>CAMZMU010000053.1:44822644-45260786 GCA_947311845.1 Poa pratensis
CTGGGGATCGCCCCCAACTGGCTGTTGTGGAAGTCGCTATTCCTCGTCAGGAGGAATGTGGGGAAGAGCAAGCAGGTGTACCCAGTTGGCGGCTTCGGCATCCAGGTGCGTGGCGACACCTCCTACTTCCAGATGAAGAAGTCCGACTCCGTCCAGGGCTGGCGGAAGAAGTGGTTCTACATCAGGTGCGACCAAGCAGGGCTTCCTGGATTCGCGGCTGATCGCGAGTTGCGGAAGACGAACGCGTGGGCGCACCCGCTGTCGAAGGAGGACAGGGAGGCGATTCAGCCCTTGCTGACGCTACTGCGTGGCCTTCTGAAGAGTCTTGGGCGCGAGACAGGTGGAATTCACCTCATCGCCACCTTCTTCAGGCTTCGGGTGCAGCCGCTGCGCAGTCGCGTCCACCCCATGTGGGCGCGTGAGGATGCTGGCAATGAGCTTGATGATGACACAGTCGAGTCGAAGGTGAGGAGCATCACTAGTCTCCGAGCCGCTGACCCGTGCAACGTCAAGTGCCCAGTCGAGCCATATGGGCCTAACAATCCTGTACCTGAGGTGAGCTTCGTTGCTTGTCTTGTATCTTCTGTGAATCGTTTTGCTTGACTCGAATGCTTCATTTGCTGGCAGGGTCGTTCGAGCTACGTCAGTCTCCCTCCGTTGATGGAGAATGGACCTCACGAAGAGGCAGAGTTCCCCGAGGACGAGGGTGATGACGATGAAGTTCCCTCCGCCACCTCTCCGAGTGAAGAGTTGGAGGATGATGAAGACGAGGAGCCGCTGCGGAAGCGGCAGAGGCGAAAGGGTGGCGACTCTGGTTCTGCCTCGTCGCCTGTGAAGGAGGCGGGTGTGATCGAGGAAGAGACGAGCGAGTCCTCTTCGGGTACTAAGCACCCGAGTGATCTGGCGGAACCGTTGGTCGTGCCTCCACTCGGCTCTGCACCGCCGATCGAGTTTGCGAGGATGGCCTCCGTCTCCTTGGGGAGTGAAGATGATGTAGTCAGGTTAGTCGCGTAACCTTTCCTTTGTTTTTGTCGAGTGTGCTTTTTCACTTGCGGGTCCTTGAATTGAGAGTTCTTATGACAGCGACCGTACCGGCGCTGCTGTTTCTTCCCCTCGTGAGATGGAGCACACTTCTGCTCCCATGATCGAGCAGACTGTGAGGACGCCCGGAGAGGAGGCTCTGGCGGGTGACGTTTTGGCCTTGAAGGCTTCGACCTCCGCCATGCCTGAGAGGCCTGCTGATGCGACTCCGGTTGACGCTGGGCTGCTTGAGCATGTAAGTGTTCTTCGATTCCTTCTGCAAGATCTGTATCGGGTGCGCGTACAGCGCTCCCGATGGGAGTAGCCCCCGAAGATGCGCGTGACTGGAATAGTCGGGCGCAGATTGATGTCTTGTGTTTCCTGCAGCCATTTTATCGCCAGCAGATGGAGGGAGCCGCGACCTTCGTTCGCATGGAGCAGGAGAGGGATCAGCTCCGCTGCTCTGGAGCAAGCGAATAGTAAGTATGAAACCTTGTGTTCGAGGAGTGCTTCGACTGCCTTTATTGCTAACTTTGTTCCGTTGATCCGTAGGCGAGAAGGAGAACATGAAGGCGCGGGTCGCAAAGCTGAGAAGTCACTGGGTGAAGCCCAAGAGCGGGAACAAGCTCGGGATGCTCTGGAGAAGACCCAGGTCGACCGCTTGCTCGCACTCGCAGATGTTGTTGGAAGTAAGTTTTTCGGCTTCATGCCTACTTTGTCTTTTGTCGACTTCTGGCGCCTTATGGGTGTGGATTTCCTTTGGCAGAGAATTGCGGAGGTGCTCCTCCAGAAGGGACTTCTAGCGAGAGTGTCGGTTTGGCGCAGGCTGTTGGCTTCGTCGACCGCGTCTGCGCATATGCATCGGCA
The DNA here is from genome assembly GCA_947311845.1 of Poa pratensis. Lineage (NCBI taxonomy): Eukaryota > Viridiplantae > Streptophyta > Magnoliopsida > Poales > Poaceae > Poa > Poa pratensis. The sequence goes on from CAMZMU010000053.1 coordinate 44,824,532, forward strand.
GCGCTGCAGCAGTCGGCGGCGGCCCTGCAGAAGTCGACGGAGGCCTTAGCGACTGTGCACCGGAACATCTTTCCGAACCAGCCACCACCAGCTGCTGTTGACGCACTCGCGGCTCCATTCGAAGGCAATTCGAATGTCCTGGCGGACTTCACGCGCGCGCAGACGGTACGCGGCTCAGAGCTCACTTTTCAGCTGCTTCTTGGTCACCAAGTCGTAGGTGATTTTGAGAAGGTTGTCAGCGACTTCCCTCGGAAGCCTGATGGCAGAACCGCGTCCCTTAGCGGTGTGAAGGTGCAGGCGAGCCAGCTAGCTGCGAAGTTGGTCGCCACCTTCGAGAGGAGAATTGCCAAAGCTGCAGAGTTGGCTGCTAGGAAGAGCCGTTCCCAGTCTGAGTCTGTAGTGTAGACTTTTTCCTTTTAGGACTGTGCTTCTGCTTTTGGGCTTGAGTCTGTAATGCACTTTATATTGTGCGAGTGAACATGCTGATGATGAAATGTGAATTCACTCCCCGGGGGTGCAGTCGCCGAGTATTTTTTATATCTGGCTTGAATGAATTTGTTGATTCTTTTCCTGGCTTGACGCTGTCGATTCTTGGCAGTCTGATATGGGCGAAGCTCCTGACGTTGTTGGAACGACTGGCGCGGGATGAGGAAGATACCACTTCGGCTGCGCCTACTCGTCGCCGCCGTCAAGCTCCTCCAGCTCCTGTGCGAAGCGTAAACGACCAGAGAGTGCTCACCTTCATGAGGAACAAGGTGGTTGAGCTCGAGTCGAAGTTGAAGAATGCTGAGTTGGAGCTGGAGCGATTGAGGTCGCGGCCCGTTGCGCCGTTCTCCCAGCGTGAAGAGTTTCTGCTTGGCGAGATGGACCTGATCGGTCGACAGTTGCAAGGTTGGACTCTTAGCGTTTTTCCTTCGGCTTCTGTGTCTACTTGCTATGCTCAATGCTTGGCCTTGATGCAGATGTCAACTCTGACCTGACGGCGGAGCAGCTTCGAGTGGACGAGCGGGTAGAGAAAGAGGCCGCCGGCGACTCACCCGAAGCGCGCCAGTTTTGGTCAAACAAGTCCAGAGGTAGTATACTGGCACGAATGCTGGATCGTACCTGGCGGGCTGCTGTACTCTTAGAAGGTTGCAGAAAAACCCTCTGGCAGATCAACAAGGTGTACTTTCCTCACAACGAGCAGCCGAATGGACTAACTGCGCTTCTGGAGAGGTTCCGTGAAGGCGGTGCGTTGAAGGAAGTCGTGCACGCTCAACTTGTTGCCGGGGCGAACGTGGCGTTGGCGTATGTTCGAATGCACCGGCCTAATCTTCCATTGCACAAAGTGCTTGACGGATTGCCTGGAGAGGGTGAGTATGCCGATACCCTTGCGGCTGCGCGCCAGATGATTCAGCAGGTCCAAACCTTCAGCGAGCACCTTGTTGGGCCACTTGATGCGCCAAAGGGCGAGCCTGTAGAATAGCATGGAGTGCTGTTGTATAGCGTTAGCTTGTAAAAGAAATTTTTCCAAGTGGAAATATGAGTGTATGTATGTCGAGGTGGGGGTAGCCCCCGAGTTAGTAAATTGTATCTTGTAGACGTCTGTGAACCTGTATGGCGCAGCCCCCGAGCGGATCGGGTGTGGCCTAGGATTTTGTGAGTTTAGACGCGTGCGGCGTAGCCCCCGAGTGTTTCGAGTACGGTCGAGGATTTTTTGAGTAGACCTGTATGGCGCAGCCCCGAGTGCGTCGGGTGCGGCCTAGGCTGGACTTGGACCTGTATGGCGCAGCCCCCGAGCGCTTCGGGTGACGACCAAGGTTTTCGACTTGGACCTGTATGGCGCAGCCCCCGAGTGCTTCGGGTGCGGCCTAGGTTGGCTTGGACCTGTGTGGCGCAGCCCCCGAGTGCTTCGGGTGACGGCCAAGGTTTTCGACTTGGACCTGTGTGGCGCAGCCCCCGAGTGCGTCGGGTGCGGCCTAGGTTGGACTTAGACCTGTGTGGCGCAGCCCCCGAGTGCTTCGGGTGGCGGCCGAGGATTTTTCGAGTTGAACCTGTATGGCGCAGCCCCCGAGTGCGTCGGGTGCGGCCTAGGTTGGACTTAGACCTGTGTGGCGCAGCCCCCGAGTGCTTCGGGTGGCGGCCGAGGATTTTTCGAGTTGAACCTGTATGGCGCAGCCCCCGAGTGCGTCGGGTGCGGCCTAGGTTGGACTTAGACCTGTGTGGCGCAGCCCCCGAGTGCTTCGGGTGGCGGCCAGGATTTTCGAGTTGACCTGTATGGCGCAGCCCCCGAGTGCGTCGGTGCGGCCTAGGTTGGACTTAGACCTGTGTGGCGCAGCCCCCGAGTGCTTCGGGTGGCGGCCAGGATTTTTCGAGTTGAACCTGTATGGCGCAGCCCCCGAGTGCGTCGGGTGCGGCCTAGGTTGGACTTAGACCTGTGTGGCGCAGCCCCCGAGTGCTTCGGGTGGCGGCCGAGGATTTTTCGAGTTGAACCTGTATGGCGCAGCCCCCGAGTGCGTCGGGTGCGGCCTAGGTTTATGTTGCTTTTTGACTGAAAAAGTAAAGTGGAGAGCTTGTTCCATAAATCACTTCATTGATTTTTGCGAGCAGGCCGCCTCATTAAAACCCTTCCAGTCCCCTCAGGTACCCTGGTAAGGGAAAGAGTGCGTCTGAAACCTGCCGCCTTGACATGTATGCTTTGTTACAACGGGGAGTCGACTAGGCATAGAAGCGTCGCAGCTGCGCGACATTCCATGGGTTGTGGCAGACTGTTCCTGTCTTCGAGTCCTTCAGGCGGTAAGCTCCTCCGCCGATTGCTTCTGTCACAATGTATGGGCCCTCCCATGGGGAGGCGAGCTTGTGCACCTTCTTCTGTTTGAGGCGAAGGACCAGGTCGCCTGGAACGAAAGCTCTTGGCCGCAGTCGCCGTCCGTGGTAGTTGCGCAGGTCCTGCTGGTACACAGCTGAGCGAGTGAGGGCGATGTCGCGTGCTTCGTCCAAGGTGTCCATGTCGTCCTCGAGTGCTTCTTCTGCGTCAGACTCGTCGTAGGCCACCACTCGAGGTGCGTCGAACTTGATGTCGCAGGGCATGACCGCCTCTGCACCATAAACCATGAAGAATGGCGTGTACTGGGTTGATCTGTTCGGTGTTGTGCGTAGGCTCCAAAGCACAGAAGGCAGCTCTTCGACCCAGGCGCCTGCGGCGCGCTTCAATGGTACTCGCAGGCGCTTCTTGATACCCTTGCAGACTAAACCATTGGACTTTTCGACCTGCCCATTGGATTGCGGGTGCGAGACTGATGCGTAGTTGAGCTTGATGCCTTGTTCGGAGCAGAAGTCCTTGAATTCTTCGGCTGTGAAATTCGTGCCGTTGTCGGTGATGATGCTGTTCGGCACCCCGAACCTGAAGATGATGGACCTGATGAAGTTAACTGCTGAGATGCAGTCGAACTTGTGATAGGCACGGCTTCGATCCACTTCGTGAACTTGTCGACTGCCACCAAGAGATGCGTGTGTCCTCCTGGCGAGGACTTCTTGAGTGGACCCACCATGTCGAGCCCCCATTGAGCAAAGGGCCAGGCAAGTGGGATGGTCTTTAGCGCTGAAGCTGGCGCGTGCGGCTTGTTGGCGAACTCCTGGCAGCCGAGACATTTCCTCACGAGTTCTTCTGCGTCTTGCATTGCGGTGGGCCAGTAGAACCCGGCTCGTAAGCTTTGGCCACTAAGGCACGACTGCTGGCGTGATGCCCGCAGGTGCCTGTATGAATTTCGAGCAGGATGGCTTGACCGTCGACTGGATCAACGCACCTTTGCAGGACTCCTGAGATGCTTCGCTTGTATAGTTCCCCCTTGATGATGGTGAAGCCTTTCGAACGGCGAATAATGCGCTTGGCTTCGACTGAGTTGACTGGCAGTCTCTGGTGCAGCATGTACGCCAGATATGGGCTCGTCCAGGTGGGCTCGATGAGCAGAACCTCCATTGGCTCCTTCTCTTTGCCTGGCGGTGCTCGTTGATGGTGTGGAGGATCCGGGCGTGGGTCGAAGTTTGACAGACCGCTGCGTGATGCGCTCAAGGAAGACGCCGGGTGGCACCTGCGCCTTGTCTGAGCCCAGGTTGGCGAGGGCGTCGGCTTCCTCGTTGCTTTCGCGGCCGATGTGCGCAACTCGCAGCCGTCGAAGGTGCCCTCCAGCTGGTTGTACAGGTCTCTGTAGGCGATCATGTTGTCGGCGATGGCGTCACAGGCCTTCATGGTTTGCTGCACGACGAGGTAGGAGTCGCCGTAGATCATGAGGTGAGTGGCGCCGCAGTTCTTGGCCATTCGCATGCCATGGATTAGGGCTTCGTACTCAGCCTCGTTGTTGGAGGGTGTTGGGAAGTCCATCTGTAGCACGTACTTCAGCTTGTCGCCTTTGGGGGAGATGAGGATGACTCCTGCCCCGGCTGATCTGAACTTTTTGGAGCCGTCGAAGTACATTGTCCATGCGTTGGACAGGTCGGGGACATCTGGCAGCTGGGCTTCTATCCACTCGGTGGTGAATTCTGGGAGCACTTGGGCCTTGATTGACTTCGGGTGAGCGTATTTCAGCCCCCAGGGTCCTAGCTCGACGACCCACTTAGCGACTCGTCCTGTCGCGCATTGGTTGGTCAGGATGTCGGAGAGCCCGGAGGAGCTTACCACCGTGATCGGGTGCTCGGAGAAGTAATGGATTACTTTCCTTGAAGTCATGAAAACTCCGTAGGCCAGCTTCTGGTAGTGCGGGTAGCGCTGCTTGGACAGGGTCAGCACCTCGCTGAGGTAGTAGACAGGTCGCTGGACAGGGTGGCTGTGCCCTTCTTCTTCTCGTTCGACTACGAGTACCGTGCTGATCACCCTGTTTGTGGCTGACACGTAAAGGTATAGCGGCTCGTTCTCCAGTGGAGCCACCAGTACTGGGGAAGTCGTGAGTGTTTTCTTGAGTTGGTCGAACGCGACTTGCGCTTCTTCTGTCCACTCGAACTTGTCTGTCTTTTTCATCAGTTGGTAGAAAGGCAGGGCCTTTTCTCCCAACTTACTTATGAACCGGCTGAGAGCTGCGACTCGGCCGGCTAGGCGTGCACCTCGTGAGCTTGGTCGGTGCTGGCATTGCGAGTATGTTTTGCACCTTCTCAGGGTTGGCTTCGATTCCTCTTGCAGAGACGAGGTACCCAAGCAGTTCTCCAGCTGGCACGCCGAAGACACACTTGTCTGGGTTCAGCTTGATCTGATACTCGTCGAGGGCGGCGAAGACCTTGCGGAGGTCGGCGATGAGGGTGTCCTCCTTGCGGGTGGTGACGACGATGTCGTCGACGTAGACTTGGACGATCTGCCCGATGAGCCCTTTGAGGCATGCTTGCATTGTGCGCTGGTACGTGGCACCAGCGTTCTTCAACCCGAAGGGCATCGTCTGGTAGCAGAAAACGCCGTCGGGTGTGATGAATGCTGTCTTCTCCTCATCTTCGACGTTCAGTCTGATCTGCTGGTAACCTGAGTAGGCGTCCAGGAAGGACAGGCGTTCGCAGCCTGCAGTCGAGTCGATGATCTGATCTATCCGCGGGAGCGGGAAATGGTCCTTGGGGCAGCATTTGTTGAGGGCGGTGAAGTCGACGCACATGCGGAGTTTCTTCGTCTTCTTCTTCTCCACCAGGACTGGGTTGGCGACCCAGTCCGAGTCTTTGATCTCTCGAATGAACTTGGCATTCAGCAGTCGATCGATTTCTCTGCTGATTTCGTCTCGCTTGGGCCCGGAAAAGCGTCGCATGGCCTGTTTGACGGGTCTGGCGTCCTTGTGGACTTTTAAGGAGTGCTCGGCGAGGTTCCTGGGTATTCCTGGCATGTCAGAGGGTTGCCATGCGAAGATTCTCCAGTTCTCACGTAGAAACTCGACGAGCGCGCCTTCCTATGCGGGAGTCAGACTCGACGATACTTTGACCGTCTTGCTGGCGTCAGTCGGATGGACCTGATGGGTCGTTGTGTCGTCAGCCGCGTTGAAGGCAGCGTCCTTGGCTGGTTTCTTGCGGGCTGGGAAGATGGTCTTGTCGTTGTCGACTGCCATTGCCTCGAAGTGATCTTCGACTCCGAAGAACTCAGAGATCTTGCTGAACTCGCGGTCGCAGCTGTTGGAGCGGTCGAAGTCGCCGTGTACCGTGATGACGCCCTTGGGTCCAGGCATCTTGAGCATGAGGTAGGCGTAGTGAGGTACCGCCATGAATCTGGCGAAGGTTGGGCGCCGAGTATCGCGTGGTACTGCGACTTCCAGTCGACTACCTCGAAGTCGATCGACTCCCTCTTGAAGTTTTCGGGTGTGCCGAAGATGACATCGAGTGTGATCGTTCCCATGGGCGTGACTGCTTGCCCTGGTACTATGCCATGGAATGTAGTCTCTGATGCTGCCAAGTCCGTCGTTGGCCTGTTTATCCTTCTGAGGGTGTCGGCAAAGATGATGTTAATGCCACTGCCTCCGTCCATGAACACCTTTTTCAGGGTGTAATCCCGATCAGAGCTTCGACTACCAGGGCGGCGTGCCCGGGTCGTGGTACTGCAGGCGGGTGATCTGCTCTGGAGAAGGTGATTGGTGTTTCTGATCCTCTCAGGTAGTCTGGTACCGCGGTGGGCAGGTGATGGCTTGGAAGACTTGGCGGGTGATGAGCTTCTGAGCCCTGTTTGAGGGCGCCCTTCTGTATCATGTTGAGTTGTCCGCGTGCCGCTGGATATGCGTCTTGGACCGCCGGTGGGGCTCTTGCTGCGGCTGCTGCTGCTGCTGCAGAAGCTCCCGCAGCCTGTGCTGGATTAGCGACTGCGGGTGGGGTGCTGCCTGATGGCCAGCTGCGCGGCTGGCTGCGCTGCGGGTGCTGGAGTACTATCTTCTGCATGGCTTCGTATATTTTACGTGCCTTTCGACAGTCCTTCAACAGGTGGTTGGATCCCCACTTGCCCGTTTCCGGGTTCCTGAACATGTGGTGCCTGCAGGGTTGTTCCAGCTCTTCCGCTGGGCTTAGTGTGCGTTTCTGCCACTCGCGTTTATGGCCTCCGTCGCTGCGGTAGTTGCTGCCGCCGCTTCGGTTGTACTGCCCCTGGCTGTATTGGCGACTCTGGTCACCGCCGCTTCGACTGTACTGTGCGTGGCTGTATTGGCGACTGCTGTCGCGCGCTTCATCCTCACGGGGGGTTTGGAATCCCGCCGCTACTAGCTCGATTGAGTCGTTGCCGTTGTAACGCGGCTTCTTCTTGTGGCGCCCTTCTCGCCAGTTGCTTGGTCCGGCTTCATCCTTCGGGGAGTAGTGTGAACTATTGCGGACCGAGTCCTCTCCGTCTGCCCACTGGTTTGCTATCTTCATGACCTCGATCATGTTTTTCGGCCGGAGCCTACCAAACTCCTCGCGGAGGTCGCGGCGGGAGACGCCGTGCATGAAGGCGTCCATCACTCGGTCCTCCGAGGTGGTCTCCATGGTGTTGCGGAGCAGGGTCCAACGCTGGATGTATGACCGGAGCGGCTCGTCCCGTCCTTGTTGCATGCTTGTAGCTCGACGAACGTCGTCGGTCTCGAGTACGTCCCACGTCCTGAAGGCGTTCTTGGGTTGAGTGTTGAGCCACCCGCGTGCAGAGCCCGTGAGCATCAGCTGGATGTACTGCATGGCCGTAGTCGAAGTACCGCCCTGGCAGCTGCAGGCTATGAGGTAGTCTTCTAGCCAGAGTCTCGGGTCCTGCTTCCCGTCGTACTTGACTGCTCTGCCGTGAGCTTGAAGCCCTTGGGCATTCTTGTGTCGCGTATGTTGAAGCTGAAGCATGCGGCGCCGCATGGCTCGTAGTCGCCGTCGTTGCGGTCGTAGTCGAGGTTGGACGTGTGGTCGGCCGCTGGATGCGGCTGCGGTCTACCGTCCTTTGTGTGATGACGTTGCGGAGGTCTTCACCTGGCTGCGGTTGTCGCAGTTGTCTTGTCGCCGGGGCTGCGAGTGCTGCGGGCTCGTGGTCGCGGCGATCTCGATCTTCTCGCGCTTTTTCTGTCGGCGCCTTGTTTACCAGTGCGTCTTCGAGTGCCTTGATAGACATGATCTGCTGCTTGTGGAGGAGAGCGCGCGAGTCGCCCTCTGGCGGCTGTGTCAGCCGCAGGTATGTTTCGACTGCCATGAGTGCAGCTCCGGGTGTCTTGGGGACGGGTATTCCGTCTGCGTCTTCTATGTAAGATGACTCGAGGTTGCGGGTGACTCTAGCGCGGTCGACCTCCGTCATCAGGGGCACGCGGGCTCTGTGGCGCCTTGCTCCTTGCGAGACCTCTGTTGAGGCAGTGAACGAGTAAGCGGCCCTCCTGGCGCTCGACGCGTCGGCCTCCTCCTTGCGTCGGAGGAGCTCGGCCTTCTCTGCGCGGAGTCGTTCGCCTTCCTTCCGCAGCAGGTACTGGACCGCCATAAGGTCCTCCCGGGGTGCATCCGGTGGAGGGTACGTGCCTTCCTCGACGTGCTTCAGGGCTTTGATTGCCATGTCGCGGGTGATGGTGAGTCGTGTCACCTGGTCCGGCATGACCACCTCCAGTGGGTATGCGGGTTCGTCGTCGTTGCCCTGCGGCCTCTGGCCGATCATGAAGACTTGCGCGGGGTAAATCTGGGCAGCGGGATGGACGCTGCCACTGCTGCTTCCTTCGTCCGAGCCGTACTCGGAGTCGAAAATGGCCGCAACGTGGTGGGTACCACAGTCGCTGCCGCGGTCGTTTCCTTGGAGTTTCGTGATTTTCGCCGCGGTCGCGAGGAGTGATGTCGCTGTTGTTGACGTGGGCGCGATTGGCTTGTTGACGATCTTGTAAGTCGATGGAGACGCGAGTGGCGCGGTAAGGAACGACGCGACCTTCGTTGCGTGCGAAGGCGTGGTTGACGTAGTCGAAGTTGATGCAGATCTTGGCCTTGTCAACGACGCGGTCGAGGTAGTCGAAGTAGACTCGATCCGCACGGTGGTCGACGAGGTGGTCGACGTAGTCGTAGCAGATGCGATCTCCGTGGTAGCCGGAGACGCTGGTGGCGCGGCCGCGTTGGGCGCGATCTCTGCCGCAGCGGAGGCGGTCGGAGTAGTTGAGGCGGACGCGATCTTCTCAGCAGTCGAAGACGCTGTCGCCGCAGTCGCAGCAGATGCGACCTCCGCAGCAGGTGGGGGCGTGGTTGGTGCGGCCGCGGCAGATGCGGGTGCCACCACCACAGGCGGTGCGATCGCCGTGGATCTGAGTACTCCACAGCTGTCTACGAAGTAGTGCATGGTACCGAAGGTGAGGCACATACCTACATGCAGATCGGCGTACACCGAGCGGTGGGCCGGCGGGTGGAAGGTGTACTCGAAGGAGCCGAAGCAGATTGGCTCCTTGGTGATGCAGACGTCGGTCTTCAAGGTTGATGGAGCCGGTGCGACCATGATTCCAGCGCTCGTTCTTTCCCACAGACGGCGCCAATTGACGAGGTGCGGACTCGGCAAATCACTGAGTTGTGTACCCCGGGTTGATTGAGGGGAGAGAGATGAGCGCTGGTGATCACGACGGCTGACAAGCAAGGCGTTTACCCAGGTTCAGGCTCCCGGAGGATAACACCCTACTTCCTGCTTGTCTGGTTATTGATGGTGAGCTGTGGCTACAATGGCGAGATGACAATCTCGCTAGGGTTTGTGTGGCGGCTATGAGCGTACCCTAGACGAAGGACCCTCCTAGCCTTTATATGGTAGGCCAGGTCTCAGGTGAACGGTGCCGATGGCGCTTACAAGCATGGCGGGGTCGCATGACCTAGCGTCGACTATCTTGGGCCGCACGTCGTCCTCCTTGGGCCTTCCTTGGGCCCTCGTCATAAGGTTGATGGGCTTGGCGTGACCCAGGTATCCCCACCGTGGGGTAGTCGAAGAGTGACCCCACGATAGGGTGGCTCGCCGGCGGCGCCGTGGAGAGGAAGGCGCAGTCGGTCTGGTGGTTTGTGGCGGCGGAGATCTTCTCCGGTGGTGGGGTTCTACGGAGCCCGACCGCTTCTCTACCTCCTTCCCGGTGCTCGCAATTCGGTGGAGTTGCCGTGCGCCTAGTTCCCGTGCCGGAGTCCGAGGGCGGAGGCTCCGGTTGTTGAAGGTTTGGAAGATGCAGGTGATGAGGTCCAGTTCGAAGGCGATGGCGACGATGCAAGGTGGAGGCCCTTCGGGTTCGAGGTTCGTTGACTTCCCGTCCGCCATGGGACTCCGTCCGATCCAAGGTTGCAGAGGAGGAGCGGCGGCGGCGCGCCAGCGGCACGTCTTCTTCGACGTCGTCGTCTTCGTTATTCTTAAGGACTTGTTTGTATTTTTCTTATCTTTCGAGGACTGTTCTGTAAGGGTACTGGATTAATTTCGCTTGGTCTTTCTCGCAAAAAAAAAAAAGGCATCAGACGGGCGACATGTGCACAACACCGATCTGCACGCACGCAGCTGGCCTGGCCACATGATCCAAGACGTACCTATCATGTTGGGCAAATCTTAACTCTCGAAAAGGGCAACAGATGGGCAGCTAGCGTGTTCGTCCAGTCCAGTCATTTTTTCCTTCCATATACTAGATCGATCGTGGCGTCACGGAGGTGGCGGAGCGTTGACGGCCGACGAGCCTGCTTCCTACGATGGCCAGCCGCGGCGAGCCATGGCGCTCTGCCAAACCTGGCTGTCACGGCAGCGACGACGGGCCTCCCTCTACGCTCGTCTCTCTTCCTCCGCGGCGCGCCGGGGAGAGGCCATGGCTAGGTGTGGGATGGAGATGGTGGAGATGGTGGAGACGGCGAGGAACCCGCTCTATATAGCGGCCGGGGAGGCGAACGGATGAGGTCGCCTTAACTCCGGCCGTCCAACGGCTCACCTGCCACACCATTAACGGCTCGCCTGCATTGACGCCGCCGTGGCGCAGACGCTTCCTCGCCGCAGAGGCGAAGCGACGCGTCGCTGCGCCCGGCTGGGAAACCGAGACGCCGCCCGACATTAATGCAGCCTCTTGTCTCACTGCCAGGCGTGGCCCGCGCGTCGGGAGCCGACGTGGCGTCGCGTTTCCTTCCGTCCGAGGCCTCCCCAAGTTGAGGGCGTGGGCTGGGCGTGCCGGACACAAAATTGGGCCGCGCCGGACCGAATTCGTGTTTGGGCGCCGCGAGTGGGGGCGATTTTGTGTCCGGCACGCCCCAAAGGCGTTTGGGCGGCCGTTTGGGCGCCGCGAGTGGAGATGCTCTAAGCGCTCAGTCTTTCGAAGGTGCTCATAGGTGTAGGAGATGTATGCGTGCGTTCATAGGGTGAGCGTATGCGCGTGTATATGAACGTCTGCGTTGTATTGTGTTTCGCAAAAAAAAAAACATCACATATGACAAGATAAATTTGCTTATGTAGCACGTAGGTAATTAGAAGAGAGTTGTTTGGAGTAAATAATAGGTTACTGTAACATAACAAGCCAAAATGAGTTTACAATCTAGCAAATAAACTCCTACATGACACCACACATAAGTTACTTCTCATTATAGAGGTGATAACATAGGTCGGTAACATATGCATGTCAATAGTCTAATTTACTTTGTATTGTGGCTAGCCTCATCAATCGTCTTCTTCACTTGCAATCTTGATTTGTAGAATTGTCAAAATTCGTAAATAGAAAATTGTAACGGTTATACATCACAACATGTTACTACTCTCTTCACTCAGTTTTACAAGACAATTTTCCTTCAAACCTCACAAGTGTGAGATTAAAAGGAATCTCTTATATTCCTCTCTCTTAATCGTCTCAGCTATTTTTTCCACCTGGTTTTAAAATTAGCATTAACGCCCCTACGTACACACAATCCATTTATACATGGTACTACTTCTATTAAAAGTAACGTTTTGACATGGTACATGAATTTTCGGCATTAAATCAGCATTACTCCCTCTATTATAAAATATATGTGGAGCTTAAATTTAGTCAAATTTAATAAGCTTACCAAAAATATAAGAAAATATCGACACTTTGATTATTGAACAAATACACTATAAAAGCCTAGGTTATGACAGATCTGTTGGCATTGATTTGATATTATACATATTCATATTTTCTGGCCAAAAACTTGGTGGAAATTAGATACCTTTGACTAAATTTATATGCCATATATTTTGGAATGAAGAGAGTAATATTCTCTTTTCTAGCTTTGCTTCCAAGAGGGGACTTCTAAAACTGAATGGATGGAGTAGAAGTTTGCTTGCACCAACCCAAGGCACAAAAATTTGGCAGTGATCATGTTCATAAACTGTTTCGCTGAAATTGCACGCATGTAAAGTAAATCCTAGGTAAATTTATGTTGTTCCAATCCTACAACCCAAACGACTTGTAGAGAAACCGAAATAATGCATTCCAACCGTTTAGTTGCATGGCATAATTGTTACCGAAACTGTGAAACAATTCCATGAAGTTGTACTTGATAAAAAAAATCATTGGATTCGAATGCAAATTATACAGTTGGGAAATTACCTATATTTTTTATCGTACAAAACAAAATGCTCAAAAAAAAAGTAACACGTGCCTCTAAAATCCCCATGAAATCAATATGAACGAAAAACAACCCTTGCTATCTTGTTGGATTGAGGCAATTTTGAGGGATTTTGTAGGATTGCAATCAGTAAGAATGTAGGCATCATTAGTTCATAAAGAAAATGGACTGAAAACACAAGGATGAAATTTTCTCCTTTAAAGACATTGTTCACTCATTGTTCTAAAGATTCTTGTGTTGGCTATCTTTTAATCCAACTAATTTATACTTCTATACTACTATTAAAAGAGCAAACTTGTGTTGATACATTAATTCTGAGCCCTTCAATATTTGGCCAACGGTCCAGATCGCTCCAATGTTTGACAACTCAACACACCTTTTCGTTTTGCGGATAATTATAAAGGATTGCTGAAAGTGCATGTGTTGCCCCATGCGTGGTTTTGGTAATTAATGACAATCCTTATGGGCTAATGTTTGCTTTGAGATATTCTTGTAGATCTTGTCCATAGGAAAAGATTGGAGTTCATGTGTTGGACTCTAGAAGATTACATGATGACCAAGGTTCCATCCAAGGGTTTATATGAAGAATGGTCATGTGAAGAGTTGAGCTTATTGCAAGCATGGCTTGGAAAAGAAGATTGAGTGAACTTCATGTTTATCTCCAAGCCATCATCTATATCAAGAGAAGAATATGAAGCGCAAGTGGTTACATGAAGACGGAGCTTAGCGAGGCTCTCCCATAATGGAGTATGGGGAGCATTTGGAAAAGTCTTCATCAAGCATGTGCTAGTAAGCGCAATCAAGAAAGGTGTTCCAACTTGAGAGAGTCAAGATCGTCATCATCTAGCTCAAGTGGAATGCGCAAGGCAAAGGTATGATCTTGATAGGGTTTCTATTTTACCGGTCTCATGTTGTTAGTTTGGAGACCGGGTTATAGGATAGACGGCGTACTATCAAGAGGGGCTCTCAAGTGAGTAACTTGATCGCATCTTTGTGGAGAGCTCAAACCTTTGCATATTTGGCATATTATCTTTCTTGGTTCTTATTTGGCTTTTATCCATGTGAGAATTTAGAGCTTGTGTTCATCTCCATACCAAGCTCTAGTTCATCAAAAACGGATTTCATTTGGATATCTTGTGGTGTTTTTTATGTTGGAGGTTTTACCGGTTCGTCTCTTGTAGAGAGGTCAAACTCTCCTCTTGTGTTATCCTCCTCACATGATGGACTATGATGTGTATATGCATGATCTTGTAGTGCTTGTGATTATCATCGGAGCAAGCCCAAGATCATTGAAAACGGAGTCCGGATGGAAAACTTGTTGTGTTTTCGTGTTGGAAATATTATCGGTTTATCCGGGAGGAAAGTTCCACACCTTCCCATTTGTGTAACTTTACTCTATTTATGAATCTTAATATTTCCAACAAAATTGGTTTTGATGGGGGGATAGTAACCCGGTAGGCCCATGACGAGGGAAGCATGACCCGCCAGGCAGGAGGCCCGGTCAGGCCAGCTAAACATCAGCATGGGCCGGGTTATGTTGCTGGGCCAGAGTCTTTGGCGGTAACCCGGTTCAGGAAGGGAAGTTTCTAGAAGACCAGAGGCGGTTCGGGACTTGGAAGACACGAAGGCTAGAAGAGCTAGAATAGGATTCCGAGTCTGGGTAGAGCCCGGGTTCGTGTTGTAAAGTGCCAGGAGACCCGGTCGTCTATATAAACCGGTCCCTGAGCCCTAGTTGAGAGAGAACCTTTACGATCCAAGCTTAGGCGAGAGAACCTTTACGATCCAAGCTTAGGCAAGAGAACCATCGAGAGAAACACCACAACCTTGTAACCTAGATCGAGATCCGGCTCTGTTGTCGTAGCCGGGTTATCGAGATCGAGATCAATAACAAGATAGCAGGAAGTAGGTTTTTATCTCCAATGGAGAGGCCGAACCTGGGTAAACCCTTTGTCCCTGCAATGCTAAACAATCTCCCAGACGCCAGTGTCGCCTTGCCCATCAACTCAAGCTACCTCGAAGTAGCATCTGCCGTGTTATCTACCCCACGACAGGTTTCACCTGATTTGGAGTTCGAACGAGAAAGTTATTGCATTTTAGGTTTTCTGTCTGGCCTGGCCGGAGTTTCCGCCCTCCGTGTCCGGAGTTTCCGGACCATCCGGAATTGCTGCGAAGAGAGCATCGCGGCGGCAACCGCTGTTTTGGGGCCGGAGTTACCCCAGAGTTTTCGGCCGGAGTTTTCGGAATTGCTGCGAAGAGAGCATCGCGGCGGCAGCCGCTGTTTTGGGGCCGGAGTTACCCCGGAGTTTTCGGCCAGAGTTTTCGGCCGGAGTTTCCGGCCTCCCCGACCGGAAACTCCGGACTAAGTTTTCCTGCAACGGCTCTTTTTCTGGGGACCTATAAAAAGGCCCCTCTTCTTCCCCAAAGGGTAAGCTTTGCCCAGCACGTTTTTCCCCCTCTCTCTCCTCCATTGTTGACCTTGGAAAGCTTGCCCCTCTCCCAATTCCTCCCATGATTCTTGCATATCTTTGAGGGATTTGAGAGAGAATATCTAGATCTATATTTCCACCAATCTATCTCTCCTCTAAGTGAGGGGAACCTAGTAGATCTTGATCTTGGAGTTCTTGGTGTTTCTCCTACCTTGTTCTTCCTCTCTTCTCCCCCCCATAAGCATTAGTTGCTTTTGGTGGGATTTGAGAGTGAAGGATTTGAGCACTTGTGCTCTTGCCATTGCTTCGTTGCATCGGTGTGCTCTCCACGAGGATTCGTGGAAGTTGAAAGCTTGTGAACTTGTTACTCTTGGGTCTTTGGACCCTAGACACCCGTGTGGTGGTTGAGACCCTTGTGTGGTCACTTTGTAGCTGTTCGGGAGCCCCCAATCCCGTTGTGGGTTGTGCCCCGGATCGTTGTTGAAGGGCTCCGGATTTCTGCCTCGAAGGATTCCGATAGTGGAAGGTGAACCAAACCTTTGTGGTGCGGTTCATCGGAGAAGAAGGTGAAACCTTTGTGGTTGTTGAACCATTGTGTTGGTTCACACCTCTCCAACGAGACGTACTCCCCTAAAAAGGAGGAACTCGGGAATACATCCTCGTCTCCGCGTGCCTCGGTTATTTCTATACCCGAGCTCTGTACTTATGCACTTTACATTGTGATAGCTGTCGTGCTTGAAGTATTCTATATTGCTATCACCTTGTTGCTTGTCTTGCTTAGCATAAGTTGTTGGTGCACATAGGTGAACCTAGTTTATTTAGGTTGTTGGCTTGTTAATTTAAACACATAGTTTTATTCCGCAATTATCAAGCCTAAACCGGAAAGTTTTAATCGCCTATTCACCCCCCCCCCCCTCTAGGCGACATCCTTGTCCTTTCAATTGCCACCGCTAAAAGAAAAGAAAACGCTTGAAATCGGAACCGATCCGGGACGGCGATCGGTCGCCATGAGCCGCACGCGCGTTCAGCTTTCTCTCCTGTCTCCTTCTGACACGTCCCCCTTCGGGGCTGGATGCGCTATACTGAAAGTCTCGACTGGACTCTAACTCCGAACTGAAGCATGACACTTTATTAGAAGAGACACCGCCACCACCATCTGGATGCCGCCCTACCAAATCTTAACCCAAAACCAGGGGAACGGAGCCCTCCTGTTGACGGGGGCCGAGATCCACCCCGTCTTCATGGCCCGAAGGCCACATGAGCGAGGCAGAGCAGCGGCGGCGCCGACGGGAGGCAGAAGATCGCAAAACGCCGCAGGCTTCTCGGGACGAAGGGGTACGCGAACGGGCTCGTTATTTCGTCTGCTCTTCCCCGACCTAATAATAATAGAGCCAATTAACTGCATATCTATGTCGTTGACTCATTATTTATAACCAAAGAGTGTGACTAATTCTCAGTCGATTGATAATTAAGTTGGTTCTCAGCTACGTGACTTGCAGCACATGTTGCAACCCCATTTTACAACTAAAAAATCTCAGTTGAAACTTAAGTTGCAACTCATAATTTCACGGATCATGATGTAATCCGATGGTGTAGGAATTGACTAATTCAGAATTAGCAAAACCGATAACCAATTGCATAACCCACCTTACTCTGTGACAAAACATTTTGACGCGTGGAGCTCGAAATTTGCAACTCGTTTCTCTTATCTATGTTGTACCTCACCACAAATCTGATGATGCACGTAACACCAAAAACTGCAAATGACTCCCGAGCTACATGAAGCTCATTTTTTAAAAAAATAAATCAAAATTGGTACTTTTGAGTTTCCCAAAATCATGAAAAAGTTCTCAGATAAAGATAGCGTCCAAACGTGCAAAATTTCAACTGAAAATTCGTTATATTTTGGACTGCACAAAAAAGATGAAACGGGAACAATTTCAAGTTTTTGAAACTGTACTATTCACTACTCATTTGTCATTTTTTCCCAACCCACAATACAACGTATTTCGATTTAAAATTTTGCACACTAATAGATCTCGATATTATCTACATCTCTGAGTTTTTTTCTCGATATTTGGAAACTCACAAGTTCCAATTTCGAATTTTAAAAAACGAACTAGATGTAGTTCGGGAGCCACTAGTCCACTCTCACATACTCTCTCCGTTCCAAATTAGAATGATTTATACATGTGCATAAATGAAAATCATCTAATTTGAAACGGAGGGAGTAACACTTACTATAATCTGTCACCCTACTATAGTTGCTCTAGAGCGAGTACTCCCTCCGTTCCACAATATAAGATGTTTTAGACTTTTTCCGCATTCGTATGTACACACATGTATCTAGACATATTTAATTGCATGTGTCTATTCTTTTTACTCCCTCCATCCCAGTTTATTAGGCACAATACCAAAATCAGATTTTCTCAAGAGTTAGGCACAATTAGCATTAATGATCTCCTAGGAATGCTCCCAACTCTTTCCTCTCCCCAATCTGCATGCAATTTAGCCAATGGTCCATTTATTGAGTCCAATGCATGCGCTTCCGATTGAACCTTACTCCCTAATTAATTGCACAATTTGAAAGTAATTAACTCGACCAATCCTCGCATGCCTAGGTCGCAGAGAAACTCCAACTATGCCTAATAAACCGAGATGGAGGGAGTAGTATGAATCTAGATATGCATGTGCAACACCTAAAACATCATACATTGTGGAACGGAGGGAGTACTTGCTAGGATTGACAACTACTCCTACTACTCACTAGGCCGTCCGGAGCAGCAGTTAGTCGTACGAAGTTGGTCTTTAACACGTAGACATACTAGTACACTACGTTGGAAACCACGCCTACTGGTAGTACCAGTGGCGGAGGACCCAGTAGGGCAAGGTAGGGCAGCCGCCCTACCTTGATTTTTGTATACGTACGCAAAAACATTTGTATACGTACGCATCTGATTGTATTCGGTCATATTTTTTCGCAAAACGTTTGTATGCTTTAAACTTCGCCTGACCTCATTTTTTTCCGTCCTCCGCCACTGGGTAGTACTAGGTCGAATCAGATTTACTTCGTCAGTCGTGACACGTCGCTACGCGGCATCCCACATCTCGCACGTCTCTACCTACAGTAGGTTCGTAGCTGCTGCGTGTAGTGGACGTGCTGCCATTGTCAAAATTAACTGGTTCGACTGAGAGAGCCACATACGTACACCATGGTACCGTCCATTTCCTGCTTCTCGAAGGAGATAATGTGCATATTCCATCGAGTGAGAAAACACGGAGCTAGCTAGCGCGATTGATGAGGCCGACCGTGGAGGAGGTCCGCACACGCCAGGTCCGTGATGAGGCCGGCGGCCGGTCGATCACGCATGCCGGCGCGTTGCACGACCTGGCGGGAAAGACACGGCCGTTCCGTTCGGTCACGGGGACCTGATGACCGCGCGCGTTGCTTTCGTCGCGATACGGACACGCCGCTTGAATCAATGGCAGCGTTGCGCTGTATGGCACAAGCAGGCTTGTCGAGCGATCAGTAACGTCGTCGTCGGCTAGAACAGAACCTACTTGTCTTTTTTTTTTTTTTTTGAGCGTAAGAACCTACTTGTCTCATCCAGTGCAAATGGGGATGGGCCTCCTCGCACGGCGCAACATGTCATATTCAGCTTGTGCAATAATCAGCAGCACGGAGATTCAGGCTGTAGGTGGGCACGGCGGCCCACCAACATCCCACCTGTGCCCATTCATTTTAATCGGGCTTTCGCTCCGTGTCCATTTTTAACGCACATGTTAATGGGCTACCATCTGTCCCAATTAAACCCACCTAGTCTGTACACAAAGCTGGCTAATTATCTGCACATCCTCGCGACCATGGGGACGACAGGGGACGGCACGCCGCCGCCGCCCCCGCCCCGATCTCTCTCTTCCGACCATCTCTGCCTCCGCCGCGAAAAGATCCGGAGTCTCCTCGTCGTCCGCTCTCCGGCCATCTCGGCATCCGGCGCTCCCGTCGCGAGGGTCGCAGCCACTGCCCTGCTCTGTACCTTGTCTCGCTGCCGCCACGACCTCCACAAGCTCCTCCCGCCGCGCGTCCGGGAAGACGAGGACTCATACCTTGAGCTGCTGCGTCGCCTGTGCAGATGGCCTCCAGTGCCGGGGTGTCGTAGGGTACGGCGAGGGAATCAACCTCGCGGGCGTGCAGCAAAGTACGTCGGGGCCGCGCGCCCCGAGTTAGCGATGTGCGAGCGTGCGAGAAACGGGGATCCCTGACATCGGTCGTGCTGGAACTCCATGGCGTTGCCCGACTGGAGGCGGAGGAGAGCAGAGGGACGGCAGGGTTTTGAATCTGGATCGTGCTTTGAGGGATGCGATTTTGAATCGTTGGGCGGGGGGAGCGACAACGGCGGAGTATTCCCTCTGGGCATGGCGACAGTGGAGTATTCCATCCGGGGATGGCACCATCGTTAGAGTCGCGAGCGGCGCGGCGGCGGTAGCGAGCGCGCCGTGATTATCCGCCAGAGTTCTATCGTTGCCTGTGGGTGTCCACTTATGGACTTAAGTGGGTTTGGGTTGGCGGCGCCGTGGGCTGTCCATGACCACTTACAGGCCTAAGGAAGATACTACTGCTGCCATCTCGTGGTGCACTGTAATTTCGTACGCAGCTGGTAAGGTAGATTTTTTTTGAGGTATATACACCCAAGGTACCACAACTTGTCTATAAAGTGTAGATTAGTCTTATAAGTTGAAAGGTTGTCAACACTGATACGACAACTTGTATTGCAGGTGCAAATAGGTCCACAAGCAACCTGGGATGGACATGTGGCGTTGTCATTTTTGCGAAAACACCCTTCTGTATTTTTTATTTATCACGTGTGACCACTATACTGATTTACATGTAGTCCCCACCTGTCAGTGTAGGAAGAGTAAATAAAAACTCTACGCGCTGGGTACGAGTTTCGAACACAGGACCTGGGTGTACGACGCTCACGCGAACACCACTGACCCACCATGCTCTCCATGTACAAAATTATGAGGCTAGCTTATCGTACTTTACCGACCAGAGCGCGCGATTTTTTTTGGATTTTTTGGTCGGCCGCATACTAATACCTTCTGTTCTTATTCTAACTAGAATGGAAAGATTACCAATTTAGCCATCATATATATTTTTTATTTTGGAAATTAGTATTTAGTATCTAAATATTTGATTGATGGAAAATCATCAATTGTTTTTGAAAGTGCATGGTGCCCCCATGTGTGGTTTTGGTAATTAATGGCAATCCTTATGGACTAATGTTTGTATTGAGATATTATTACAAGTTTGTCCATTGGCATCGCTTGAACTCCACGTGTTGTATTCAAGGATAGATGCCATCAAGATCATTGATTATAATGGGCATATTTGATATGAGCAAGAAGAATAAAAGATACACGGTTGATAAAAGACTAAGTGCAAAGGGTGGATTCAAGTTGATCAACACACAAAGCTAAATGATGTATCATTGATCAAATGGTATGGTAAGAAATTGTCCATATAGATTTATGAACTAACCCATTATATGTGTGTGTGGCATTCCTTTGTTGGGTTAGGTATCTCTCCATGGGCTTGCATCAAAAGGAAGATTTCATATATCTCATGGAGGATGACGTCATGTGGTGATCGTCATCAAGGTTGAGTTGTGCAATTTAAAGATGGGCATCTAGAAGATATCTTTTGCTTGAAGCTTGCCACCTATTTAGAGATAATGGTCAAGTGAAGATGTTGCTAAGAGAGGCTCTCCCATATTGGTGTATGGGGGAGTGATATGTGAATCTTCACCAAGCAAAGCGCAATCAAGAAAGGTGATCCACTTGAAGAGATCAAGATCGTCATCATCTAGCTCAACTGGAATGCACAAGGCAAAATTATGATCTTGATAGGGTTTTTATTTTACCGGTCTCATGGTGTTATTGGGAGACCGGGTTATAGGTTAGACGCCGTACTATCAAGAGGGGCTCTCAAGTGAGTAACTTGATCGCATCTTTGTGGAGAGTTCAAACATTTGCATACTTGACATATCATCTTTATTGGTTCTTACTTGTTTTTTCTCTTTATTGGGTTTTGGTGCTTGTTGTGATCTTCATGACAAGCCCAAGTTCACCGAAAACGAATTTCGTACGGAAAACTTGTTGCGTTTTCGGTTTTGGAGATTTGCCGGTTATTCTTTTACAGAGAGGTTTAACCTTTCCCCATTTGGTTTTATCCTCCCTTATTGAACTATGATATTTCTCTGCATGGTCTTTTAGAGCTCGTTGTGGTGATTCCAACGAGCGCAAGATCATCGAAAACGGAGTTTGTATACTCAAGATATCTTTATTTTCGTGTTCGTGTTTCTGCAGTTTTTCAGTAGGCCGGAGTCTCCGGTCCGAAACAGAAGTTTCCGGACCAAAGTCTCCGGTCTGTGTATTTTGAGCTGTGTGGTGACACCTACTGGTCATTTGTGGCGTTGAGTATTGAAACTCACACCCCTCCAACAAGACGTACTCCCCTAAAAAGGAGGAACTCGGGAATACAACTTCGTCTCCGTGTGTCTCGGTTATTTCTATACCCGAGCTCTTTACTTGTGCACTTTACGTTGTGATAGCCTTCGTGCTTGAAGTCTTATATCTTGCTATCACCTAGTTGCTTGTCTTGCTTAGCATAAGTTGTTGGTGCACATAGGTGAGTCTAGTATATTTAGGTTGTATGCTTGTTAAATTAAAACACCTATCTTTATTTCGCATTTATCAAGACTAAAGCGAAAAAGTTTTAATCGTCTATTCACCCCGTTTAGGCGACATCCTTGTTCTTTCAGTGTTTTCATAGACCCTCCATGTGCCAAACTGCTACTTCAATCAATTAAGTTGCGAGTGTGTGATACATGCGGTTTTATTTGTACTAAGAATAAGCTAGATATATTGGCAACTTTTTATATTTTCCTTACTTTGTATCCGTGAATGAACTATCATTGTTCTTGTCCTTAGACTATTCATTAATTAATTATAAAATATATATGATCACTCTAAATTATATTATTATTTCGAAAATATGTTGTTACCCCGTGGGATCTGGCCATGGTCAGATTAAACTTTTAGGTTTGTATGCTCAAACTAACCACTCATGACCCTGAAAATCGAATTACATTCTAGGCGAAGCAGAGTCTCATTGTTTTTTAAATATTATCCGGCTATCCGGCCATCTCTTTCAATATATGTCAACTTTATAGCAACTAAAAATCTTTATTACGTATTGTGTTTACATGTATGGCAAGAAAAAAAATTAAAAGTCTGTAGCAACGCACGGGAATTCAACTAGTCTTATTAGTTTCTCACTTCGATCGAGACAATTTTCTGGGATCGTACTTGTAACGTACAAAGATACATGCATGGATAATTTATAGCAGGAAGTACTCAGATAACGACCTGACGTTCGAATCCTAGCGTTATTGCGTATATCATTTGTTACGTGCAAAGAAATATGCCTGATCATTTAGGTACAACCGTACAAGTATACTCCGACCAGTTTTCTTCAATTAAGATGCGTCCTAGCTCTATGCACGAATAGCATTGTGGCTCAGTTCCACGCGCCAGCAGGTGCCACCAACTGATTCCGTGTTCGAATCCTCGGACTTGGAACGTAAGTTTTGTTTTCTTATTCCTCTACTGACAGGTGGGGCCTACATGTGAATCAGTACTGTGATAACACGTGACAGATTAAAAAATATAGAAGGCTCTTTTCGCAAAAATAACAATGCCACATGTCCATCCCAGATTTCTTGTGTACCTATTTGCACACTCAACACATGTTGTGGTACCACTGTTTCCCATCTTTCAACTTATTGGACTAACTTGCACGTCATGGACAAGTTGTGGTACCTCCGGTGCATATAGCTCTTTTAAAACTTGAACTTGTATCGAAAAGCTAAATCGAACCCTGAACTTGCAATCTCCGAAATTGACACTCTGAACTCTGCAATCCCGGTCTATTTTGAACCATAGACCCGTTTGGCGCACCGGGAAAGCAATAATCCTGACCAGGATTGCATGCTAGTGTCACTGACAATGAGACCCACATGTCACAATCAAATTTTTTCATTTCTTTTTTTCTCTAAATCACATAACTTTTCTGTGTCATTTTTCTTTTCGCTGCTCATCCGCAGGCCGGCCGCAGGCGTCCTTATTCCGGCGAGGTCACCCTGATTCCTAATTTCGGCCGGCCCCGCCTGACTCCTAATTCCGGTGAGGTCACCCTGATTCCTAATTCCGGCCGGCGCAGGCGGGGTGTCAAAGCAGCATGATCACGCGTCCTCGTCGTCGCACACTCCGGCGGCGCTAGGGGATTGGAGGAGCTGGTCCAGTGTGCCGGGCAGCCCGGCGGCGACGACCTCGTGGCTCTGAGCCTCTCCTCCATCTCCGCGTTGTGGCAGCGAGCGAGCACCAGCGAAGCCTGCGCGGCCCGCAGCCCACCGCAGCGCGCTCCGCGGCCGCCACCAACGCCCCGCCGCCACGCCTTCTCCAAGCCAGCACGCATCCGCTCGGTCTGTGCCCATCCATCAAAACTGCGCCCGGCGAGCCCATGTGGGGCAGGATTTGAGAAGGCAGGACGGGGCTGTCGGAGGAAGGAGACGTTGACTTTTATTTTTTTTTCTTTCTAGATTTTTTAATTGGGATGACAAGTGGGCTTTCTTTGTCAGTTAGAGCAGCGGATTATTTAATCTACGATTTTTTTTTACGAGCCAATCGGGTCTAGGGTTCAACATAGACCGGGATTGCATAGTTCAGAGTGTCAATTTCGGGGTTGCAAGTTTAGGATTTGATTTAGCTTTTCGCTACAAGTTCAAGGTTTATTTTAGACTTTTTTTTCCTTTTTTTAACTGAAAACACGGGATCGAGCAGCATCGCGTGGGGAGAGCTAGTAGAATATTTACCACCACGAGGAGTCGAGGACTGGGTATGATGCAGGCGGGCGATGCGCCACTGGAGCAGTGTGTTTTTGCCTGCCGGGCAAAGCGCCACGCCCCGGCACTTGACTCTCCTCGTCTCATGATGATCCCCACTCGCTCCGGTAGGTCAGGAACAGCAGCACAGAGGCGTTGCGTTTGGGCGCGGATTCGCTGACGTTGCCCCCGCTGACTTTGCGTGACTTTGAGTCACTTACATGTGGGGCCCACCATGTGTGGGGGCCACACGTAAGTGACTCAACGTCAGCGAGAGCAAAGTCAGCGAATCTCAACCCGTTGTGTTTCGCCGTGCCAAACCCACTCGGACAACCGCACCACCAGTGTCTCGTGGTGGCCAGTGTGTGATGCCTTTTCCATGCCCTGGTCGAGCAGGCATCGCAATCTTTCGTCAGACACGCTAGCTCGTCGTCGGAGACCGCACCCTGCCTACAGAGTGGCACAGACGCGGCATTTTATCCCATGCTAGCATGTGCCCGGCCTTTTCTTTTCTCTCCTTCCAAGCATCCCTGCGGAGTTGCGTGCGTCTTTGGGGATATTGACCCGACCCGATCTCCCTTGCTCCGCGTGCCCGCACTCGGATTCCACCGTCTTCTGACCTGGCCTGGTGGTGGTAGCTTTGATGTTCACACCTCAGCTCGGTTCGTAGATGCGTGCCCGTGCCCGTGCCCCTTGATAAGGAAGCATCATCATACAGTGCGTGCGTCGGCATACTCGACCTGTGCGTGATTGGTACTGTCATGCCTAGATGAGGATGCATGCTCCAGAAGAAAAAAAAAACAGCACTCTAGAGTGTTGCATTGCATCGATATATTGCCCACCAAATGCAGGCAACAATTTTCTTTTGCGAAGCAATCACATGGCGACATGGAGCCGCAGAATCAGCTTGGCTAGCCGCGGCCGTTTCCAAGCAAGTACATGCATGCATCATGGAGCGAACAGCACGACAGCGCAGCATGCATGCATGCGATTTCCCTTCCTTCCTTCCTTCCCGCGGCCACTGCTTCCTGCTACTGCTAGTGCTAGTAGTACTAGTATTTTAAATAAATGCCCCTACTAGTAGTACAATTTCTGTGGTGCTGCTGTTGCATGGTCTGACCAAGGCTGAGTGTTCCCCACAATCCTGGCTGGGCACGCTGACTGTCACGGAAAAGGTTAAAAGCTGGATGGACAACCCTCTGCCTGCCTGCCTGCCACATTGAGCAACTCCTCCAGTAGAGAGATAGTACTACTGGGGTAGTGCACTATTGATACCTCCACCCAACGGTACCCGCACACACATCAGTGCACTGCATGCGTCTCGCGTGGATCTGCCAATTCAGACGGGGGTGCGGTGAGAAAGAGATGGGGCAGGGGTACTGCAGTAATAAGATATACGTACAGGACAGTTCATTGTGCAGACGCAGTGATTGGCCCTAGCAATTGCTTGCTTGCTTGCAGGTTGCAGCGCGCATCCTGTGCTGTGCTGTGCCTGTGATCTGTATCTTAAAAAGTGAGGTGGGCGTACGGATTATCCACACAAAAGGAAGGCAGTAGAGAAGGCGTGGGGCCTACCGTCTCTGTGGCAACCGCCTGGTGCCCCCACAACTTGCAGGCTTTCATGGTTGATCATCTTGGGCCAGCTGCACCGCTGCCCACAGAACATGGAGGTTTTCTGCACATGACTGTCATTACTTTTAAAGAATATAAAGGCCAAAACACCACATCCAAGATCGTTGGCCCTTTATTTAGCGGGACACTGGAAAGCACCATTGCTGAAGTTACGAAACGCAACCATTGCGAGTGTACACGTGGCCACATTAGTTACAAAACGCAAATTGTCGAGGAGGCCTGCCAGCGTCATCGTCATCACTCCTCGCGGCCGACTGCGACTTCACAGGAAAAAGACCACCTAAGGCCTCGTTCGGCGTAAGCGTCTTGAAGAGTTTTCTGGTGTATTTTCCCGGGCCACACGAATACTCATGAAACCACTAGCAGGCCGTTCGGGAGGCTTGTTTTGGCCGGGCTAAACCCCAGAAAACACTGCGAATCACGTCGGGCTAAGGTGTTTTGGAAACGCGACCCCCACCTCGCGTTTTAATCGTGGCTGCACAGAACGCTCTAGCGACGCCCCAGCCAAGCAAACCACGTCCGCTCTCGACTGGCCCGACGCACACGATGCCAAACAACATTTATTCTCGGAAGTGGGTGCTTACGTGACAATTTTGTAATTGTGTGCACTAGGTCTGTGAAAAAACACCCCTTTGCAAAACCTGTGTACCAAACAACGTGAAATGGTGGGGGTTTTGGTGGAGAAGGGGATTGGGAGGGGTTGGAGCGTTTTGGGTGTGAGGAGTGTTTTCACCCAAAACACTAGATAATATACACTAAAAAACACCCCAAAACTCCTCTGCCAAACAAGGCCTAAGGCGAATTCGTTGTAGCGGCGTGAAGAAATCGTGTAGAATGACGTGCACCTTTGATTTTGGAGACGAACTCCGGGAAGTAGATGGGTAGTACAGGTGCCAACAGAGGTCTTCATGACTGGACCAATCCACACAGGTCACCGTCGCTGCTGAGCCGCTCTGACTTCATAGCATTGGAAAGCCCAACATGAAGAAGAGTCGTACATGCGAAAACCCAGGCCGACAAACAAGGTCTTAGTACACCCAAACCATCGCACAACACCATCGTTGTTGTCGCGCTAGCCACCACACGGAATGTTCTACCTGCCATCAGTACAAACCACTGGTTCCTCCAACCGATGCACCACAACAAAGATGATGCCCCTTGCGTGAAATTGCCGCCATCATCTGATCCACGGATTTAGGGTTCCCACGGAGGTAGCAGGAGGAGATGAGAGCCTTGTAACAAAAGCGATACGCTCGCTAAGGTGATGAAAACGTCCCCACAAAGTGTGTCGTTTAGAAGAAATCTATTTGGTCCTTGACAAGGATCATGGAATGCCTTGTTACAATGTCTAGCTTTAGTGCACTGGACGTAGAGATCCGATAAATTTCTATGGAATCTCAATAAGAATGGTAAATTCTTGGTGGATTCTACGTACAAAGCGTTACTCCAATTGACGTAGCAGTTGATAATAATAAGAAAATTTTGAAAGTAAAGATCCAGCTGAAAATGTTTACGTGGTATCTATACTTACCAGAGAAAGCCTTATAAAGCGGAATTGGTAGAGAAGTAAAAAGTGCGTCTTTTGTCATCATGACGAGAGCATAAAGTACCTTTTTTTCTAGTGTAATTTTGCTATATCTATATGGTCAGCCATATAGATAACCTCTAACTTGTACCCACCTCAAAGCATTGCAACTATTTTCGGCAACCCGCTTAACAATGTGGATTATAGGTTTAAACTGCTAATTAGGGTGGAAGCGATTGCCGTTATTTGTCGCTTAACGGATGTAATGGTTGAACTTCTTAAGTACAACCTCCGATCCATATTAATGGACTCAACTTTATCTAGATACGGATGTATCTAGTTAAGTGTTTAGACTAGATGCATCCGTATCTAGACAATGTTGAGACCATTAATATGGATCGGAGGGGGTAATAAAATTTACTTTCTCGGCGCAGGACGTATCGCCTTTAAAGCCTCGACGTCGACCGATCTCGGCGCAGGAGTACTAAAGTTTGGATAAAACCGCAGTAACTATAATAATTAACCAGGTAATGTAGTAGTTGTCCCGCAGTGTGAAACCTAGACGGTTTCAATACGCCTGGCCCTGTGGGCCATCGGACAGGAAATGTACTCCGTACACACAGCAATCTCAACCGTTGCGCAGCGTGCATGGTGGGGCATGCTCTTCCGTGGACTGTTCCGGCCTTGAAATCGGCACAGGAGGTGGCCGGGGATCGCGACGACGGGCGAGCGCAAGCGGAGCATGCATGCATTTCATGGCATGGCAGTGCCGGGTGGACGAGCTGGACCCACCGGCGCCGTGTCCCTTTGCTCGATCTAAATCGTCTGCTGTTTCAAGAGAAAAGCAATAATTTTGTGACCTAGTACTTCTCGGGGTCAGATCGCTGTGCGCTGCGCGATCAATCAAGTGCCCTGTGCATACATGTATAGTAGGCTCTGGTCCACCACCACCAGAGCCATTGCTCGATCCGTGCCTGTGTAGACTGTAGCAAGGAATCGTACCTGAGCATGGATAGCGGTAGCAGCTGGTTCCCATCGCATCCGATACTCGCGTGGTCCTGACCGGCACCGTCACGCACCACAAGGCACGTACTACTTTACCCAAAACAGAGCAGGCTAGCTAGCTAGGCCCATCCATTCATTGGACGTGTCAACCCACTGTGCATGCACATACACTAACAGCACGGCAAGCTAGACACTGTGCGTTGGATGCGTCGTCATAGGCATGCATGTGTGAACCGACTGCGCCAACTCTGCACGGCAAGGCACAGACTGATCGATGAAGCGAGTTTCCCTTATTATTATTATTATAAGGTGGGTCGATCGCGCATCGGTCGCACAGCCCGAGACCCGTACAAGTACCAGCGGTGCTGCACTGCTGCGTGTCACGTCAGCATGGGCGGGCGTCGCGCCATCGTCGTGAAACATCATGATCATTATGGCTTGCTGCTCTCGCCGGGGGGCGCAGAGACAGACCCATGCATGCATGCACGATGCACGAATGCACGATCCACACAAACTATACAGTGGCTGGTACCGCTGTATGATTTACGTGCACTGTGCGCTTAATCTCCATCGATTACTGATTGATGTGCATCCACCTATACGGATACGGATGGGTGGCCGGCCGGCCGGTCGGATTACGTTCCTTGGCTCAGGGTTTTCCAATACTATGCCACTGTAATCAGGGTACGTACCGGTGCTACACACAGTGTGCCTCCAAGGATGGATGGATCGTGGCGCGTTATGGACGAGATCGCGACTTGTCGGGGACCCGGCCTGCACGGCACCGCCACCGTCAATGCAGTACGGCCACATAACAGGATTCGCAGTTAGGAGTACTATTGAGCTACCCAAACCAAGGACGGACAGTATCATTAAGTCTGTCAACTATGTAATGCCTGTGGGAGCAGTTTTTTACCTGACACGGGCGGTAGCACCATACTACTATGGGGCCATGCATGCAGTTTTTCAGTATCGTGATTGAGGGCTAGCGGTGGTGGCCGTACTAGGCTGCGTGCGTACGTAGGACCAGCCGGTGTCCGGTCGATGCAGTGTGGCCAGCCCGGCGGTGGGCGCGCGGCAGGCAGAGGTACAGCAGCAGCGGTGCCGCTCCGTCGTCACGCCATTCCCGCTGGCGATGTCCGTGCCAACTGGGATGCCTTTAAGGCCTGGGGCGAGGACAAATGGACCGACTGCACCACACCGCACGCCAGATTTGGATGAGACGTAAATGTGTTTAGTGCGCGGGATCTAGCCTGGACCCATGCATGGGACCGGTGACTAATTACTGGTGGCCGTTTGCGTAAAGACAACAAGGGTGCCGTGATTCACGCATCTAACTGCAGTTTGGTGCGTAACTTAATTTCCGCTGCCGCAGTAGCTGTGACCGACGACGAGGCTGCCTGCCCTGGCGTGAATGAATAATAATACGGCCCGCCATTCAATGGCACGCCACGACGTTAGGTTCTGTGTGGACGCCCCCACCATAATCCTCGGTCGCGTCCATCTCCGTGCCCTGTGCCGTTGAAACTGCTTCCTCCCATCTACTTATTTTTTGGTGCCTATTAATGCCTGGTCAGTCCACTCGCAGCGCGGGAGTAGGCAATGTTTGACAAACAATTCTTTCTTTCAGGTGAACGCTCTCCTTAAAATAATCCTGTTGGTTTTTTGTGCGTGTGTGTGGGCCACATCCCTGCCACACCTATATAAATTAAAATATACGCTCCTACTTAATAAATTGCAGAGCAGTGTAGCCATCGGAAAACGAGGGCGGAAAGGAAAACGTCAAAGCACTACCCAGGAGGGGAGAGGAGAGGAGTGGCCCACCTTTATTATCATCATGCAAGCCCCGCCCGGGAGGACCCGGACCACCACACCAGGCGCAGGCAGCCCCACTCTCCACATCTCACATCACTCTCCGTCTAGTCGTCAACAAATCAATCGCCAGTCCGCCACAACAAAAAACGGAGCAGAGAAAAGAAAGCAGGAAAGAGGAAAAGCATTCCACACCGTATTATTAAAGGCGTGGAAAAGATAGAGATCGCATCCGTCCAACCCATCAGCTTTGGTTCACCCCGTCAAAATAAACAAGAGGTAGACAGCTTTTGTCCCCTTGCAGGCGCCCCACACACCCAACGTGTCTTCTTCCCGCCCGCACCCACGCCGTATATATACCCTCCCTCCTTCCCCACGCCTCCCATCCCTCCTCTTCTTTCCACCCAACTCCCTCCCAGCCGTTTCCGCTCCCCCACCCAACTCCATCGTCACCTTGCCTTCTCCGCCCCGCTCCTGTCTCAACAATATAGCGGTGGTGGCGTGGTAGCAATGGCCGTGCAGGCGCGGTTCTTCTCCCAGGCCTTCCCACACGACCAAGACGCCTTCAGGTCAATGGAGCCCGGTGCGTCCCAGTTCTTCCTCGAAGAGTGCGCGCCGGCGGTGCCTGCTGCTATCGGGAACAACAACACGGTGCTCAGCGATCTCCCGCGAAGCGAGCTCACATGCAACGACAACTACGGCTTCGTGCCCAGGAAGCGGGCGCGCGTGGCGGCAGACGACCCGCCGGCGGGTGGGCTCGCGGACTTGGCAAGGCAGCGCCTGGCTCTGCAGCAGCAGGCGGCGGCGATGCACGGCCTCATGGTCCCCTGCGACGCGCAGAGCAGCAGGACGCTGGGCTCCGGCGCCGCCTCCACCAGCGGGAGGATGGCCAATGCTGCCGGCCTCTCCCTCGGCGGCCTCAACTCGCTGCTCTTCAACCAGGGCGTGGAGATGGACGCGCTCATCCGGCTCGAGAACGAGAGGATGCGTGCGGGGCTCGAGGAGGCGCGCCGGCGCCACGCGAGGGCGGTGTTGGCCACCGTCGAGCGCGCTGCGGCCGGGCGGCTTCAGGCCGTGGAGGCTGATCTGGAGCGTGCCCGCTACCGCAACGCGGAGCTGGAGGAGCGGCTCCGGCAGATGACCGCGGAGGGCCAGGCGTGGCTCGGCGTCGCCAAGAGCCACGAGGCCGTCGCCGCAGGCCTCCGCTCGACCCTGGACCAGCTCCTCCAGCCCCCCTGCGGCGGCGTCACCGGGGCTGTGGACGGAGATGCCGAGGACGCCCAGTCGTGCTGCTTCGAGACCCCGGCCGGCGACACCGCGTCCAAGGCGATTGCGGCGGCGGCTCCGTCGTGCAAGGCCTGCGGTCAGGATGAGGCCTGCGTTCTGCTGCTCCCGTGTCGGCACCTGTCCCTGTGCGCGGCGTGCGAGCCCGCTGTGGATTCGTGCCCCGTCTGCGCGGCCACCAAGAACGCCTCGCTCCATGTCCTGCTCTCTTAATCCTTGGAAGCCGGGAAGCCAGGTTATCCGCCGGCGTCGCTCGGCCAAGTTCGTCGCCGCTGTCTTGTTCTCCCAATTTGTGTATTTTGTTCTCCTTCATGCGAACTTCGCCAGCGTGGCACAAGTGTCACGTATCAAGGCATGCAATCACAAATGTTGAATTTGCATGTAGATCCTAGACTAGTTTATATTTGTAGGTAGGTTTAATGTCCTGAGCTAACTTGTTTTTGTGGGTTAAAAACTGTTCAATTTCTGGTCAAGTAGAACAGCAGTTTTCGGCTGAAATTTTACTATATGGCATCAAGACCCAGTTGTTTCCAGTCATTTTAATTGATCGCGTGTGCAAAGATGATGCTCACAATATTTAACTGTCGTGCAGTTGTGAAAAGAAATGTTTTACTACTATACGGCAGTGTTCCGTAATTGAGCATCAATTTTATTTATTTTCTTCTTGATTTAGATCTTGACCAGTGTAAAGATGTACTGTGCCCACGCACGTGTGTTGAACGCTGGGCGCGTCCCGCCTCGGGCGTACGCGTGAGTTGTCATGAGCCCGCCTCCCAGTCCCACAGTCACAGCGCATAAATTGTCATATCCGGTACAGATTAGCATTGTCTATATGCACGGATTTGACTTGTCCTGCACGTTCGGCTAACTCGAACGTTTCACTCACGCCAAGCGAATCAGTTAACGTCAAAGACCATCCATCCATCCCTATTTACCACCGGCTGCCTTCAAGGTTCGCTCGTCCGTTTCTTTGCAAAACCAAACAAACACGGGTCCGTTGCTGTTCAATTGCTAGGCTACACCCTCGCCAATGGCCATATCGTCGTTATTTTAGGTTAGGTGATGGCAGCAAAACTCGGTGGGAATCGTAATTGATCGATCACCATGAACGTTTGGTGAGATACCACGCAGATGGGCAAGAAAACTGGTGGAAGGAAACGCAGCGAAAGAGACAAAAGCGGGGGTGGTGGGCGCACATCTCGATGCAGCTATATAGGCTTGCACAAATGCATGATTCGTTCGTGCATGCATGGGGTGGTGGCGCGTGAAACGTAAACGGCCGGCATCACAGTGGAGTCGAGTAGATTAGGTTTAAAGTACGGCAAAGATAAGACCTACTTTGAGTACTTTTGATCTCTAGCCTAGCCACTTTGGTGCCCTGCATCACTCCGAGTAATTTACTGGTGCACTTTTGTTGTGCGTACGCATTGGCCTTTTCGGACAACTCGAACCGTGTGACAGGGAGCAGCAGTGGAGAAAAAAGAAAAACCGTGTTAAAGAAAAGTCCAGTCCACCATGCAACGCTTCACACTCGCTTTGCTTTTCCATCCTTTCCCTCTCTTGTGAAGAGTGACGCATCAAAGGGAGGAGCGACAGGAGCAAGAGATCAACGTACAGATCGATGCCCGTCTTTTCACCTTTCTTTCGCCTTGCACCACCACTGCTGCTTGACCATCTATCTAGCTGTACCCGTCGACAATGGACACTGTGCTCTCTCTCTCTGTCTAGCTAGGATGCTGCAAGCACTTTCGACGTTGTACGACTCGTAGCTATTCTTATCTCTGCGTCGTTATTCGTGCTGTGTGAGTAGACGTATAGCCGCAGCAGCAGCAGGATAGCAGTGCAGTCCAGGGTCGTCGAGCATCATACAGAGATGTGATCTCCTCCCGTTGCTTTCGCCTTTCTTTATTCTGTTGCTGCACTTGTCGCTGCTGCTATGCTTTCTGATACGCTACACTAGCAGCAGGCTAGGCTTGCTTGTCAGCCCGGCTGCTTTGCCTTTGTGCGTGGGGAGCAGTAAACTATCCTGGACGCCTTTTTGGCTTTTCAAGCTGCTGCCCGGGATTTGATAATTGGTGTACGGTTTGCGTTGGGTACACCAATGAATGGTCTCTGCATGCGCGCCTAATCGGTTCGTGCGACTGACACCGACTCTCCATATCTATCTCTAGTCTAGGCTCCAATCTCCTTGACATAATCAAATATTTAAAGCTCATGTTGCTTTGGCGCTTTTCGAAGGCTACAAAGTTGCACCGGGCCAACACGTGAATGTGGATTCCCATCTTCTTTTTCTTTCCGCCGGAGACGGGCAATGGATCCCATCCTAAGATATGATTCCCCTTGCGAAATTTAACTATATTCTCAGAATTATTTTAATCACCTATTGGTGCCGGTATTGGGAGAGAGATCATGGTGGACTTGGATTAAAAGGGCATGATGATGCGATTAATTTTTTATTTGTAAAAGTCCACATCGTTGGGTGCACAACCAGGGCGAAGCCAGGATAAAAATCAATCTTTTTAGTGTAGTGATATAATTGCAAATTTGAGAGAGTATTTTGTTAATTTCAAAGGAGATTAGCAAAATCTATTGGTGTCATTTGACCCAATGCTTACATGCTAGCGCCCCTGTGCACAACGCAAGTGCATCTCCCCAGATAGTGTTATCTACTAGCGTACCAGCTCAGAATATTGCATAAAGCTAGAGTCTAGCAGCTATAATTAGCTACTAGTTGCTCATTAGGACATCTCCACTCGCGTCCAGAAATAGCGCCGTTTTGGTCCAAATAGCGCTGTTTTCTCCAAGTCGCTCCCAGGAGACCAAATAGCGCCGTTTCGGTAAAAAATTAGACCTGTTGGGTTCCGCCTGGGTGGGTGGGGGGGGGGGGGGGGGCCAGTGGCACGCAAAAACGGCGGGCCAGCGCTATCAGCAACCCGGGCGAAAAGGCGCGAAACAGCGTTCTTCCTCTCGGCTCCCGCGCCGGTCAAAAGCCTGCCGGAGAAATGGCGTGGCCAGCGGCCAGTGAACGGCCGTCGCCGACGCGCGTCCAATCGCGGGGCACGCGGCGCAGTAATGGCGCGCCACCGTCCCTCCGTCTGGCCTTCCGCGCCGCTATAAAACCCGCGTCCTCGCCGTGCACAACCGCACATCTCTCTCGCCCTCGCCTCAAGCTCTTCAATCGCGCCCACACCAAGACCATGGCCGAGCGCTTCCCAGGCGACGACGCGACGACGAACTGCTTCGGCCGCCGCTTCCTCCACCCCGAGGAAGCGCGACTCCTCTAACAGGCGGGGTACCCGACGACGCCGGACATGTGTCACTACAACAAAATGGTCATGTAGAGACGCCTAATTAAGGGCTTGAGACATCATATTTCATCTCTACTAGATGACCCGTTGCGCCACTGGCGCAGGTGCCGAAAGCAAAACTGTAGGGTCGCCTTAAGTTAAATATATTTAGGTTAATTGTTTTCGAAGCGGTAAATTCCAGTGGCCATCATCATAGAAACGTAAATTAAGTGTGCTACATAATTTCACAGTTGTTCACGAAAGTGTATAATTAATTGAAGGTGTGTGTAGATTGTATGCAAATATTTAATATTCATAGTCAAATTACATGTTATATCAAAGATCATGTGAGAAAAAATTCTGTGCTCAAGATCAACCAAAGTCAGCACTCTACATATGCAATATTGTGAATTCACACATTGCCGAATGGAAAAGGCCAGATGGTAAAAATATGTACTTCCTCTTAGTCTTAATGAAAATTGAATTGGATATGAACTTGTATAATTATCTTATTACACATATGCAGTATTTCAGCCTTGAGTACACGAAGACCTACCTTGAAAGCCGCCTCACAACAAGAAGCTTAAACTTATTGTTGAAAAAATATAGGTGTTGTCATCTATGCATGTATTCTGCATATCACTGTCTAAACATATTTTAAGTTGTTTCTTTCTTTTGCTCAGTCAGCTGTGGCAAATCACTGAAGTACAAAGCGGTTCAAATGACCGGTTGCGCCACTGGCGTAGGTGCCGAAAGCAAGACTGTAGGGTTGCCTTAAGTTAAATATATTTAGGTCAATCGTTTTCGAAGCGGTAAATTCCAACGGCCAATGTAAATTAAGTGTGCCACATAATTTCAGATTTGTTCACATTAAGGTGCCGAAAGGAATACTGTAATGCAGCCTTAAGTTTTATAAAATTTAATATATTGCTGCTTTTGTTTGAATTTCGTATTCCTATATTCACTTGTTGGTCACGTG
Organism: Poa pratensis; assembly: GCA_947311845.1. Classification (NCBI taxonomy): domain Eukaryota; kingdom Viridiplantae; phylum Streptophyta; class Magnoliopsida; order Poales; family Poaceae; genus Poa; species Poa pratensis. The sequence goes on from CAMZMU010000053.1 coordinate 44,859,898, forward strand.
GCGCAAAGATATATTGTAACTTAGAGCATACCCATTTTATAAATAAAATTCACTTCGTAATTGTGAGTATAGGGTTTAGGGTTTAGCCTTCCTACTTTTGAATATACACGATTTATAACTAAATTTATTCCCTAATTGGTATCATACATAATTCGTAGTTGAAATGAACTTCCTAAATTTCAGTTTAAATAAATGATATTTCACAAGCCTTCAAATTATTTGTATATTAAGAAGTATCATCTCGAATTAGTGATGCCAACACGTCTACAAAACCGTATCATTTTCAAACAATATCTTGAGTTACTAATTATAGGGAAAAAAACTCTTAACAAGAAACTAATGCTTTTACAAATTATGGTTATCTTTTTACTCGTGAAGAGACCCATCAGGAAAAAAGCAAGCACAGAGATTGAAATCTACCGATCAAACCGCAAACAGAGGACGCGTACAGGACCCATCAGGCCGCCAAGCTGCTTGCTTTGGGCACCTGCGTGAAGACAGGCCCAATAAACAAACAATACCGTTTACTAATGGGCCTCAGCTAGGCTGATTATATATTTGATCTAGACATGTGCAGTGGTATATTTTCACTTGGCTCTAGGGTTCGTCGTCTCTTCCACTATTCCCCTTTCTGAATAGGGGCTTCCAAGAATCTTTCTGCCGTAGGCAATGACGGCAATTTGCCTTGACCCTGGAATGGCGAGGCTGTCGGTGAACTCTTCTCCTGTTGCTCCGAGCAGCACTGACCTTGCAAGACCGGCGATAGAGTCTTGTCTCGGGCTTAATTTTGCTGGTGCTCCATCTACTGCCTAGGTGTTGTTTCTAGATCTTATCATTTTTTTCTCCATTTTGCTGGTTCTTTTTCGCTAGATTTTACCACATGTGAGATGACAGTGCTATCTAATCGATAGGTACAAATACGATGGAAGACCATCTTGATAGATTCGGTGTAGACATTAGGTGGATCAGAGCCAGTGTATGCCCGTGAAGAGACTATGGATTATATGTTCCAAATCCGCGTGAGCTTTAGGTTGCCATTGGACATGAGCGGCACTCAATTCAGCGACTTAGGTGGATCAGAGCCAGTCGGAACGGAAAGTCGTGAAAACGGGAAGCCGGGAAGTCGGAACGGAAAGTCGTGAAAACGGGAAGCCGGGAAGTCGGAACCGGGAAGTCGTGAAAACGGGAAGCCGGGAAACCGTGAAACCGGGAAGTCGGAACGGAAAGTCGTGAAAACGGGAAGTCGGGAAGACGGGAAAACGTGAAACCGGGAAGTCGTGAAAACGGGAAACCGTGAAACCGGGAAGTCGGAACGGAAAGTCGGGAAAACGGGAAGCCGGGAAAACGTGAAACCGGGAAGTCGGAACGGAAAGTCGTGAAAACGGGAAGTCGTGAAGTTGGGAAAACGTGAAACCGGGAAGTCGTGAAAACGGGAAGTCGTGTAAACGGGAAGTCGTGAAGTCGGGAAAACGTGAAACCGGGAAGTCGGAACGGAAAGTCGTGAAACCGGGAAGCCGGGAAAACGGGAAGTCGTGAAGTCGGGAAAACGTGAAACCGGGAAGTCGGAACGGAAAGTCGTGAAAACGGGAAGCCGGGAAAACGTGAAGCCGGGAAGTCGGAACAGAAAGTCGTGAAAACGGGAAGCCGGAAAAACGTGAAACCGGGAAGTCGGAACGGAAAGTCGTGAAAACGGGAAGTCGTGAAGTCGGGAAAACGTGAAACCGGGAAGTCGTGAAAACGGGAAGTCGTGAAGTCGGGAAGACGTGAAACCGGGAACTCGTGAAGTCGGGAAGTCGTGAAACCGGGAAGTCGTGAAGTCGGGAAGTCGTGAAAACGGGAAGTCGTGAAGTCGGGAAGTCGTGAAGTCGGAAGTCGGGAAAACGTGAAACCGGGAAGTCGGAACAGAAAGTCGTGAAAACGGGACAAAACGGGAAGTCGTGAAGTCGGGAAAACGTGAAACCGGGAAGTCGTGAAAACGGGAAGTCGTGAAAACGGGAAGTCGCGAAGTCGGGAAAACGTAAACCGGGAAGTCGGAACGGAAAGTCGTGAAAACGGGAAGTCGTGAAGTCGGGAAAACGTGAAACCGGGAAGTCGTGAAAACGGGAAGTCGTGAAAACGGGAAGTCGTGAAAACGTGAAGTCGGGAAAACGTGAAACCGGGAAGTCGGAACGGAAAGTCGTGAAAACGGGAAGCCGGAAGTCGGAACGGAAAGTCGTGAAAACGAGAAGCCGGGAAAACGTGAAACCGGGAAGTCGGAATGGAAAGTCGTGAAAACGGGAAGTCGTGAAGTCGGGAAAACGTTAAACCGGGAAGTCGTGAAGTCGGGAAAACGTGAAACCTGTTTTGCATCAGATGATTAGGTAGCTATTTACATCCATCTGTGTCACCTGTTTTGCATCAGATGATTAACAATGTTATATTCTTAATTGTTTTTCTGGTTATTTGTTTTATTAATCAACCTGACTGGCTACAATATGATGCAGGATTATTTTGTTCTGTCTGGAATCTAATCCATCAGAGAGACTTTCCTGATGGCAATCATCGGCTCGCTCTTAGACTTTCATGCTGCGTGAAGTAGGCGGCGTCTGCTATTCTACTCAGGCCACCTTATAGTCCGACCCTTCTAATGTGACTATGTTGTTAAGTTTGAAAGATTGTAGACTGACTTCCCTCAGCTATGTTATGTAGTAGACTCAGAGAGTATTTATTGCTGCATGAACCATCCCCGGCTAATTTGTTTCTGTTACCTCTTTAGATGGCAAATGGTTACTGCTTGCTCAACCTTATTTCCTCAGTATTTCTTTGAGTTATTTTGCTCTCGTTGTTTTGCTTTTCTATTTTGCTCTCATTGTTTTCTTTTTCTCACTGCTTCAGGCGTGCGAGGAATATTGCAAGAAGCTAGCACTGAACCAGTTGATAGAAGAAGAAGCAGAGTTTCTGCAAGGGGTGAAGCGTAGTATCACAGATATTGCTAGGCTACATGAAGTCTGCCGAGCTGATCTGAAGCTTGCAAAGAACTTAGCTAGTAACTATGGCGCATGAACCGAGAAGTAAGCGAGGAGGAGGAAGTAACGGTAATTATAAATATATATAACTAAGAATGTTAGTAGACGATCTACTTTCGTGTATGTAAGTGAGAGTGGAGCTAGACGTTGAACTGTAAGCCTGTAATATATAGCTAAAACCATCAGTAGGTTATCTATCTCTCTGTATGTAAGGTAGATTAAAAACTTCTAAGTTGTTGAATTGTTAGAATCCTATGTTGGAGTTAGTCCTATAACTGTAAGTCTGTAATATATACCATGGATGGTCAGTTCTTCGTACATCTTTTGAATAATCTTTATTGTCAGGATTAGGATCAGTGGACTGTATATTCCCCAGTTATTGGAGAGTTATCTGTTGTAGAGGCAAAAGAAGCATTTCAGTCTGCTTATTCCATGGGCTCGAAAATACTTGCTGAGTGGGAAGCAATGGTAGCTGCTATCCACACATGTAAAGTGCACTGCCAACACCTAGCGGTGGATCATCCAGAAGTAGAACAAGCTAGGCTAATGTACAGGATGAAATATATTCTATGGGAATCATACATCCAGATATCCTATGGGAATGGCTTTCAAACACTAACATGGTTAGAATTGATTAAGGAGTGTAACAACGTTGGTCTCTTTTGTAAAGAAGTTTGATCTTGCTGTAGTAATATGGCTTTTAAACACTAACATGGCTTTCAAACACTAACATGCTAAAAAATAGTTTCTACCACGTGTGGTCATTACTGCATCGGTTTAAACATTGTGGTTTGGAAAAATAACTTTTTAAACACACGGAAGACCTGTAGTAATACAAGTTTCAGGCCATGGGTTCTAGTCCGAGGAGTTTCGTTGCTGGTTTCATCTTAAACGCTGCATCATTTGCTGTGTAGGTATAACATGACAGAGCTTAATCTAAAGACAGGGGATTGACCTTTTCAGCAATATCAATTTGTTTTTCAGCATACAGCACCCAATTATTTGGCTTTTTTTCATCTGGACTTTACATTATGCTCATAAGGATCAGTTTCTTGCATAAGTTTATGTCCAGCATGTCTAAACTATCTTTGAATTCTTTTGATCAGCAGGTACCATGTAAACAGAAAGATATACTACAGCCTGTTTCTTTTGTACTATAGTCGACGGTCGCACGCACTGATGCACTCTGTGAAATCTGTGAAACGAAACTAACATGCCAGCAAAAGCACCAACGACAAACACACGTTAAATACATATGTAGAAATAGATAGATCCAAGCGAGCCTAATAGTCCATAGCATATATAAACAGAGATAAAATGCAGCTTACAGCTCAAGCATTGGACTGTGCTGAGACCACTTTAGTAGGTCTTTTTCCCTACTGGCATTAGTTTCCATCTAGTAGGTCCTTCTTCCTACTGGCATTAGTTTATAATTACAAAAGCGTGCTTCAGCACAAGCATACGCTTACACAAAATAGCTTCCACATGTGCATTTAAGCAGCAATCACATGAGGCTTATGCCGCAGCATTAAAGATACAGGTAACAGCAGTGTGGACGCAAACAGCAAGAGCATGACATAACGCCGATAGCGTAAGACAGGCCTCGCAGGTGCAAAAGTCACTCGACAGGGTGGTAAGGCTGTCTCCATGGCTCAACGATGTACGGAGAAGGCACGCTGAGGATCAGCGGACGTCGAGGCAACGAGAAGCAGTGAACTACCTAGAAACCCTCCACCTGTTTCTTGTGAGCTAAGCCCGTAACAAGAACCATACAGGAAAGCAGGGCTGTACAGAATCTACCTGGTCATCACAGAAAAGGAGAAAGAATAAGCTTAACATATTTGTACCGAGCACAAGAAACTAATGTAAATTAGCAGGAAGTAAAAAGGAAACCTTTAAAAGAGAAGAGGTAATTAGGAATATCTAAGTACATATACAGAGCAATTAGGAGAAGAAACAATTCTGGAATGGAACTCCTACGAGCGGAAGAAAAAACATACATAATACAGCCATCAGTTACCTTATGTACAAACGAGGTCTGCAAGCATTGCAGACAAGTCACTACTTCTGCTTCTTCAATCCCGCAGCCCCTTTGTTACCTGTCGTCGGCCTGACAAACGAGGAAAAAATATGTTAAATAGATTTCCAACAAACGAAATGAGTAGGGACTGGCATGTGCATTGTAAAGGCGTCAGACTTGAGACTTTTACATCCTTGTTCCGCATACCTCTGAATAAAGAACATGCAGTAAAGGAAAAACACGTGGTCTGTACCTAAACTAATATAGCATAAACATTGTAGTAAGCATTAGTACTTAAGGCAAACCTCTTGATCCTAGGGGGGAGGGTATCAGCATCTATGTGTTCATTGGTTTTGGAAGGATCCTCCACCAGAACGGCATCAGCTTCTTTGTCTCCAACGGTTGAAGAAGGATCCTTCACCACAGCTTCCACAGTATCCTAAATGAATTTCCAATCCAAAACAAGTCAAAGCATGAGTAGCAAGGGTTTAGTTAGAAAATCAGTAAATAGGAAAACAAATGCACAGCACCTCGGCAGATGAAGTACCATCTTTAAGAATGGTCTCATTCTTTTCTTCGGAAGATTTACCAAACAAAGAACGCCTTACACCACGCATCGGGGTAGCAGCGCTGTGGTAATAAACGATAGGATTATAAGAGAACGAAGGAAGGAAACGAACAAGAGATATACACTTCCATAATACTTCAAAATTCAGTACCGTGGAGATGGAGTTGAGGGGGTAAGTTTGCCAGTAGAAGGAGGCGTGTGTGGCTGAGGATGAAAAATCAGCATTTAGGAAAAGGGGAAAAACCTGTGAAATAATCCAACAGACTAAGAATGTACTGTATGAGATATAGCTTAGATGTAGGAGAACCAACTTTAGGACCCGCAGCAGAAGGCGTGGTTAATCCATGCGAGAGAACCAGTGGTAAGACAGGGAGCTTTTCACCATAAACATCAGTGAACGATGTATCCTTGCCAGAGCCAGAAGCAACAGCAGCAACAAAGGCAGGCAACTCAGGTTTGTAGGTTTCTTCAATTCTATTGACCTGGAAAGACAAGTCCTCTCCATTTTTAAGCTTCCATTTTTTGGATATAGAGACCATGAACTTGAATTTCTGGCCAACGAGCTGAGTGATCTGAGCTGGAATATTGGCATCATGCCTGGCAAGGTTGGCCATTTCATCCACAGTAACGCAACCAGGATACCTCTGACGAAGCATAGTAAGCAATGGTTTTCCAATAACACCAGCCGCGACCTTGTCAAACATTACAAATTCAGTTTCCGCCGTGGCATCAGATGCAAAGACAGAAACACAGTACCTGGAATTTAAGAGGAGACCAAGCTATTAGTTTACAAGCAGTATCAAGCAATAAATCAAAGGAGTAAATGTTAAATGTGCTAACGTTGGGTCGGCATCAACAGAGGAGCAGGTATCGTCTGAGCATCTATACTGATAGCCATTATGTTTACATGACTTGCGGCACGTGGCACATGAAGGAAACCACCAACGCTGATCAGGGCCAAGCCTGTCAATAGTGACAGTGCAGAAAAAGCGCTTGTCCTAGAGAAAAGAAGCAGCTTAGATGAACGATATCTTGTACTACAACAGATCATGTGCTGAACCAGGAAAAACAGCAGATCATCTCATAAACAGCACGCGCTTACCATGTCAACAAAAGGATCAAGGTCAGTGAGTTCTTTGACAGTTTTATCAGTCGGCTTCTCCTGAGCCCTAGACACGAGAGCGTCTGGACCTGTAGGAACATAGGAAGCCAGGGGAACGAATTGTCCTCCAAGACTGCACAAATAAAACACCAAACGGCAACAGAAAGTTACATAAAACGAATATAAAGCGAAGATAGAATCATCGGGGCTATGTAATATAAACCTTGCACGGAAGGAGTTAATGTCAGGGATATCCTCGTCGATGTACCAGCGACAGGCAGCACTCCCACTGAGGCTTCTAACACCTACAGCAAACATAATAGAATGACAAAAACAATATCAAAGCAATAAGACATGGACATAGAGATAAGGCAGATTTGAACACACGTAGTAAATAGAGAATAACCAAACAGCTCAGCAGCAAAGAACACACATAGCAGGAGAGCATCAGAAATAGTAATTGAAGGCTATAAAGTAGAAATGATCCTACCAATTACCTTTAGCCATTTTAGGGAGCACGCCCACGAATATAGCTATAACTGGCTCTTTAGCACCCATAACACAAACTGCCTCTCCGTCAAATTGAACGGCACGGTCACCCCAGAGAATGATCCTCATCTCCTGGCCACTGTATAACGACACACACAGTAACGGTAAGAAATGCTGATGAGCGTTACTTACAACAAGCATAAAGCAAAGTTGATAAGAAGCAGAAGGACTCACAGTAGATCAGTCAACATAATGTTCCTTGTGTTTGAAGCCGCTGTTTGATACATGGACTGAACAGGCATCACAGGAGAAACCATAGTAATCCTTCCTATAACATCTGCAAAAAAATAAATCAGAAAACACAAGTTAACTACATAAGCTGAAACCGAGCTATAAAAATCAGAGTTAAGGTGGAAATAGGTCTCGAATGCATAACTGAATGAGAGGGGTGTAAGCCAGAATATAGAACTAACCAAAGAAACGATCAGGGATTTGGCTGGGTTTTGGGATATCTGCGAAAGCAGTCAGGCTGTATGTGCAGAAAGGATAAGATTTCTCCAACCCAGGTCTTGGTTCAACCATGGTATATCTTGTAAACTGCACCATTAAAGGTGCGTCCACAGGCCTATAGGATGTCTTTGATTCTTTGCATAGGAACTTCTTAACAACAAAGACCTTGCCTTCCTCCAAGACATCTTTTAGACGCTCCGCCGTGCCTCTAATCGAAGGGACCTCACCATACATGTAAGTTCCCTGAAGAAGTAATAACTGCATTAGAAAACAAAGACATGGACCTAGGTGCATCAACAGAACAAGAGGCTCGGCGTGTCTAATCCTATAGAACCCACCTCACTATCAAGCAGAACAAGGTCAGTATGCTTGATGGGTCCTTCATCAGTTCCGCCACGGAAATGCCATAGGCGAGAAACAAGGACACAAATGGTACACTGGTCATCGCCCTTGGCAAGCTCAGAAAGCTTGTTGATCGGCATCTGCAAAACACATGATTAGCACGATTAAAACGACAAGGATAATGTGACGTAAAGCCAAACTGAATCAAAGGGTGAAACATGTTGGAAAAAAGGATATCATAGGCAAGAACACCGATCTATACCTGGGAGAAAATGAGAACACTACATCTATTAAACAGGAGGAAGAGAACAAAAGCAACCAGCGGTTTAAAAACAGCTCTGTAAAAGATCAAGTAGATAACAGTATGCACCCAAAAGTAGTTGGCCAAAAGTAATTGTGCAAAAGACATAGCTCAAAAGCATACAGTAGATAAAAGTATTTAACATACATAGCATTACTTATCTACAAGAGATTCGAAAATCTCAGAGAATACAATATTTCTAGTCTCAGAACCACATGTACCATCTTCATTCTCAATTAATATATGCAGTGCTTTATTAGAGGTACGCGAGACACCGCGACATAAAACTGGCCATGGGTGAAGACAGGAGTTTTCAGATAAAGACCAACAGAGGTAAGAGTCTGTCCCTGGCTTTTGTTAATAGTCATGGCATATGAAACTCTAATGGGAAACTGTCGCCGGTGCAAAGTAAATGGCCACTTAGGATCTCTAACAGTCAAGCATATCCTTGGTATATAAACTATATCTCCGATATTTGAACCAGTCATTACAACAGCCTCAATGAGCTTGTGAGCAAGTCTAGTAACAATAAGTCTTGTGCCGTTACATAAACCAGTTGCCTGGCTTATGTTCCTAAGTAGCATAATTGGCACACCCTTTTTAAGAACCAGCTTATGATAAGGAAAGTTATTTACTTTGATGGTATTTAAAACCTCAACAGGATAAAAAATATCTATGTTACGAGCTCCATCGGATGAGTTCCCTGTAGAGTCACAGCTTAAATATTCCCTTTCCTCCCCAGGCACCATAGAAAGGACATGATCATTGATGGAAATAGCTTGATCATTCGTCGGTGTTAAAATAGCTCTCTCTTTCAAATACTTTGGATCAGAGAAATGTTTTAAGAAATCTACATAAACAGCATCTACAATAGCTGGGATTGTGGGGCCATCGGTGTGAACCAAATGTTCGCTGGGAATGCTTATCCAAGTAGGGTGAGACTCCCCCTCCCTTGCGACGGCAGGAACGGTGCCATTGCCAATGCTTAGGACCCACTGATCAAAAGCCTTTGCCTCAGCTTGCACATTAGGATCCTCAGTCTGAACAGCCAGACGCATGTTAATTGTAAGGTGAAGAACTGTCACGTGATTCCAGAGAGGAGAATTTGTAACAGCAGAATTGACAACCTGAGATCGGGTTCCTCCCTCAATAACAGGTAAAATTTGCCTAAGATCACCACCCAAAACAACTATCTTACCACCAAATGGAACATCGGCCAGAGAAGGATTACGATCAGACAGGACATCACGCAAGCTTCGATCAAGCGCCTCAAAACATTTCCTATGTGTCATCAAAGCTTCATCCCAAATAATAAGAGATGCTGACTGAATCAAAGCTGCTAGCTTGGAAAACCTCCGAATATCACATACGCCGTTATCATCCAGATCAATAGGAATCTTAAATCTAGAGTGCGCCGTCCTACCTCCAGGGAGCAGCAGCGATGCAACCCCCGAAGAAGCGACAGTCAAAACAACTCTTTTAAACCCTCTAAGATATGAAACAAGAGCATTCCAAAGGAAAGTTTTTCCAGTACCACCATGTCCTGAAACAAAAAATAACCCAGGCTTGTTGTCCCTGACACGATCTACTATCGATTTAAAAGCCTTTTCTTGGTCGCCGTTAAGTTTTTTCAGCATAGATTCAGAAGTTTCAATAAGTGATTCAAAATCCTGACAAAGTTCATCACTAATCATGTTGCTGTCACGTGAACCGCTATCGTAGACAGATTTTAGAGGCAAACTATGATCCAGAATATTAGAACCATTCTTAGAAAAAACAAGACTTAGCTCATCTAACAGCAAGTTTCTGAGCTGATCAACAGGAACACAATATGTCGGATCATGACGATCATGACAAATCCTATATTGTATGTCCTCAGCTAGATGACGCCAGTATTTTTCGAAAAATGCGTTTTCATCGATGATCCCACAAAAAAGAATCATAGTAACAAAGAGCTGACGTAGCTGGTTTCCCATACCCCAATTCAAAGCCTCGTCAAATGCCTGAAACCACTCACTATCGTCACCAAGTAAACCCCTGGCACCACATGCATCTTTAAACGTCTCATAAACAACCCCACTATAACTCCTAACATCAGCATAAGACCTTGCGCCTTTCACAATCATTAGCAGCATTCGAAGATAATAAAGTTCAGCAGTGGAAGGATGTACATAGTAAATTCTACCAATCCTTTTGCTCCGTTTTCTTTTCGTCCACTTCTTACCCTGTGCATTCCATGCCCATTTAGTTGGAAAGTCACAGTAGGTCAAAGACCTGGCACTTTTGTATCTAGCATTAGTAACAAACCATTCAGTTAACATGGTTTTGCGAAGCTTGGGATCCTCAACAATACTCCTAAGTTTGGTCCTTGCACGAAATCGAACAATGTGTTTATTTAGTAAATGAACAGCAAGTCTCTCTACAGAAGGTGTTTTGCTGTGTATCTCGTACCCATAGCATCTCCAGAACGAATCATGTGAACACACGTAACGACATGCTCTATACTCCTCAATTTCATCTATTCCTTCATCATTTGGATCATCAGAATTTCTAATCCTATCAAACAGAGTTTTCGAAAGGTCAGGGCCCTTGGTAACATACTTATAAAGATATTTTATGACATGTGTTTTGTTACACCACTCAACATTTAAATGAGCTTGATATTTCTTCAACATTGCCATGTTATAGGGTACAACATGCCTGTTATCAAGCCTAACCTTGTTTTTCATGATAAATCGGCCATTATCTGGACGCCTATAGACAGGGAAACCTTTTTCATCGATGGATGTTTCTTCCTGAAATTCTTTAGGGAATTTTTTCGAACACAAGCCATCTTTCATACATGGACACTTAGGGTTGTCGTCCCCACATGGTCCATGCATCATGAACTCGGCAACAAGGGCATATCCAAGAGGATCTACCACGGGGTCAGGTATTTCAGCAGACACGAACGAATCAATCAAAGCAGGGCTAACCTCGGCCCGCTTTTCTTTGTCTTGCCAGGTAAGTATATGCGCATGCGGCAACCCCCTTTTCTGAAATTCCACAGTGTGCAACACTGGGAAAGGGAAGTCAAGTTAAAAAAAAGAGTAAATAGGAGGCAAAAAAGAAAGGAAGCAACAAGCTGTATCACCTGCAACAACCTTGCCGTACGCCTTTCCAGATCTAATGTCATGAAGGTACTCGTTAAGTTTCATATGGTAAACCCTAACTGAAATATCAGCCCTATTGTGTGGTTTTTGTCCAGGTTCAACAGAAAGGGCTTCTATTATCTCAGGCCACTTAGGATTACACGTGAATGTAGAAAAAAGATCAGGACAGCCATGCACCCGGGAGATAGCCACCGCATCTTGAAAATTTTCAATCATATAACGGCGGCCACCAGTAAAAGAAGAGGGCAATATATTTTTTCTACCAACTGAAGTTCCATCCATACGGCCTGCTCCAACCGCATCTACAAGTCCTTGCAAATTCTCAGCCCTCAGATCATTGTTTGATAGCAAAATAAATTGCAACCTCGCCTCATCTATGGATACACGAGAATCTACGATCGCTTGATCAGACAACAAACCACAAGACAAATATGGATTATACTGGCCTTCTTTATAATGTGAACAGAAACAATAAAAATCCTGCATGGTCATGTTCTTTCTTTTTTTAGGGTCCAAAGGATGTACCGCAATGTAAGGTACATCAAGCTGAAAACCACGCTCACCAAACGGAAAGAGTAGAGGGTACTGTAAGGCCATATAAGCAGGGTGTAAAGATGAAATTCGCTGCAAACGATTTCCCCTACCACGGACTATTATATCACGGCAAGGAGACTCCAATGTTAATTCACCAACAACTAAGTATGCAAGTTCATCTGTAGAAGGAAGATTAAACTGAGGGCCATCATCTTTGCCAGGATGAACTATACGAATAGAAATTTCAGCAAATTCATTTTCAAGTAAAATGTCCTTAGCCATGCGGAATTTTTTGACAAGAGAATTATGAGCGTCTAGCATGAGCTTGAGACCATCAACAATATCTCTGTCTAATCCCCCCAGAATTCTATCTTCCCTGCTCAAAGCCTGAATTCGATTGTCAATTTCATTTCCACCGTGAAAACAATAAAGCTCAGCAAATTTTGGAGCATCCCCTTCCTGAGGCAAAAGAGATCCCATCCGATGACATATAGCGCCAGAGATTTTAAAAATGTTTGGACCACCACCATTATTTATTGATCGATCTATGGTTGCTCCCATTGAAGTAAAAGCAAATAGACAGTTATACTGACGGATTTTTTCAATGAAATCTCTAGCCTGTGGGGGGCCATTAAATTTTAACAGATTATGAAGAAACTGAGGAGGTTTTTTGAAAGGCTGAATGAACACTTTTCCACATTTGCAACAAAGGTTGTAAACAACTCGACCCTCTGTAACCGCAGACTTGGACCGCACCCTTTCACCGTACCAAAAGCTCGCCTTACAGTGACGGCACTTATAAGCTGGTCCTCCATAGAAAGACCTTCCTACATAACCAGCTAAAGCAAAGTTTGTTGTTAGACTTAACCGTAAGACAGCAGACTCTCCTAAGATGAGTGAAGCGCAAACAAATTAACCCATGAATTACCTTTTAAAATAGCAACCTCCTCGTCTGTGAAACCAACCCATGAAGATTCTAAGGGAGAGGTAAACGGGGCATCTGTACGAAAAACAGCAACCCAAAACCACAAACGGCGAGGTGAACATAAGATAAGCCTAAGAAAACAAACAAAAGTAAAGGAACTAAACGGAACTAAATAACAACCTGGTGTACGACCACACCATCTGTCATGTATGATTTTGCGTTTTTTCCGGTGCACGGTTGCAGCTTCCGAGCTAAAAACAGGGAAGAAACCATCGTCTATAGCAATAACAAATAGAACAGACAAGCAAACGCATCAATAATGTAGCACATAAAACCCCTAGCGTATCGCAGAAGTAAAAACCAGCAGGGTCATACATTTTCTCTTGGGAAGACCCGCAGCAATGTACCCAACAAAGTGTGGCGGTGGTGGCACCAAAGATTTCTTACAGGGAAAGGAACTTCCAACAGGCACCCTAGCACCTCCTCTGACATACGACACCACAGGTTTCTTACAGCGAGAAGCAGGAGGCAAACGCATGAGATGCACCCCAGCAACTGCCCTGCGCCGACGAGGGATAACAGGAGGACGTCCCGGTGAGTCCACAGGTTTCTTAGAGCAAGAAGCACGAGGCACACGTACAACCGGCACCCCAGCAGCCGCCCTCCGCCGGCGAGTGACGGCACGAGAGCCATCCATAGCACTTACCCTAGTATATAGGCGTGAAAGAACTCATACCGAAAGTACTGCCATACACACCTACATCATAGGACCATAAAGACTGAAAAAAATTAGAGAACCACCAGATCTAAAGACGAACAAATTTATGAAAGCAACAGAAACACCTGAGGCAGTAGCAATAGGTGTTTTCAAAGGACAGTGATAAAACAAAAGCTAACACATAAAAGGGAAGACAAGAACCAAACATTTTTTCTGAAAATAGAAAAAGGAAAGATAAGAATACTAATACTCTACTGTAAAAAAATCTGACATCAGCTCAATAAAAAGTTTAGGTACGAAAGCATGAAAACAGCCTTAACTGAACAAAGAAAAACAATGAAAGAAGAAAGTTCAACAAACAAGAAGTACAAGCCTATCCAGGATGTTTTTTAAAAGCCCAAGAAGAAAAAAAAGCTGATAGGGCTTTTTAAAGGCTGGGCCATAGTGAGGCCTTTAGCAGGGGGGCAGCGTGTTGGCAAGCCCACCAAAAAATTATGGGCCACAGGAAGGCCATAAAACAGAAAGATCGCCTGTACAAACTGAATCATCGCAATGATCAAGCGAGGTAAAAAATGGCTGCACACACGGAACCAAATAACATCTTATAAAGAGAGAAACAACGGAGGAAACACGGTGAGCAAAGAAAGCAGGCGATCATTTCACCACAGCCCAGAAGTCATTACACAAGCAAATCGCAGGCGTTCATTTCACCACAGCCCAGAAGTCATTACACAAGCAAATCGCTTGAATACAAGAAACAACTACAGAGACTACAGAAATAGCTGTAACGTACAGAAACTACACATTACTTATGGATGCCATTAAGCAAGAGCACAATAAATTCCAGTCTACCCTACCCTGACCAACAGGTCTTACAGAGGCCTCTCTCTCCAATCTCTCGGCGTATCTAGCAGCACACACAGCAACCAGAATAGCAGAATGCATAGTCTCCCTATAGGACGTCACACTTGCGTAGTTGTAGTCTCGGAGAACGAACCCATATATCCCCTGCAAGAACCTTATCGCCTGCATAGCAGCGTGATCGTAAGCAGTAGCGTAGCCACGCCAAGCAGTGCTCCAAAAAAACTGCCTCCGCGGCATCGGGCTGGCACCTTCGGAAGGAAGCTCAAGCTCTACACCAGCTAAAACCGAACCATCCTCGGTTACCTCACACAAGTAAAACAACGCCGGCAAAGCACAACGAACTGCAAGAGTCTCTAAAATAGGGATGACGAACGAAACAACAGCACACATCCTGTAGAGTATCGTAGCAAAACGATAAGAAAAATATAACACACGCACGGACATAGCCCGAATCAACAAAAGAGGCGTAAGTATAATATATAAACGCCTCCTTAGGAGGCACATATCTCATATATACGTACAGCACATTATATGTGTGGAAGAAACAAACCTTGAGATGAGCAACCGACAGAGGCAACCACCCGGAACCTCCTGGACCTGTGTAAACGAAAGAGACATAAGGCAAAGAGAATTAAAACGAAAATAGCGGCAGAGGAAATCTACAAAGAACAAAAGGACAAAGCAAAAAGGCCCCGTGCAACAAACATCTCTGAAGCAAGACAGCGAGAAAAGTAGAAAGGTATCCCTAAAGACCAAAACAAAAGAAGAAGCTAAAGAACCTCGGACCAAAAAGGCACACTAGACGGTAGCACAAAGGCATCCTACAAGAGCAAGACCATCCATGAACGAACAGTAAAAAAAACAAACAGGCCTACAACCAAAGCGAGAGGGACAAACCTTTGCACGGTGGAGGAGAAACAGCACACGGTTGAGCAGCAATAGATCACGGACAGGACGGTGAAGAAGATCAGGAAAACCCGGTCAGTAAACGGCCAACACAACCTACGAAGAAAGACGAGTTAGCAGCAGGAATTTCATCAAACAAATAGCAGGCAACGTGAACCAGGCATTTCATCAAACATGTAGTGCGCAGTGTAAGGCATGACAAGAGGACAGAAGGCTCACGAGAGCACGTACCCGAAGAACGGAGGTGTACCTAAATCTGCAAGCAAGGAAGATGAAATAAGAACAAGGCAGCACGATTTCGCTGCAAAACGAGCAAGAACGTAAGGAAGCAAGCAGGATTTCGTCGTCCGTCAAACGTACCTCAACCATAAGCAAAATGGACGGAGGAGTTCATCTTAAAACCAGGCAGATCGAAGTAGATCCGTTCGGAAGAACAGAAGGCTGAATCGTTCCCACGTACAGAAACGGAGGTGTACCTAAATCTGCAAGCAAGGAAAATGAAATAAGAACAAGGCAGCACGATTTCACTGTAAAGCGAGCAAGAACGTGGGGAAGGAAGCAGGATTTCGTCGGCCCTCAAACGTACCTCAACCATAAGCAAACTGGACGGAGAGCTCATCTTAAAACCAGGCAGATCGAAGTAGATCCGGTCGGAAGAAGCAGAGCAGAAGAGAGCAGAACGGCGGCGAGAGGGAGCAAGTGGGGAAAGTGAAATCGAAGACGAACCGAGGACCAGGGCCAGGGGAGAAGGGTCCGGCGGCCAGTCGCACGCCACTGGCCTATCCAGCGCGACAGTAAAATGCGGAAAAAGGAGAGAGCGACGCGGCGGACGTGCTGGGGGTGCGCCTCTCGCGCTTGTTGGCCCACACGTCATGGAGGATGTGTGTACAGATAGTGAGTAGAAAAGTGAAAAAACGACCATCGAACGGCCAGGGTGAAAAGGACGGTGAAAAAAAAACACTGCTCGGGGTGAATGGAGGGTCAAGATAACGTACATAGTGTGAGCTCGGACTCACCGGGTAGCGTAGGAGCATTTACAAGGTAAATAGCATCGTAGAGTCGTTCTGTTAAAGCGTCCCAGGAGCGTCTCCTTATCCACCGTCTCAAAGATCATAAGGACGCTTTGGTGAGCATGTCTACAATTAGATGAGACATTCATGTCGCGTCTCTACAAGTCTAAAGACGTTTTCATATATGGGGTTGCATGTCGTCTCTACCGTCCCTAATGACACTATATTTCGTCTCAAACAGATTCCTTGACATGATTTTCTCAAGCTAGAAATGTCGAGGCCAATTTTGTTTTACGTTGCAATATTATTAATATAAAAATTCGAAGTGAAGCAATATTGATGGATATCTTCACAACATGATGATGGAATACATATATAATTGCATTGTTAATATATAAGATTACAATAAACAGTAAGACGTGTAGAGACAAGTGTTTATAGTATTCACAAGCGGCAAATAAAATTGGAAAAATCATACATCTTCACATACATTTTGTTTACAAATAATATGAACTCTCTACGAATTTTCTATTTATGGGCATCCAATATCTTCATTATCCGTTCATACATCTGCACATGTGCTTTGCAGTCATCCAATTCCCTGCAGAGCAGTCAAAACTCACGTAAGTTAACTGGACACAAGCTCATTTAAACAATGCATCACACCACACTAGTGGAAACAGGGCCACTGGTCCCGGGTCGTAAGGGCCTCTAGTACCGGGTGTCCACCCGGGACTAGCAAGGCGACACTAGAGGCCCCCCCCCCCCCCCCTAGTACCGGGTCCGTTACGACCCGGAACAACAGGCTCCCACGTGGCCGCCGAGGCGCGGGCGTGGTGGAGGGCCTCTAGTCCCGATTGGTCATACGACCCGGGACCAAGGACCTCACACGTGGCAGCCTGTAATTTTTTGTTTTTCCTCCCAATTTAATATTGAAATGGTGCAAAAAAATATGCGTTTAATTAATTAAAAACAGAAACTACATATAACATATCAAAATGTTCATAAATAAAAATATGTTCACGTCTATCCGGTTACATGGAGGTGCTCATAACCGGGACTAGCGCCCGTCTATTCGATTACACGTGTGTGGAGATCATAACCGGGACTAGAGCCCGTCTATTCGGTTACACGGGAGATCATAACCGGGACTTCACCGCTATTCTCCATTGTATGTTCCTTTTGTAGGTATGACTTCGCTGAGCAGAAACCCCGCAAGTTCCTCTGCTAGTGCTTGAAAGCGTTTCTTTAGTGGCATACTCTCGCGCAATGCCTCTGCCTATAAAAGAAGGAGATCAATACGAATATTAATCATGACTATCAAAAATTATGAATGACACTGGAGATCAATTGATGAATATGATTGTTCACGTACGTCTAAAAATTTCTTTGGGTCCCGCTCAGTGACCGAACGACGAATCCACTCGCAAACGAAATATCCACAGAAATTGGTCCCCTGTGGTTGCCTCTCGATCCACTTTACGAGAATAGAATTCAATCAAATCATAGTCAACATATAGTGGTATTGAAAACTATAAATAAAGAGATGCGCGAACCTAGCTAGACCGTACTACCTACCTGTGGGTGAATAAAAGTCAGCTGTTCTTCAAATGAACCTGAACCCTTTGTCCTCGCTTTGAATTGTTTCCAAACCCTGCCGGCCAAAAAAAAGAATAAATGAGTTATTAGTTGCTTGATATCTCTGAAATCAATAAGAGAGACTGATATAGTGCGATAATGTTTGAAATTACCTTTGGAGCGTATCTAGAATGCTTTGGTACCTCTCCTCAGGCCAGTCCAATGAGTCGTTGACTTGAACTCTTGATCTATCAACTTCAATGACTAGCAGAATGTAATGATCGCGCATGATTATATACACGTCAGTAACTCATCAGTTACACTTAATTTGTACAAGCGAGTAACACTCTCTTACCTGAAGAAGTAAGGAAACATTATCTGCACCTTGAAATGTTGCTTCATTAGGGCATTTAGCAAGTTCTTCTCAGTGTCCTTCACGTGGTTTTTTTAGTGTCCTTGCATTAACTCGTACTAGGTTAACGAACCCAAAGCCATAGATGTCCTTTCTACCACATTCATCACTCTTCATTCTGCATAATACCGTAGTGACCATAATTAGCGATGGCAATGAACGAGCTGAGAGCTAAAGACTTTATCTTTTTTGGAAATAAATGAATTGAATCACTTATAGACAGTAGGCACCGACGAGAGCCAAGTCGAGGGAGTCAAGGTTGTATAAGTACCAGAGTTCTTCGAGCTGAATTGTGAACATGTCTTCACCCGCGAAATGATTTTTTGTAACTTTCACACAGATCAAAAAGTCATCAAATTCCTTTGTGGTTTTCATGTACCAACTATGGAGTTGTCGCATACATGTCGGTAGAAACTTTATCTGATCACCTCGCAGCAGGGACCTCCCCCATTTCCATTTCCATGAATCATCTACATCAGACGGAAAGAGATTTTCGTTGTCCAGTTGAGCAAGAGTAATACCAGCATCTGCAGCAAAGTCCTTCTTCAAGGATAAAGTAGGAATTAGGTCCGTCACGGAGCCATGACCACTGGGTATAACTACGAGCGGGGCTATCGACTGGTTTGCCTATTGTCCGAGCTGGGCAACGTCTCTTTTCCCTCTGGCACTACTACTTCTCGTCTTGGGAGAGCTACTACTTTTACTCAGAGCTCGTAAATAGTTATCTGGCTTATTTTTCTCATATTGCGATGGTTCCGTGATGAATCCAATAGCCCACTTGTTTTCCTTTGCAGTAAATGTTTGCTTTTCCTCGGGCTTTTTCCGTGCAAGCTGTCTTTTTGTGTCTGCATCCACCCACGCATCCAATTGCTCTTTAGTCATGTCGCAAGCTCTGAGGTCGTCAAGGCTTTTGGGTACTTTTGGGAGGGGCGAACGTCGGGGGTCTCGCCCGAATCCCATGGACGACGAAGTGGTGCCCTTCCTATGTCGGGGCTCAGGAGTCGGCTCATGCGGCGGCGGAGTCGGCTCATGCGGCGGTGGAGTCGGCTCATGCGGCGGCGGAGTGGGCTGACGCGGCGGTGGAGTCGGCTCACGCGGCGGTGGAGTCGGCGCACGCGGCGGCGGAGACGACTGATGCGGAGGCGACTGATGGTTGTCGTCCCCTTCATCGTCATCAGGTGGTGAATCGTGAATTGGCGGAGACGATGGTGGCCTTGGCGCCCAGCCTGCAAACTTGATGTATTTCTTCCGCCATAGAATTAGACCACCCACGACGTCCCCTAGCACCGACTCATCATCAGCTCTTGGGAACTCAAGGTTCAGTGATTCATATCCTTGTACAACTTGATCCACGCCGACACGAGCAAATCCATCTGGAATGGCATTGCCAAGCCACGATGCTATAGAGTCAATGGAGAATGCATAGCCGTCCGCCGCCTTCATGGATAAGTTAAATACTGGGACATGCAGCTCACAAGTTGTTTTCTCCGTGATATAATCCACGGGGTAACTTGTCTCATCATCACCGACCATAACCGAGGAAGCCACGCTGCTTCTGCGATGCGATGGGCCGCCTTGACTCGCTTGTTCCAGCTGAAGAGTTGGCGCCCCTTGCTCGCGCATTTGATCTATTTGCTTCTGCTGCTCCTTATAGAGAGCAACCATCCGGTCATGATTTCTTTCTAAGATCATCAACCGGTCTGATTCCTGCTGCTCCTTCCTCCTCTTTGCTCTCAATCGGCTTCTATAAGAGGCACGGTCCTGGGGAAACCCTTCAATCCACGACACTTCTCCTAAGCCTCGTGGTGATCCTCCTTTTTCTTTGGTCCCGAGGCCTCTGACAGCTCGTCCTTCTCTCTGTCGGAAATAAACTTTCCCTCTTTAGACTTGGCAATTAAGTCAATAATTTTTTTTTGGGCTCCGTTGACTACTTTGCTTTCATCAATTATTAACTCGTTGCGAGTCCTCATCTTCACCTCCTTCCGCGGGATGCCGAAATTCACCGGGTTCCAAAATGTAGGAAAGTATCTCTTCTTCCCCTTCTCTCGTTGCGAAGGGAGCATCGACATCCATTGTTTAACTAATACAAAAAAAAGATAAAACAATAATGGCATTAGTACAATAATTCAAAGGAGGGAACTATACAAATATGCAACAAAAACAATTTAATATTGCATCTAAAGAAAAAATCTTTCAAAAAAACATAGGCTGTCCCAATCCCAGCCCAGCCCAAATTTGGGCCAGAACCTGGTCAAAGGTGGCCACCGTGGTCATCGCTGGCCCACCTGCCAGCGCCTACCCGCCCCACCGCCACGTGTGACCGCCCACTGGCCACGCGTGGTCAATGCTGGCCCACCTGCCAGCGACCCAGTTCTGACCCCGCCGCCCTGCCTCGTGTTCCCGCCCCGCCTCGTCTTCACCTCCCCGCCTCGTGTTCCCACCCGGCCGCCTCGCCTTCACCCCCCGTGGTCAATGCGGAGCACCAACAGCCCCCGCCCACCCGGAGTCAATGCTCCTGGCCCACTTGCCAGCGACTCGGGCGCTGGCCCACCCGACGGTTCCCCTCCCGACGGTCCTGGTCTTTAAAAAGGGACGCGCCCGTGCGGATATGGACACTCCACTCCGCTCCGCTCCCACGGTTCCCCTCCGCCCGACGGTTCCCCTCCGCCCGTCCAGTGCCCTCGCCGCCATGTCGCGCTGGTTCGGGAAGTCCCCGAAGAACGAGCCGGCGAGTCCTCCAGCCGTCGCCGCGCTTCTCCACCGCCTCCACCGCCGGCGGCCTTGGGCGTCGTTCCGCAGGGCGTGCGGAGGACCGCGCCACCGGTGCGGGTCGCCCACGCACCCGACGCGCCGTCACGAACCACCACCACCGCCGGAGGGAGGAGGATCCGGCGCCGGCGCTACGTGCCGGAGCCGGAGTGCCAGTGGCACTGGGACAACGCCGCCACGCTGGAGTGGAGCGACGTCCACCTCCCCGAGGGCTGGCACCTGAACCCCGAGGATTCCGGTGCCGGCGGTCCCGCTCCCTGGGAGGCAACTGGACAGGGAGATCGCGCGGCGGCGCCGCCTCCTCCGGCGGAGCTCCGCGACGACCCCGTCTACGCGGCGGGCTCCCCACACTGGGAGCAGTGGCTCAAGGACGAGCACGAGGACCGCCGCCACTCCTACTTCGCCCCGGCGCCCCGCGCCGTCCAATCCGCCTACCCAGCGCTGCCCGACGCGCTGTGGTTCGAGGAGGAGGTCCCCGAGGATGAGGACGACCCGGAGATGGTGGCCGCGTACGAGGCCTCCAACCTCAGCCTCGTCGAGGACGAGATCAAGAGGTGGGAGAAGGTGAGGCCGCGGCCGCGGCCCTGATGCCGCGCCGCCGCCACCGCAGTACTACGACCCGGACGAGGTCGAGCCGTGGCACTACGCCATGGAACGCGAGCAGGAGCAGGACCTTCCGCCGCCGCCTCCTCTGCCTCCCGGCCTCGTTGGCCAGTCCTGGGTCTTTACCGGCGGGAGCTGGTCGGCGGATCAGGAGCAGGAGCAGGAGGCGCCACCGCAGCAGCAGGCGCCACCGGAGCATCTCTGGACCCCGCCGCCCTTCATCGTCCTCGACGACTAGGCGGCACCGGCGACGACGACCCCCCTCCCCCCTCCAATGTAATGGCCTTATTAATGGCCTCCCCCCCCAATGTAATCGGCCGTTTGTGGCCTCCCCCTAATTATAATGAAATCGGCCCTTAGGCCCTAAAAATCTGTTCTTGTTTGCCAACTCCGGCGCCGGCCCCGTGGTTAGGGTCCGCCGCCGCCGCGCGCTAGATCTGAGAGAGGGAGAGAGTAGTTGGTCGGGGGGACGAGCTCACCGTGGGTCGGGGGGCGAGCTTTGCTTGCTCGGGGACGACGATCTTGCTCGGGGGAAGAGCGGGGACGGCCGCGCCCGGAGCAGGAGCAGGACGGCGACCCACGGTGAGGGCGGCAGCGGCGCGGGGACGAAATCCGGCAGCCTGGCGGCGCAGGGGGCGGCGTCGTCTGGAGCCCGGAGGCGGAGCGTCGATTTGCTGGACTTGGGCAAATTTTCGGCCCGAGCCACTAGAAGTAGCGCCAAAAAGGCCTCTAGTACCGGGCCGTGGCTCCACCCGGTACTAGAGACCCTCTAGTACCGGGCCGTGTTACCACCCGGTACTAGAGGTCCCTCAGGGCCGCGAAAATTTGCGCGCCAAGCCCAGTGGACCTGTAGTACCGGGTGGTCGCACGGCCCGGTACTAGAGGTTAATTTTTTTTAATTTTCTGGTTTCTTACTTTTTTTATATCTTTTGATTTACTTGTCTAAATTAAGTAAAAATTGCTTTCATTTTCCTGTTTTCTGTTTTGGTTTAAAATGAAGTATCACATGCGCTTGGTTTTAAATTAAGTACTACATACGCTTAATTTAAAATCAATTCAAAAATTTATAAATCAAGTACTACATGCGCAGTGGATCATTTCACATCACAAAGTTTGATGCTACATCAAAAATTTATAAATTAAGTACTACATTCCGCCACCGCCATACGCTTGATTTCATTGACATGTCTGTCTTGTCCTCCATACTATAAATTATATAAAAGTTTAATAAATTATTACACATCATGAACAACATCCCTATTTAGTCTTCGCTTTTTCTTTTTGTGAGACCCTTTCTTCTGATCGCTCCGTAACCATGGACAAGGGTCTGCATATAACTTGAGACTTGGGTCAGTGGTCACTTTGAAGGGCGGAATTTCATGAAACTTGTCGTAATCTTCTGACATGTCTGTCTTGTCCTCCACTCCCACGATGGTTCTTTTCCCTGAAAGAACTATGTGGCGCTTTGGCTCATCGGCTGATGTATTCACTTCCTTATCTTTTCTTTTTTTTGGCTTGGTAGACATGTCCTTCACATAGAAAACCTGAGCCACATCCTTGGCTAGAACGAATGGTTCGTTGTCGTACGCAACATTCGTGAGATCCACTGTAGTCATTCCGTACAATGGGTCTTCCTTTACCCTGCCGCCTCTCAGGTTGAACCATTTGCACCAGAACAAAGGGACCTTCAAAGAAGGTCCATAGTCAAGTTCCCATATCTGCTCTATGCAACCATAATATGTGACCGTGGCCTCATTCGTGCTCTTATCATCAAAGCGGACACCACTATTTTGGTTGGTGCTCTTTTTATCTTGGGCGTTCGTGTAAAATGTATTCCCGTTTATCTCATACCCTTGGAAAGTCCAAATAGTCGAAGATGGCCCCTTAGACAACAAGAACAGCTCATCTGAGACTGTGTTGTTGTTGTTCAGATGCGTTTCCAACCAACCGCCAAAATTCTCCATGTGTTCCTTTGCAATGGCGGAGTCATCCATCCCCGGGTTGTTAGAGCGTACAATATCCTTGTGCATCTGGATATACGGAGCCACCAAAGTGGAATTATGCAGAACTGTGTAGTGTGCTTTTGTGAAAGAATACCCGTCCCTGCATATGTATGATTTCTTTCCTAGAGTGCCTTCTCCACTTAGTCTCCCCTCATGTCGCGATTCAGGAAGACCAATCGACTTAATGCCGGGAATAAAGTCAACACAAAACTCAATGACCTCCTCTGTTCCATACCCTTTGGAGATGCTTCCTTCTGGCCTAGCACGGTTATGAACATACTTCTTCAACACTCCCATGAACCTCTCAAAGGGGAACATATTGTGTAGAAATACAGGACCCAGAATGTGAATCTCGTCGACCAGGTGTACTAGGAGATGTGTCATAATAGTGAAGAAGGATGGTGGGAACACCAACTCAAAACTAACGAGACATTGAGCCACATCCTTCTGTAACCTTAATAGAGTGGTTGGGCTGATTGACTTCTGCGAAATTGCATTGAGGAACGCACATAGCTGAACAATGGATACTCGAACATTTTCCGGTAGAAGCCCCCGCAATGCAACCGGAAGCAGTTGAGTCATCAGCACGTGGCAGTCATGAGACTTTAGGTTCTGGAACTTTTTCTCTGCCATATTTATTATTCCCTTTATATTCGACGAGAAGCCAGACGGGACCTTCATACTGCTCAGGACTTCAAAAAATATCTCCTTCTCTTCTTTGGTAAGAACGTAGCTAGCAGGACGTAGACGTCCTTTATCCGTCCTCATTGGATGCAGGTTCTTTGGGTCTTTCAAAAGTTGCTGGTCCTCTCGTGCTTCCGGAGTATCTTTTGCCTTCCCATACACGCCCAAGAAGCCTAGCAGGTTCACGCAAACATTCTTCGTCACGTGCATCACGTCGATTGCAGAGCGGACCTTTAGGATTTTCCAATAGGGTAGTTCCCAAAATATAGACTTCTTCTTCCACAGGGGAACGTGGTTGTTAGCGTCCTTCGGAACAGACTGTCCGCCAGGACCCTTTCCAAAGATTACATCTAAATCCTTGACCGCATCATATATATCTTCACCACTTTGGAGGGGTGGCTTCGGCCGGCGATCTTCCTCACCTTTGAAATGCTGCTGCTTGCTTTTCTTTCTTAGGGGATGCTGAGTTGTAAGAAATCGACGATGACCCGGGTACACATTCTTGTTACCTACATATATACTTTCAGTGCTATCTAAACAGTGTGTGCATGCATTGTATCCCTTGTTCGACTGTCCTGAAATGTTACTAAGAGCAGGCCAATCATTGATGGTTACAAACAACAACCCTCGTAGGTTAAATTTCGCTTGTTTGTACTCATCCCACACAGGTACCCCTTCATCACGCCACAACTGTAAAAGTTCATCAACTAATGGCCTCAGGTAGACATCAATGTTGTTACCGGGTTGCTTCGGGCCTTGGATGAGCACTGGCATCATAATGAACTTCCGCTTCATGCACAACCAAGGAGGAAGGTTATAGATACATAGAGTCACAGGCCAGGTGCTATGACTGCTGCTCTGCTCCCCAAAAGGATTAAAGCCATCCGTGCTAAGACCAAACCTTAAGTTCCTTGGGTCACGTGCAAATTCCTTGTACTCTGTATCGATTTTTCTCCACTGCGACCCATCAGCCGGGTGTCTCAACATCTCGTCGCTCTTGCGGTCTTCTTTGAGCCATCGCATCAGCTTCCCCTGTTGGGTTACCAACATATTCAGGGTACATGTAGTTGTCATCGTTCTCTTCTTCTTCGTTATCTTCCATCATAACCCCTTTTTCTCCGTGCTTGGTCCAACAATTATAGCCGGGCATGAAACCAGAAGTTATCAGGTGGAGGTGAATTCTGTCTGTGTTAGGGTAATCCTTCTCATTCCGACATTTCTTGCATGGACAACACATAAAACCATTCGGCCCCTTGTTATCCTTAGCCACATTGAGAAAAGATTGCACGCCATCCATGTACTCTTTTGAGCGTCGGTCAGCGTACATCCACGGATGACTCATCTGCAAATCACCGCTAAAGCCCATTACGATAAACCAACATAATAGGAAACATATCATATTCATTAATACAAGTTCATCACATTAAAACCAAAGTATAGTAGTGACCAAATGTAATACATAGTTCTCATAAAACATAAATTATTTGAAACTAGAATACAACTATCTAAAGAATTTAAATCCAACAACAAATGCGATCAGAATCGCAACTAAGGTAACTATTGAACCAACATCATAATGATACCAAGCCTCTTGACTAATGACATATTTTCTAATCTTTCTAAGCTTCAAGCGCATTGCATCCATCTTCATCTCGTGAACAGCGACGACGTCGGTAAGCTCGACCCCGTGAGCATCAACGATGTCGGCAATCTTCAAGTCCAATACCATCTTCTCTTCTAGGCATTGGAGACGAAGATCTTCACTTATCTTCAATTTTGCTTTCAAATCGTTGTTTTCTTTTTTTTAAAACTCTACAATAGTGTCGGCTGAAATTTCCGGTTCAACTACCTCCTAAATAAAAATATATCTATGTCAATTTGGTCGGCATGATTGTTATAAACACGAGACAAAATAAATAGTGATAAAAATATACCACATCCGAATCATAGACCAGACGAGGGCCGACGGGGACGGATATCAAAACCATGACACTATACATAAAAAACATAAGAAAATTATACAAGAAAAATAATTATGCATTCAAATCATACAAGTAATTTTTGTAAAATAACAGATAAAAGAAGAGGCTCACCGAGGTGGTGCCGGTCACGGGATGGCGGGGGCTATCGACGGCGGTGAGGACCGAGACGACACTAAAATCCACAAATAATAAATTAATTTGAGCTCAAAATACATAAAAAAATGAACTACCTAGTTTAGGCATTTCATCAAACACCTAGGTAGTAATATAAAAATGAAATGAGCTAAACTTGTATGGAAATGGCTAAAATTCGGCCGCCGGGTGAAAGGATCAAGTGTTGCTAACCCTTGGAGAGATAGGTGCCGTCTATCTTGACAAATCTTGGAAAAAAATGGGGCTACACTTGACCTTGAGAGAGGAAACAATGAATTGGAAAAAAATGGGGCTACACTTGACCTTGAGAGAGGAAACAATGAAGATGAGGTTGAGAGTTCAAAAATGGTGGCTGGCCCGGGGTGGGAGATGATATAGCGGGACCTCTAGTACGGCCCGGGACGAAAGGTCCACCCTCCTGTCTCCACCCTGCCGCTGACTGCCTCGGTCCCGGGTGGTATCACGGCCCGGAACTAGAGGTGCCCTACAACCCGGGACCCGACCTGCGCAGCGTCGGAGCAGCCGGCCCGGTACTAGTTCCCTCCTCTAGTCCGGGTTCGAACCACGCCCGGGACTAGAGCCCAACACCCCTCTCCACCAAAGCTCCTGTTTCCACTAGTGCCAATTCAACGTGAATTCCACCATCAAACCAAATTATATAGCAAGGAAAGAGAGGAAGCGAACTGACCAGGAAAACGAAAATTCTACATAGCGCACTTGATACATGATAACATACAGCCAATAACGTCGATTCCGCTCCAAGAACTCTGCAAGAAAAAACAGTGATGATATGAGCATCCGTTGAAAATTTGAGCAGAAAAGTGTATCCAAACACCGAACTAGTTTCATGTTTCAGGGAATATACCAAAAATCCCTTAATGAGAATGGCTCTTCAAGTATTTTGCATATAAAAGTAAGTCAATAAAAATGTTTTGATTCACTGAAATTATTCCATCCATGCCATTAGTCACAGCCATTAACATGTGCACCTGTTCGTAAACGAATGCAAACGCACAAAACCTTACGTTTCAACTACAAATATCAGATAGACATAAATGGACATGGTAAGGAGAACGAGACCAGTATGAATTGTGCATGTCGTTGCAGTTCATCCCAAAACCGCAAAATGCAAGAATCACATAACCTTCGGCATACAAGGGGTCTGCAACCAATAGACGTGTCCTTTATCCAGTAAGTCTGTAACTTCTGTCGAATATTGATTTCATTCATGATTGTACAGAAAGCTGAGCGATACATGAGTTACTAGGTTCTCTGTGCATCAGTGTAAAATACCATATGTTGGCTGTTATGACGGAACTTACAAAATGATGCCAACCGCACCCCTTTATCATACCCAGATTACAGCTGAAAAAGAGCATCTGCTGTCCAAAATTGTGATGAGTGGAATGTAAATTAAATATCCTTTTAGTCATTCACACAACCACTAATTTGTATGTAACGGACAACGAGAAACATTACCTGAGTGCGGACGGAGGGCTTGGCCTGGAGTTTGCATCGCATGGAGAAGAGCACAGTTGTCTGGAGGATGGGAGGGCGGGCTCCGCTACGATGTGGTTCAGATCTCGCTGCAGGGCAACGACAGGGTCGGGGCCGGGCTTGATCCAGAGAACCTCCGCCTCTCCGACGAACAATCCGTCATGGAACATATGCATGCTGCGCTGCCGGTTTCCCACCGCGGCACCGCGGAGACCCCGTCACAAGCGGCAGGGGGCGGAATAACGCCATGGGGGATTCAGAGGAGCCGGGGACTGGGAGGGGAACGAGGGGAATGGATACAGCAAGAGCGTGGGAAGGGCAAAGCCCGCCATGTGTGCGCCCTTCGTCGGCGGCGGCCGAGCGGCTGGTTCTGGTAGCAGGGGAGAGGACGCATAGAAGATGTGGCGGCGGCTCTAGTTTTGCACAATTATTTTTCTATGTCAAGGCGAAAAGGTAGAACTAATCAGATTGCATCGTGGTGGTAGTGGTGTAACCCTAAGACTAGTCACAATGGGGAGTAACATAGGAGTAACATTAGTGCCACATAGGCAAAAAATCTGATGTGGCGGGTAATTAATGAGGAGAGAGATTGTTGTGGTAACTAGCTATGTTACCATAACATCACACATTTCAAGGCAAGATGAGTGTATAACCTACAACAGGTTCTACACTCATCTTGCCTTGAAATGTGTGATGTTATGGTAACTAGCTAGGTTCTACACTCATCTTGCCTTGAAATGTGTGATGTTATGGTAACATAGCTAGTTACCACAACAATCTCTCTCCTCATTAATTACCCGCCACATCAGATTTTTTATACGGTGTTCGATTATTATGTAGAGACGAAAATAAAAAGCGTCTAATCCATAACGTCTCTACGTGACTATTTTCTTGTAGTGTGTGTCCCTGGCGGACACCATGGCTCGAGCGCCTGGTTTCTGAGCGCGGGCGACGTTCCGGTGCCTCCGCCGCCCGAAGGGGCGGACCGCGTCGACGTGATCCTGGAGGTGCTCGCCGGCCTCACCGACGAGCAGGCGGCGGATCCCCGATGGGATCCGGCGAACCACGCCTTCTGGACCGAGTACTTCGTCCAGCGCCACGCCCGCGAGCTGGCCGACGAACGGCGCAACGGCCCTGTGGAGGGCCGCAAGAACGCCAAGGGCCGCCGGAGGTGGTGGGGCGCTCGGGGACGCACGTTGGCGTACGTCCTGGAGCACATCGCCGCCGGCAACAGGCCGCGCCTCACCATGCCGCCGCGCGACGGCGCCTCCTGGCTGCCCAGGAGGATGGCCACCACCTCCTCCTCTTCTTCATCGGGCGCGACGTCCTCGACACCGTCCTCGGTGGCGCGCTCCGCGCCCACGCCGAGGTTCGCCCGCATCCAGCCACCGCCGGAGACGCCGCGAGGAAGACCCAGCGGCGGCGTCTACCTCAACTCAGGCCGCCGCCTGCCTTCGCCGCCTCGTCGTCCCTCCGGCAGCCTGCGCATCAACGAGCGCCGCGCCGCGTCGCCACCCCGCGGCCATCTCCGCCTCGTCAGGCCCAAGACGGAGGGCCACGACAAGAAGAAGAAGGCGCCCATGCGGGAATGGACGACGCCGCCCGAGTACATGCGGGCGGCCATAAACATGGAGGCGCCGGACGACTCGGGGGAGTTCCCCGGCGAGAAGATCGCCATCGAGGCCTCCCTCAGCACGCCAAGGAAGAGGTGGCGCTCCAGCAGCGCCTCGTCAACGAGGTGGCGGCGCGTCAGGCGGCCGAGCAGCAAGCTCGCAAAGCTCGTCGTCGCATTTCACCTCCGCCGCCACCCCGGAATACTACATCCTCGACCCGAGCGACGAGGACGAGGACGCGCTCGGGCCGAGCAGCAAGTGGCACGACGACGACGGCGAAGGCCCGAGCAACGCCGCTGGGAGCGGCTCCGACGGCGACTTCGACGGTGGCGACTACACCGTGTTCAACAGCTAGCTGGGGATGGACGGCGTGTAGATCGCCGAGTTTAGTTTATTTTCAGTTTTTATTTCAAGTTTGTATTATGTAATCGGCAAGAACTGCGAATTTCGCCTATATATGAATGAAATCCGTCTAATTATCTATTTTGCGCCCAAATTTTAATTTTTTTAAATATTCGGCTTTCCTCCTGGTTTGCACGGCTAGGAATACACCCCTCAAAGCCCAAAATAGCGCCGTTTCCCCCAGGCCGGCCAAAATAGCGCCGTTTTTTCGGCCTGAAGGGCAACGAGCGGAGACGTCCTTAGGCAGGAGACTAAGTTTAGAAACATTTTTCTTTAGGGCACCTTTGATTTGTAGGAAACGTGAAGGAAACATGCAGTGTTAGGAAATATTCCAGAGTTTCTACTATTCACGAGTTTGATACATAGGATTGGTGCTAGGGAAGAGTAAAGGAAAATTTCCTCCGTGTCCCTCTTTCAAGGCAGAATGCGTAGGAAAAGAAAAATTCACTTGGAGCTCATTGTTTGAATCCTGTGCACAAGGAACCAGGTTAGGTTTGCACCGGACATCCTATCCTATTCCAATCCCTTTCCTATTCCTTTGATTTCCTTTTCCTTTAAATCAAAGAGGCCCTTAGTGATGATTAATTAGAGGATGGAGTTAGGCGTTGATGCGTGTTACAGTTGCACAAAGGTGCTGGTCGCCTGGTCCCTCGCAGATCGCAACGCAGTGACAGGAATAAAGGGCGTGAGCGCTTTTGCTTGAGATAAATAAAGGAGCTAGGATGCTAGGAGTGGTATGAGGAGGAGGGAAAGCATATGAAACTCTTTGCCTGTGTTGGTATGTGGCCCTCACGCCATTCCGTGCGAGGGAATAGTAGTCTTGATGGGCCGTTGAATACGTACTTGTGTTTCGGTCCACATAGGCGTCCGTCTCGGCGCAGCCCGGTGACCGGAACGCGTGAACTTTTCCACGTTCACGAGCTTCTTTTTTAAAACTCGCGTGGAAGTCTCCGTATAGAAAATAGTTGCAACAAGTCGCAGTCACTTCATCAACTAGTATATGGAAAATCTGTAAGGCTTCGTTCGGTTTGCTGGGTTAGGGCATGTACAATGGGGTGATGTCAGCCTTCTCTTAGCGTTGACACATAGGATAATTGTCTAGTTAGCGGAGAGAGAATGAAAAAAGAGGAGGTTGTCTTCCCTTAGCTAAGAGATGATCCCTTACGAAATAAGAGAAGGCTAATTTCACCATTGTACCATTTGTCTTCCCTTAGAACTATGATTTCCTACTAAAAATAATTAATTCTCATTAATTGTAAGGGATAGTAATAAGAGATAACACATTGTACCACTTATAATTTTTCCTTCTCTAAATGATGTGGACGGCTAAGAGAAGGCGTGACTTCCCTACCATTGTACATGCCCTTAGCTATCCCCTGCAGGAACCAATACGCAGGTGGATTGGGTGATCCCCACGTGTCACCCGAACCCCCAGTAATCCCCTCTCATCAATTCCACAGATCCCCACTAGGACATTAGCTGTTCGGTTAATCCCCGCAGTGGAAATTGACAAAAGAATCAGCAGGCTTTTTTACCAATTCACGTACCAGTATCAATCTCACATAGCACATTCTTCTCACATCTTGCCGAACGCGCATCAGATCCAATCCCACCATGGACGACCTCGCCTGCACGCAGACCGTTTTCCTTGCCGTGATGCACTAGGAGAGAGAGAGAGAGCTGAGCCAACCAGAGGGAGCGTTGATTTCTCTTCTCCGGCGTGAGGCTACGAAGGAGATAAGCGTCGCGAGGCCATTGAAGTGCCCGTCTCCTCCGCTTGTTGTGCGTGAGGTGCAGTCAGTCCCCGCCGGCCGCCATGGTCCCTCTGTCCCGCCGGCCGCCGCGGTCCCTCCGTCCCACCGGCGCCGCCTCTGAATCGCGAGAGATCGAGCGAGAGAGAGCCTCGTTCTTTTTTATTTCTGTTGTACCGGTTCGCGACGACAACACGGGGAATGTTTTTTACCCCCGCAATATGGAGTGAAATTTCACAAATTTAACCCTTGGGTCAAACTTCAACAAAAAATAACCTTTTTTCGAATCTAATTCAAAAACTAACCCTTTTTCATAGCGCCCTACCACGGGTCGCTATGCTCTACACCATAGCGACCTCCGATCAGTCGCTATAACCCTGCCAGCGTGGATCGGTGGGGCCCCAGGTGCTCGACCATAGCGACGTAAAATGAGGCGCTATGTGTCGTGGGTTTGTCACGTAGATGTCATGGAGATGACTTCATAGAGCTGGGATTAAGCGATCGAGCGTCTCCGAGCTAAAGATCGCAGGGCACGAGGAGACAATGTTTTTTATCCAGGTTCGGCCCCTCAATGTGAGGTAAAGACCTACGTCCTGCCTATCCTAGATTGGCATTGATATGAATATGGTGTTACAAGGGTTGGCGATCGATGTGTCGAGTCGCCTGTCTCTGGATGTATGAGAGCTTTTTTTGCTTGGGGTTCTAAGTCCTTGGAGTCCACCTTATAAAGACGGTGGCTCGCAAGGTTACAAGGAAACTTCTCTCTCAAGGAAAGTATGAGCCGGAGTCCTACTTGGAGACTAATCATATGTCTTGTCTTCCAAGTCAAGTTATCTTCTAGCTTCTGGGTCCTTCCTCCGACATAGTGGTGCGACTGTGAATAAGTCGCGCTTTGCTTGAATAAGTCGCGGGATAATTATTCCCCCGACATTAGCCCCCAAGCTTCCGGGTGATTCGTAGAATCAGGCGGAAGATTCTGTCTTGATGATGATCTTGCGGGCTCGCATATGTAGTTCTTGCCGATTTGTCGATGTTGCACTTGGCGACTCGCTGATGATGAGTCGCACACGTTGCGGCTTATTGAGCCGCTGATGTAGAA
Organism: Poa pratensis; assembly: GCA_947311845.1. Taxonomy (NCBI): domain Eukaryota; kingdom Viridiplantae; phylum Streptophyta; class Magnoliopsida; order Poales; family Poaceae; genus Poa; species Poa pratensis. Next base: position 44,892,890 of record CAMZMU010000053.1, read on the forward strand.
GCGATGAGTCGCTATCTTTGCGGCTTATGTAGCCACTATGTTGCCAACTGAGCACTTCTGTCTTGGTTGCATTGAAACCACAGAATCGCGGTGAGTTTTTCGCGAAGCACTTGGTGAAAACCACCTTTTCCTGTTGGGTGTAAGACTGAGCTGAAATCATAAGAATAATAACTTATGAGTAACAAGATATATCAACCAAATGTGTATAAGGTGCTGAGTCATAGACATCGAAGCATAAAAGACCATAAGCATAAATAAGCTGGTCAATCATTAGAGTAATAATCTGTCATGTTATCATGACGAGCCATCTGAGCGCATGGCGACTCAAGGGTATATAGCCACAGCCTGTATTTAAAGATTTCTGAGTCACTAGTTTGACTCGCAAATGGATATATATATATTCTCATGTGCTGCAAAAAATGAAATCTGCATATAAACATGATATATGAATATAATAAAGACCGCCAGATATGGTGGATGTGTAGCCCCCGAGGGCCGAGTTGTATGCATGGTCATGCTGCTCGGGACTCAAAAAATAATGCAATTTAGACAAGAACTTGATTGTCCTAGCCCCCAGGCATTAAGCAGGCATGCTTTCATTATCCTGCTTGATGGCATATCATTGCAATTTGATCCTGCAACAAATTGACAAATATTGTTGGCGCAAGATAGTAATGATATAAATTCCACTTGATGTGGCTGTAGTTAAATAAATAATGGTGGCTTCATCAGCCAATATCAGGAGATAATTATCTCAATCATAAAAAATCTTGTCGCGCCAATTCATATGCCCGAGTTACAGGTTCCTGTTAAATCAAAAGGCAAAGCCCCCAAGGAACCAATGATGATAATTTGTTAATAATATGTTAGCCTTGGCGGCTGGTAATAATTATGATAAAAAGTTAGTACTCCGCATAATGGCATATGGTACCCTGCATGATAGCATAGTATAATCTGCATGATAGCAAATGTTATTTTGCATGATAGCAAATGGTTGCATGATAGCAAATTGTTGCGTGATAGCAACTGGTAAGATACATGATAGCATATTGTACGATGCATGATAGCATATGGTACTTGACTCAGTATTTCCCAAATCTAATGTGTGTTCAGGGTCGAGAACGGCCATGATAGGCATTCAGACTCGATTGACGCCACATGCGGGTACTTTAGTCCTTCTGAATTATCTCTATTACCGTTAAGTAGGTCTTCGCGCGGCTCAGTATTTCCCAGGTAAAAACGCGTGTTCAGGGTCGTTGGCGGCCATGATAGGCGATCACACTCGATTGACACCGCGCCCCAGTACTTTGGCCGCATAGTGCAAAGATACTTCTGACTTAAGGCGAGAATAACCAGGACAATTGCTTTTATCGGCTGCAATAGCCGTGACGAGCTCTAATTAGCTTTGATGATAACCAGCTCTGATTAGCTGTAGATGTGGTACAGCGAGTCACCTGTTTTAACTCAAATATTTGATAAGATAATGATTCATTAATGACTCATAAATTGATGTAATGATGAGCTGTTTGCGACTCATAAAATGATATGGGGGTAAATCGCTATGCGACTCATAAATTGATATGACAATAAGTCGATGATGATTAATAAAATGATATGATGATAAATCATATAACGATCAGTCATAAATTGATATAATGATAAGTCATAGAATGACAAATGAATCGCCAAATATCAATGCTTGAACATGTAGTGGTGATCTTGATATTCAATGCAAGCTGTAAATAGCTAGACTTTGCAATACGAGTTATAAAGAACTCTAATTTGACGAATGTATTGAGAAGTAGATGTAATTAAATCTACAAAAGCTGATATGAATTTAAAGTCTATGACATGATATAATATGAGTCGCAAAGACATCTAATAAAAGGCATAATAACCTAGAAATGCAGCCCCCGAGATAAACTCGAAGAGAACTTAATTTTACTGATAAAAGTAAAAGGCTGCGAAAGTTAGAGCATAATAGCAACTTATCTTGTTTTTACTCTCCTGGTGTTGATGACGCGGTGTAAGCCACGGACCGTCGTCGGAGTTGGTTGACCACGCCTACGTGTTGTGCTTATTCTCTCAAGTCGCGTCCAGGACACTGGTTCGTTGAGTCGCACACGCGAGCTTGCCGTCAATGCATGACTTGAGCTGATCGCATCTTTTTGTACTTTTTTCTTTTACTTTTCCTTCCGTTTGCCCAGCCAGCTTTTGATCTTATCAGCACACGCACACATTCAAATTTGTTCTCTTGATTTCTTTTCCTGACCCTTGAGTCGCTAAGCTGTAGCATACGTCCCAAGACGAATATTTAGTTTTTCTCTTGCTCCCTTGATGGCTCGTACATCCTTGATTCCTTATGAAATTCATGTACGTACATGATGTCCATTCAAATAGTAACGAGCTAGGACTCTCCAATCGCTTCCTTTCTTTCTTGACAATTTTCTTCGATCCATGTGTGACTCAAGGTAGTACTAGTTGGTAGGTAACCCTTTTGTTGACTCAAACTCATCCTAGAGTCTTGGACCTTTGATTGGATTGCCGATATCAGCAAAAGCTCTTTTTAAGTCGCGTGCGACTCAATTGGTAACTCGTCATATCTTTTTCCTTTTCTTTTGAAGCCATGGAACGCAGTAGCGATTCTGATCGCTATCTTCTTCTTTTTCAAAGCAAGGGAGCACATGCTCGGGAGCAGCTCTTTCCATGCAATGTCAGGGCAACTATCCAGATTGCTTTAATTTTCCCCTTGCACGTGAAGTCCTCATGCAACGTAGTCACTGTTTCCTTCCTTGGTTACTCTCCTCAATCCGGGTGCGAGTCAAAGTAGGCAGGTCTTCACGTGACAGCACCAATATTTTTCCTTCTCCATGCTTTGATGATTTCGAAGACATATATCACTTGGTAACAAACCAGTATGTCCGACGCCGTATCTGATCTTTCTATCTTCTTCTTTGTTGGCGGATCTCGGTCTAATGCGATTTAAATTGCGACACGTCCGCTGGCCAGAATATTTTCATATGGTAGATGTGATTGACCGCGTACGAGGGCAGTGACGATGTAGAGCCGCCGGACGCGTACGTGATGCGGCGAGTCACCGACGTTCGTCAACGTTGTCAATAGAGAATTTGTGAACTCGCCTGAATATAGAACATGCTGCAGTGCGTGAGATGCCGACGGAGATCTAACCGTTGAAATTGTCTCAAACTTGTTGGAGGTCTTCAGGATTGTATTCCGCAGGTTTCCACCGGAGGGATCTTCGAATTGATGTCCGAGTCGACTTCAACAATTGTTTTTCCGAAGTCGCGCGGAGTTCCGTCGGTTTTCGACAGGGATTCAGTGTTTGAGTCGCCCACGGAGATCTAACCGTTGGAATCCGATGTGCTTTGGACAGCTGCTAAAAAACTCGACTGCGCATCTTTCCACCGAAGGGATCGTCGAGATGAATTCCGAGTCGCCGTCGGTGAGGTTCGTAACATGGACGTTGCTGCTGTTCTGCAACCCGCGCGTGAGGGGCGTTGTCAAAATTTGAGCTCCGAATCCCGCGGTCGAATTTTTCCATGCTTTCTCCTCGAGCTTGAGGTATATCTTGATGTAATGTTGATATCGCCAAGCTTGAAACGGCACGGCAATGAAGTCGCCGAGCTTTGAATCGACGACGTGATCCTCTGTCCCCGACACAGATCCAGCGCGGAACGTGACGCTCTTGACCGCAGGCCCCACGGTGGGCGCCAACTGTCGTGGGTTTGTCACGTAGATGTCATGGAGATGACTTCATAGAGCTGGGGATTAAGCGATCGAGCGTCTCCGAGCTAAAGATCGCAGGGCACGAGGAGACAATATTTTTTATCCAGATTCGGCCCCTCAATGTGAGGTAAAGACCTACGTCCTGCCTATCCTAGATTGGCATTGATATGAATATGGTGTTACAAGGGGTTGGCGATCGATGTGTCGAGTCGCCTGTCTCTGGATGTATGAGAGCTTTTTTGCTTGGGGTTCTAGGTCCTTGGAGTCCACCTTATAAAGACGGTGGCTCGCAAGGTTACAAGGAAACTTCTCTCTCAAGGAAAGTATGAGCCGGAGTCCTACTTGGAGACTAATCATATGTCTTGTCTTCCAAGTCAAGTTATCTTCTAGCTTCTGGGTCCTTCCTCCGACATAGTGGTGCGACTGTGAATAAGTCGCGCTTTGCTTGAATAAGTCGCGCTTTGCTTGAATAAGTCGCGGGATAATTATTCCCCCGACACTATGCCTCCACCATAGCGACCTCCGATCAGTCGCCATCCTTTGCATATTTAGACACAGAGAGCAGTCCATCCCGACGGGCCCCAAATTTCGCTAAGTCAAAGCATTGCGCCCTGGTGCTCGTCGCTATGCTTAAGACCATAGCGCCCTGCGATCAGTCGCTATGCTTCGAGACAACTTAAATAGCCCAGCTGCCCGCGCCCGCGCCATTCCTTCTCTCTTTCACCAACCCGAGCTCACTCTCTTTCTGCCTCACTCCCCACTCTCACCCCCCTCACAAATCCACTCTCTTTAGTCCGATTTGGCTGTGGATTTCGGCTCCCCATCTTGGAGAGAGGTAATCTCCCCCATCCTCTATGTTTTTGTCCAATCAAAATCTTTCAATTTGGTGCCATTTGTGTATTTCTTGAAACCCTAGAAATTTTGTGTGGTGCGAAATTTGGGGTCTTTCCTTGATTATATTGGTGAATGGGTGTTAGTATGATGGCTATGAAGAGTTGAGCGTGCTCATTGGTAGGCTAGGGTTAGGGTTTTTGGTGTATGTGGGTAATGAGGGCTATTAGCTAGGGTTAGTAGATAATGAGCTAGATCGTGTTATTATATTTGTTTGAAAATGCATAGCTTATTGTTACTTGTGTACCATTTGATGCATTTGTGTTGTTGAAATAATTTTTTAGATGGAGAGAATGGTTAGTGTTCATCATGTGGACAAGGAAGCCTTTTTGAAAGGCAATGTCGAGCATGACTCGGAAGAGAAAGTGGTGGTGTTTGCCCGTAGCCCAAACTACGCGGAGGTTGTTGTGAAAGTGAGTATTGCATTGAATTGGACGGAACCAAATGATTTAATTTGTTTGGAGGGAAGGCATAATGTTGGTTTCGGAATGCACTCGCGTTGGAAGATCATGCCTCTCAACTCCGAGTTGTGTTGGAGTGTATATAAGGAGACGGTTGCGGCATCTCAAGACAAGGCTCTCGAGTTATTTGCCACCAAGACGTTTGACTTGAACCGGTGTGGCTCCGAACATGAAGTTAGTAGCCCAGTTCAAAAAGAGCCACCTCATAACCATGAAGTGTACGACTCAACGTCGAGTCCGCCTCACATGACCCAACATGAAAGAAGCCAACCCCCAAGTCCGTTTCGAAATGACCAATATGAAGAACGGGAGGAGGAGAGTGATGACTATGAAGGAGATGAGTTGGAGGTTGAACTTCATAACAATGCTATTGGTGACATGGAGGCATATTGTGCGCTGAGGACATGGACCCTGAAATCCCCTATAACCGATGCTACGCATCGGACTCGGATGACGATGGTCCCGAGGAAGATGTTGATGAGGATGGGTTCACGGCTAAAGAAGCTGAAGTATTTAAGAAGGTTGTGGGCCGGGATCATCGGGTATCATTGTTCCGAGATCTTAGTCTCTCGAGAAAGCCGTGGTTGATGGTGGCTCGGGTAAATTGCTTGAAGCAAGGCCAATCTCGAAGAAGGATAATGATCCCAAGAAGTATGGTATTGCGGAGGGAGTGAAGTTTGAAAGCTTGTTGGAGTTGAAGACATGGCTAAAGGAGTATGCGCTTAAGTACTTCCACCCGTACAAAGTGGTGCACTCGGACGTGAACAAACGTTACACGGTTAAGTGTGAGGACGCGCATATGGGTGTCCATGGATTGTGCGTGCAAGACCATGGAAAGGGGACCCTCAATGGATTCTTAAAAAATGTGTGTCAACTCACATGTGTAGTGTCAAGGATGGCGATGGCAAGGATGTGAAGCACGGTCATCGGCAACTTACCTCCGAGTTCATTGGCTATAGGCTTTGCAATTCCATAGAGGCATTCCCGACTTTTACGGTGAAGGCTGTCATGGACACGGTGGAAGAAATCTTTGGTTACTCGGTGAAGTATGGGAAGGCATGGAAGGCTAAGCAAGCCGCATTCAAGATGTTGTATGGTGATTGGGAGGAAGCATACAACCGACTCCCTAGAATGTTGGGAGCTATGGCCGCTACAAATCCGGGCATGTGTTTTGTGGTGGAGCCCTTTGGCCAAAAGACGAGGGATTACAAGGGTGCAACCGTCCGTGTATTTGGCCGTGCATTCTGGGCTTTCGGGCAATGCATAAATGCATTTACGCATTGTAGGCCGGTTATTTCCGTGGATGGCACCTTCTTGACCGGCCAGTACAGGGGCACATTTTTGATTGCCATAGCTCATGATGCCAATGACCGGTTATTGCCGTTGGCTTTTGCTTTGGTTACGGCGGAGAACGATGACAATTGGGAGTGGTTTATGGGTCTAGTGAGGACCAAGGTATTTGCGCCAGAAAGAGAGGTTTGTGTTATCTCAGACCGACACCATGGCATACTCCGCGCGATGGATATTGATATTCCCGGACATGCTACTTTGCACCATCGATGGTGCATGAGGCATTTTGTGTCCAACTTCTATAGGGCATGTGGGAATAGGGAGTTGTCCGATGATCTAAAAGATTGTTGTCTGGCTTTCACCGAGGGACATTTTGCAAGATTGTACAACCGATTGCTCATTCTCACAACATCGGCGGGGGGTCAAGAATTCCTACATAGGCATGAGGAATTGAGGCACAAGTGGGCTAAAGCTTTTGACCCGGACGGTAGGAGGTACGGTGACATGACAAGCAACATGGCAGAGTGTTTCAACAATGTGCTCAAGGGTGTCCGTGCATTGCCCGTGACAGCCATAGTGCAATACACATTCGACAAGTTGAATGAATATTTTCAGAAATATAGCGAGGAAACATATGAGCAGATGAAAGGGAAGAACAAGAAAAATAAGAAGTACGAGTATCCACCTGAAGTTGACAAATGGATGTTATACCAGTCCAGGAAGGCGGACACAAATACGGCTCAATGTTTTGACAACAATGAGTGGATTTACCAAGTCAATGAGCCGGGAGGAACCACGTTAGGTGGTGTGCAACACGGAGGGCGGGCGTGCAAAGTCCTCCTAAAGAAATGTGAGTGCTCATGCCAAAGGCCTCAATTGCTTCATCTCCCATGCTCGCACTTGCGGACGGCCGCACGCCTTCGAAAAGTGGGATATAGCAATCCAGTGAGGTTGTCCGAGTACTCGATCGAGGCTACCATGGAGACATGGGCGGGTAGATTTGAACCTTACTATGACCAATCACAATGGCCGGAATATCATGGTATTCAACTATGGCCGGATCCGGGGTTGAAGGTAACGAAACGGGGAAGACGGAAGACAAAGCGTTTTAGAAATGACATGGATGCATGGGGTGCTGGAGGCATGAGAGAATGGGGCAACCAACATTTTGAGGAGCCTCGTGGTAGTGCCCGTTGTGGAGAATGCAATCGTGGTGGGCACAACGCTAGAGGCTGTGGTCGAAACAAGAGATCGAAAGGTGATCATTCTCAACATGGCGGTGGCGGTGGTAGCACAAGCCACCATGGTCATTCTCAACATGGCGGTGGCAGTGGTAGCACAAGCCACCATGGTCATTCTGAACATGGCGGTGGCGGTGGTAGCACAAGCCACCATGGTGGTAGCCAACATGGTCATCCTCAACATGGCGGTGGCGGTGGTAGCACAAGCCACCATGGTCATTCTGAACATGGCGGTGGCGGTGGTAGCACAAGCCACCATGGTGGTAGCCAACATGGTCATCCTCAACATGGCGGTGGCGGTGGTAGCACAAGCCAACATGGTCATCCTCAACATGGCGGTGGCGGTGGTAGCACAATCCACCATGGTGGTAGCCAACATGGTCATTCTCATCGTGGCGGTCGCGGTGGCGGTAGGCGTACATCAATGTTTGACGAGCTACGAGGGGGTAGGCGTAGTGGCGGTAGAGGTGGTAGACGTAGATGATTGGTATGACTGAAATTTATTTGGTTGTTATTTCTTATTTTTCAATTGTTCCATTTTACTGTCAACTAAGTTTAAACTTGCAATTTTGTAGGGATGGACTGTTCCGATCTGAAGGAGAAGCCGGTGGCATGGCAACACAGCATTGACAGTCGGGTCGGGCACGATGCGCCGACTTGTTGGTGTGGTGACGTTTGCAAGATGAAGCAGTCCAGCGATTGGGACGATAGAAGAGGAAGGAGGTTCTGGATGTGCCCGAACTATGCTTGGGAGAAGCCGAAGCCAACAAAAAACAAGTCGAAGCAAACAAAACGCAAGCCGAAGCAAACAAATATTATTGAGCATCCGCGGGTAAATGTCTCCTCCGCCTCTCTTGTAAAGAATTTATCTTTATCTAGTTGCATGTTTTGACTCGCTATTATGTTTGCAGTCACCTCCGCCTATTTGCCAATACTACCGGTGGATAGACTTTGAGCAAAGTGGCCTCTACCGGTGGGAGGTAAAAATATGACTGACAAGGCGTGGGAGCGATTCTGGGAGAAAGATCGTGAAGAGGAGCGGGCCAAGAAGGAGAATGAGCAAGCGAAAATTGAGGCACTAGAGGCTAAGAACGAAATGATGCTCGCGAGATGGAGAGGTGGGAGAAGACTGAGAAGGCACGTGTTGCAAGGGAGGCGTGGGAGGCGGAACGTGCAAGGGAGGGGCTGTTAGAGGATGGAAGGTACCATGAGGCGTGGGCGGCGTTTGAGGCCGAACTTGGAAGGGAGGGGTCGGGAGGCCAAGGTGAAGGTGCTCGCCGTGCACGAGAGGAGGCTCAACCTGAAGGTGCTCGCCGTGCACAAGGGATGTTGGATGCGAGAAGGCGTGAGAGGGAAGCACAAGAGGAGTTGGATGCCAGAAGGCGTGAGAGGGCTAGCCGTGCACGAGAGGAGGCGGAGGACAAGGTGAAGGTACTCGCCATGCACGAGAGGAGGCGGATGCGAGAAGGCGTGAGAGGGATCGCCGTGCACGAGAGGAGGAACGAGCGGAACCAGACCCAGCGAGGCGCAAGGGCAAGTATCCACGTCTTACTCAGTAGGGACAATGTAATGTCGTGGACTTTGGGTTTGTGTGAACCTTGTAATGTCGTGGGCATTTAATTTGCGGGAACCTTGTAATGTGATGAACATTTAGTTTGTCTGAACCCTGTTGTGGTTAGTGTGCTTTATGTTCTTCTGATTTTGTGTGCAATATTGATCAACTGTAAGCAAATTTGATCAGTTTTGATTGATTTTTTTCTGACAAAGGGGATAGCGCCCCGTCGTAGGTCGCTATGCTGTTGACCATAGCGCCTCAGGCACGTCGCTATGGTCTGGGGTATTTGGCACCCGACGAGACAGAGAGCTGGTTGCTCGTCTGAGCTCCAAAAACGCTAAGGAAGAGGATAGCGCCCGTCGTAAGTCGCTATGCTGTTGACCATAGCGCCTCAGGGCACGTCGCTATGGTCTGGGGTATTTGGCACCCGACGAGACAGAGAGCTGGTTGCTCGTCTGAGCTCCAAAAACGGCTAAGGAAGAGGATAGCGACCTGTCGTACGTCGCTATCCTAGAAACATAGCGCCCCAGTTCACGGCGCTATAGTCTGGGCAACTTCCAGACAGAGAGCTGGTAGATGGAAACGCTCTCAAAAATGCTAAGGAAGTGAATAGCGACTTGGCTGAGGCGCTATACTGAGAGCATAGCGCCCTATGCTACGTCGCTATGCTCTTGATCAGCAAAACTGACACATCTACTTCCAGCACTTCTTCTTCACACAGCACACAGAGACACAACACACAGCAGAAATTCTAAATTGTTCACAGCACAATTCTTCACGGCACACAAATATGACAACATGGTTCACAACACACAAATAAAAAGTCCAACATGGTTCAAATTCTTGATCAACCTCACGCCTAGACGATAATTAGTCCAACTAGAAAGACAAGGTTTTAGCACGACGCAACTAAAACGACAAGTGCAAGTCACCACATCTACTTCTTCAACCTCCTCGTCGTCCTCCTAAGAGGAGGCACAACAGGCTCCTCCGTATCTTCATCGTTCGCCAACCTCCTCAATGCCGCATTAGGCACCGCCTGTTCGACGCCCTTTTCATCCTCACCCTCCTCGTTGGCTCGTTGTCATCATCAATTGCAGGCGCTTTCAGATTCCTCCTCACAGTCAGCTTCTGCGGCCTCGGAGGTGGCTGCTCCTCCTCGGACTCGGAATGGGCTGTCTCGACGGAGTCGGAAGGGGCTGTCTCCGCGGAATCGTCCTCCGGCACGTCGGAAGCCTCGGGAGAGGAGGCTTCAACTTCCACTTCTTTCCCCTTGTTCATCTTGACCCATTGAGTGGGTGTGAAACGTTCGAAATTCTTTCTTGCCCTTAGGTTGAAGTTCCGCACGCTTTGTTGATATTCTTCCAAGGTTACATTGTCGTGTACCTAAAATAACAAGATGTTAGATCAATAAGCACCATCGCTTGCACGATTGGATGAACAAACCCTAGTGGGTCGGAGGTAAAAGAATCACGGGTACCTCGCTATATTCTGGGTTAGAGCTGGAAGCACCACGGCACATAGGTGTTGAAATTGTTATTGGCTCACTAGGCACGGAATCATCGGTGGAGCGACAACCAAGCAAAAGAGCTAGTGAACGTAAGCGATGGGCGCTACGCTGTGACATTGACGTAATGACAATATTAGCCGGAAATAACATCAAAAGTACACCGTAGGTACCATGGCGTCGACATACCTCCACGAACTCTCGAAGGGCGTTGTTACCCTTCTTGCTGCGAGGGTACGCGACTGCTACCTCGGCTTCATTGGCGGACTGCTCGATCTCCGTGCGCTACAAAATAAGCATGAACTCCATATTACAAAATGAGCTACAAAATATGCGAGAGATGAATTTGATAATGGGATAGGTACAATGTCCTACAAAATTACCACAAAGTTGATCAATGGAGCAAATCTGGTTTGGTTGCCCTCTCTCACGAGTCGGTTGTACCGCTCGTGGTAAAAATCATAGTCGGCATTTGGGTTCTCCAATATCTCCGAGTCAAAAGCCGGCGGACACAACTCCACACGACTATTAGCAACAAACCATGCAACATAGTTGTCGAAAGCACCTTGATGGTATGGTGGATGGTCGATTAGATGAAGACCATTTTCCTTTGCTAGCTTCAAATGTGCATCCCACTTCTCGATCCACTTCTTATGTTTACGGTCCCATTTCTTGTCCTTCTTATGCTTCTTTTTGTCCAACCTTCACACAAAATAATAGAAAAATATTAGAATCTTAAATAACATGGGGCACGAGCTAAGAAAGCAAAAGATAGACTCTCACTCGTGAAGATCGAACTTTGTATCCTTCCACTTTGGCGGTGTCAGCTGGAATAACCCAAATTGGGTCATCACTCGTTGCGGCAAGTGATACTCAACGGCATACAAGCATATCATTGGAGTCATCATTAACCAAAGATGTTCTTCCGCCATGCACATAGGGTTCAATTGAAACTCCATATTGTATCCCAACTTCTCTCCCCAACCATATGGCTGCCATGTCACCTACGATACAATGCGAAATATTAGGGTGAGGAGTATGCTACATGAAAGTACAAGTCCAAGATATCATCACAAATATTACCTGCTCAGGGGTTAGCTCGTCGAACTCGTTGGTGTACCGCGCGTATCCTTCTCCGTGTCGCCGTTGTACTCCTCAACTACATCCCAAGCATACGCCCAAGTAGCCCTACGCAGGCGGTCCCTCTTATCGTCCCAAGGCTGGTATGTTGGAGGACGTGGCCTTCCAACAGGGAAGCGCTCCCACATCCACACAGAAAGTAGGAGCAACGGCCCGCCTATTCCGCATTTATCACCGATCCTGCGACACGCATCGTCCAGCTGCAAATAGAGCCACAAACATTACGGTAAGAATCTTGTTGGAGAGATGCTACATGCAAGTAGATATTAAAAGTATTACCTGACGGTACAAATATGCCAGCGCCGCCGAACCCCAACTCAGATTTGAGTCCCAACTACTTAGGGCCTTGAGCCACATCCACGGAGCGGTCCTGCCACTACTGTCAGCAAACAGGGCACGGGAGATCACGTACCACACGTATACGCGTGCGTACCGCTCAATCACCTCGTCATTGGCACCCTCGGGGCAATGTGAAAAATGCGTACTGATCCAACGAAAAGTCGCCCCGGCTGGTGTTCTATTCTTTTGGGGTCGGCATTCAGTGCAGGAGACATCCCGATCATACCTTCCATATTTGCTCTCCATCCATCTGATTCTGTGCTGAAACACACAGGTGTCCATCGATAGGGATGCCAGGATCATCGACATATCCTGTAGAGTCACGGTCATCTCCCCGGTGCGGAGGTGAAACTGTGTGTCTCCGGCCTCCACCGGTCAACAAGAGCGGTGATGGCTGCAGGGTTCATGTTGACTGTCGACCGGGAGACAAGATGGATGAACGGAAGGAGTCTTAGCCTCCTGATGTACTTTGTGTACCTCTCGTCGTATGGCATCTTCGTGGGGTCTGATACCTCGTGAGACCTTAGACGAAGTGGTTTTAACACCTACAACAACAAAACAATATTAGACAATATATTTCATTACAACAAAACGTATGAAACAATATGGACAATATATGCTACCTTCTCCCCCTCCGCAATGATGCGGGCACGATGCCTTTTATCATACAACTCATCGAGTAGTGCCATCCTACATATTTGCAAAAAATCAAACTAATTACATGCATATTTAGGTAAATCCTAAAATTACGAATGAAACATGAAGATATATCCAACAATAGATAAACTACATAAACCATGCTATAGGATTGCTAAAATATGATTGCTACATAAACCATGCTATAGATAATCAAATGCTATAGGATTGCTAAAATATAAGAAAATAGCTATGTCACGTATACAAAATAAACATGCTATAAATAACAAACAAATTACCAATAGCACATATACATATTGCAGAGTGGTTTCCCCTCCACAAATTACCACTATTTAGCATATACTACAACAAATTTGGAATCTAGATTGAACTAGGGTTTCTAGTAACAATAGGGATACATGACCGGATTTTATGGATGAAAATTGAGGGGAGAGGAGGAGAATACCTTTAGGAAGTAGATGGGGACGAAATCCACGGATCTCCCTTCAGATTGGTCCGGATTTGGTGAAGATCTTGATATGGAGGAGAGAGGGAGCCGCCGGCCTCTCCATCCAGGAACAGAGAGGAAGAGAAGAGAAAGGAGAGAGGCACGGGGGCGGGCGGGCGGCTGGCCCTTAAGTCTCGAAGCATAGCGACTGATCGCAGGGCGCTATGGTATTAAGCATAGCGACGAGCACCAGGGCGCTATGCTTTGACTTAGCGAAATTTGGGGCCCGTCGGGCTGGACTGCTCTCTGTGTCTAAATATGCAAAGGATAGCGACTGATCGGAGGTCGCTATGGTGGAGGCATAGCGCCTCATTTTAGGTCGCTATGGTCGAGCACCTGGGGCCCCACCGATCCACGCTGGCAGGGTTATAGCGACTGATCGGAGGTCGCTATGGTGTAGAGCATAGCGACCCATGGTAGGACGCTATGAAAAAGGGTTAGTTTTTGAATAGATTCGAAAAAAGGTTATTTTTTGCTGAAGTTTGACCCAAGGGTTAAATTTGTGAAATTTCACCAATATGGACGGGATTAGAAGGGAATAGCCGGGGAGCGATCCCGACGGGGTTAACCGTACACATATTTTGCGCGAGGCGCTGCCGGACCAATCCCGGCTGGCTGACCCACGGGGATTGGACACAAATCCCGGCCGGTGTGGGATTAAACGAACAAGGCCTAAGTTGATTTTTGTGGTAACCATGCATGATCTAGAAGGTGCTGTTATTATGTCAACAGATCTCTCTCCCACTTGTGGGTTTTCATGCGATCGTGATTATCCGTGGACTGATATATTCGTGTACTAGTCCGACGAAAAGACCTGAGTACTGTTAACACAGGAAGAAGCTCACAGGAGGATGGTTGAAATGCTAGACAGCGACAGGTACGGCATCATCACAAGATCACAGGAATAGAATCGTCGGGCCCGGCCGGCCCGTAGCTTAGCTATCAGCTAGGCACAGATGCGCTCGATCACTTGAGTGGTACTTGTAGCTAGTTTAGGCATAAACACGAGAGAGAGAGATCTTCGTATTCTCCCGCGACCTTTAACCACAAACTCTAGGATGCGTCGTACTATGTTGCTGCTTTGCTTTTGTGGAAGTTTGCATCTTGATTAATTTGACGCTTTGGAGTTGAGGAGGAGGAGAAAAGAACATGAGCGATCGGCTGGTCGGCCAGGGTAAAGCAAAGCGATTTCTTCGGTCGGATGGAGAGGAGGAGGCGAATAATTATCTGGATTGAATCAGGTTGCACCGTGTGCATGATTGCCACAGAGAATACGAAAGGTTCTCAAGAGGTGAGTGAGATTGAAGCGGAGGGACCTTGCCTGTCTGTGGATCAATCGTTTCGATGTACTACTAGGAGTACTAGGCTTGACGTACGATGGTTGCAAAGCTAGCATTGCCTTTATGCTGTGCGCATGACACAGGACACAGGCATCGATTCCTGATAGGAAAGAGAAAACGAGTCGGGCATGGCATGTGCGCTCCCTGTGCACCGCAAATCAAGGTGTGTGCGAATCCGGGTAGGACGACACCAGGAATGGATGGATGGATGGGCGACGCGTACGAATCGACGTAACACCGGGTGGAGTTTTGTGACTGTGTGCCCACAATTATATGCGCCCATATTCCGGTCCCTCACCACAAAAGAGACCCCCGTGCGATCCATCTTTTATTGAGAACCCGGAAAGCAAAGACCAAGAAAAAAAGGGTGCCTCATCTTGTCGATCGATCACCGTCTGGTGGAGCACAACAGAGCAGCCAGCCCCGTGATCGATGATGGATGGATGATATTCTCCGGCTCCGACTAAAACGAGAAACAAATCTGGGTTCTAGGCCAAAAGTTGCTTCTAATAAAAGAGAGGTGTCGCGATCTACTAATGTACTTATAATCGAGGGCGATCTCGCATCCTCATCACTAGCATGATTCCGTCTTTTTACCCTTCGGCCTCGTGCTCTGTGATGCGCCCACTTAGTAGTTTATAAAAAGCACAGGTATATATAGCATGTCCGAGACACTAAAAAGATGCACGACAGTGCCCTCCCCCGTCACCACTCACCGCCCATCATCATCGACACCACCACCGTGATCTTTGCGTCCGTCTGGTTACCTGTTGGAATAATAATAACCTTTCTATCTATCTGTCCATACCAACCTACTCAGCTATCTGGCCTGCCCGTCTAATGAATACTAACAATGATGTGGTGGATAGATCAGATCAGATCACGCATTATATTGGAGCAAGCTGCTAGTGGCGCTCTACGGATGGATCCATTTGGAAGGAACTCGATTCCATGCCCTTTACCACTGCTGATTATGATGGGGCTCGTTGCTCAAGCTAGTAGTAATTAAGTGGTGGAAACAATGGATGGATGGACGTACAGCATTGTCGATGCCCAGCAGACCGCACTCGATCGAGTACCTGGCCTAGCCGTTTCTGTCGATCGATCGGCCAGGGCAGCTGCGTGCTTCCGCGAAAGATGCAAAAGCTGTGCATGCGTGCTACCATTGGCTGCGATCCTCTGCCTGACTGCCTGCTGCTGCTACTGTTGACTCAACAGTGTCACTCGTGATCGCTTCTAGCTAGGCGGTACTAGCTGGTGCCTTTTCCGCCTTTGCTTTGAGGAAAGCTTCAAGCTCCAGGATCCCTCCAGCGTCCAACTGTTGTGCCCCGGCCTTCAAAGCCGTTGACAAAAAGACAACCCATATCCTTGTACTGTGTGACGGAAAGCGGGCAGCGGGTGTGCAAATGATGTTACGTTCAAATTGAGATTTTTACTATCGATTAAGACAAGAAGAACTTTCATACTACATGCTTCCCGTGTTAACGTTCATCTGTGTAAACTTGAGCTCATTGAGGATGAGGAGATCTAGAACACATTTGCGCTTCCTTCTGTTAGACGCGGAATTGTAAATTTTACTTATGCAAGAGGAATTGCATAACTTTCTTTTATATATATATATATATAATAATAATTATATATGAGGATTGCATGACATTCTATACATGAATTACATCGTAAGAAGATGGATGGAGTAGTATCTAAAATTGACTTTGAAACACATACGATAAGGTCAAATAGTCTTTTTCGCAACAAGTTTTGCGCATGAAAGGATTTGCACCACAGTGTTGTGAATGGATTGCGAGATTTGTTCAAGTAGAAAGTGTTAAAATAAAAGTAAACGATGACCTACGATGACATAGGTCATTACTTCCAAACACTAAAAGGTTTAAGGCAAGGGGTCCCGTCTCCCCTTTGTTATTTAATTTGGTACCAGATATGCTAGCCATTTTAATTACCATATATGCTGGCCAACTGTCAATACCACACTTGGTGGATGGTGGGGTTTCGATCCTTTAATACGCTGATGATACAATTTTGTTTCTTGAGCACGACATTGTGAAAGCCATGAACATGAATTTATTTTAGCCTTCTTCAAACAACTATCTGGAAAGAAAATTAATTTTCATAAGATCGAGATATATTGTTTTGGTAAAGCTAAGGATACCCAGGAGGAGTACCGCCAAATATTCGGGTGTGAAGTGGGTGCTCTACCATTTCAATATTTCGGCATACCTATTCATTATGGGAATTAATGAATAAAGAGTGGAAGTCTGTAGAGGATAGATTTGAAACAAAATTGGGCTCCTGGATAGGCAAGATGTTATCATACGGATATCATCTTGTTGTAATAAACTAGTGTTAACAAGCTTACCAATATTTTTATTGTCATTCTTTTAATACCTAAAGGGCACGAAAAAGTGAAGGAGATATGCCCTAGAGGCAAATAATAAATGTATTATTATCGTCTCATATATGTTCATAATTAGTTTTTATACCATGCTATAACTGTATTAAGCGGAAACATTAATACACGTGTGGTATGTAAACAACCAGGTCGCTAGCAGCCTCTATTAGCTAGTCCATTGGTCAATGGATGATCGAGTTTTCCTGATCATGTGACATTTATGTCAGTTAAAAATGGAGTCATGTCATTCGGAGAATGATGTGATGGACATACCCAACATAAGTATCATGACGTGATCGATGTTCAGCGTCAAGATAGTTAGAAACATAGTACCTAATCATTAGACCGTGGGATCATATTTAATCACTATCTCTGAAGGTTGCCTTCACTGCATCAACTGTCACACCATAACAGTGTGACCATAAAGGTGTCTATATCACGTTTCGAAGGAATAGGTTGAGGCGTATGCATCAAGAGCGGGATTTGTGCATCCGAAGGTCGGAGAGATACTAGAAGGGCCCACTCGGTGAGATCACATCAAAGTTTGCAAACAGGTGACTAGGTCACGGTTGTGTGATCATGTGAACGAGTTAACAGAGTTTGTCGGTAACGAGATAGAACTAAGGTATCGGGATACCGATGATCAAGTCTCGTCCAAATTCAGTATCGAGGAACGAAGGGAATACGATACGAATGTTAAGGTTCAAAGCGAATTAATTCGTGGATTGCACAGGGGCCATCACGGGTTTCCAAATCCCGCTGTTGGTCATTGATCGGAGAGATGTCTCGATCATGTCTGGAGTGATCCCGAACCGTAGGGTGTCACACTTAAGGGTAGATGACGCATAAGAATAGTCTTGACACCGAAGAGAATTGAGAAACGAACTCTGGAATTGTTTCGAGAAATTATCGAGAGTGATCGGAGGAGTCCGGAAGGTATTTCGGAATAAGGGAGAAACATCCGATGGAGATCAGAGGGCTATGAAAGGTGTTTCGGAGCAAGAGTAAATAAAATAATATGTATTTAATATTAATTAAAGTAAAATAATTATTAAATATATTTTTATTTTTAAAGGAAGCCCACCTTAAATGAGCCTCACCCAAGTGGGGAGGCCCATGGGGTGGGGGGGGGGGATCCCCCACGAGGAGGCGCACCAAGGAGGCAGCCTAGGTGGGCCACAGGGGCCCACCTAGGGTTGGCGCACCATGGAGGGGTGCGGGCTGGTGTGGGGTTTAGTCCATAGAGTGCCCCATTTGCTTTTGGAGATCATCCAATTCTCTCTTTCTCTCTCTCACCTCAAACGTGGTTCCGTTTCTGGAGCTGCACACGGGTAGAGGATTTCTCCACCATACGCACACTGTCATGGTGCTGGTACTTCGGCCCAAGCTACTCTTCTTCCGCTACTTCGCTGGACCGGAGCTCGGGGATGTCGTTTACACCGTATGTGTGTAATCCCTCGGATGTGCTGCACTTGCGGCACTTGGAGCTTGTACGACTACACGACCTTGAGGTCGGCATCGCCGTACGTCTTCATCGTGCGTCGTCATCGAAACAGATCTTTTGATCGTCGACGCTTACGGTCTTCAAAGGTATGAACACCGTTCCTCCGTTACTTTCATGTCACATAGATAGATCTTGGTTAGTTGTGGTTATCGTCGGTAGGAATTTTTTTGTTTTTTGCACACGAACCCCTTCAAAAAGACTAGACTTTTATAGATCTCGTTTATTTTGGCAATGTGATAGTACGAAAAAAAATCGTCTTTCGAAGTGGAATATCGTGTGTCGACCCAAGGACGGGGGGGGGGGGGGGGGGGGGGGGGGGTTTGTGGGGGCGTGCTCGATATTGAGGTGCTACAAATTAAGAACAAGTGTTTATTAAGTAAATGGTTGTTCAAACTTTTAAATGAGAAAGGAGTACGACAAGAACTTTTAACTAATAAGTACCTAGGGGATAGAACTTCTAACTAATAAGTGCCCGGCTAGGTGGCTGCACACTAGAAGATTAGATTTTATAGCATTTAATTTTGAGTGGCTGATCTTTGTATCCGTTTTAAGTGATCCATGAACTGTAAACTTTGAATTATTGATACTTTGCAATAAAATGCGGAGGCTGTGTGTGTCGCTATGATGCAGAAGCCGGGGAGCCGCATCCCCATTACGAAAAAAATGAGGATTGCATAACTGAAGCAACGTTGAATGCTGTAACCAGTTTTTGCCGGGCCCGATAGACGTGGAAGGATCTCCATGGGCTTTTCTTGGCCCAACAACGTGAATATGGTTTATATCAAGTTCCTTCATTTTTTTTTTCATTTTCCACTTTTCCTTTTGACTCGATTATTCAGTAGCTCGCCTGTGTGTGGCATCTGACTGTGAGACTGTAGTCTCGGATATCAAGCAGGGCACCTTGGGAAGATATGGTTCCGTCACCAGAGAGATTTCGGTCAGAGCTTCTATTTTACGGAATGTACTTTTATTCATGTGGGGAGGAACTTCAGTTTTGCAGCCCACAATCTAGCTAAGCAATCTGTAAGTCTAGGAGTTGGTCGCCAGCTGTGGGCTGTGGCTTTTGATATGGGACCCCTAGTTCTGAAGCTTTTCCTGTAAACATCATGATCAATCAATAAAGCTAACCCGTTTAAAAAAAAAATCAATAAAGCTAAGCAGGTTGTCTAAAAAAACGAGAAAATGATCGACAATTCTTTGGAAAATACTTACGTACAATGTCCTCGCCTAGCTGCTACCGGCAAACGACATTATTGCACTTTTGTAGTGGTTGAGGGTTTTTAAGGATATGAAAGCAATAAAAAAGGATCTGCCGAAGATGTTCTAAACTTAGTTCAAGTTTTAATGCAGAAAATTGGTTAGCAAAACCAATTTTTTTTTGGGAAAAGCTGTATTAATTCAGTCCGTTGGGAGACCCATAAAAATTCAGTCAGTTTTAACGTGCGCACCCGCAGAGTTAGCTTTGTTCCGTTCGCCAGCTATCGCGCGCTAGAAGATATACTAGTCGCCGTGCATCCGACTTTCACGATGTCATGCATCACTAGTGGAAACAGGAGCTTTGGTGGAGAGGGGTGTTGGGCTCTAGTCCCGGGCGTGGTTCGAACCCGGACTAGAGGAGGGAACTAGTACCGGGCCGGCTGCTCCGACGCTGCGCAGGTCGGGTCCCGGGTTGTAGGGCACCTCTAGTTCCGGGCCGTGATACCACCCGGGACCGAGGCAGTCAGCGGCAGGGTGGAGACAGGAGGGTGGACCTTTCGTCCCGGGCCGTGGTACAGCCCGGGACTAGAGGTCCCGCTATATCATCTCCCACCCCGGGCCAGCCACCATTTTTGAACTCTCAAGCTCATCTTCATTGTTTCCTCTCTCAAGCTCAAGTGTAGCCCCATTTTTTTCCAAGATTTGTCAAGATAGACGGCACCCATCTCTCCAAGGGTTAGCAACACTTGATCCTTTCACCCGGCGGCCGAATTTTAGCCATTTCCATACAAGTTTAGCTCATTTCATTTTTATAGTGCTACCTAGGTGTTTGATGAAATGCCTAACTAGGTAGTTCATTTTTTTATGTATTTTGAGCTCAAATTAATTTATTATTTGTGGATTTTAGTGTCGTCTCGGTCCTCACCGCCGTCGATAGCCCCCGCCATCCCGTGACCGGCACCACCTCGGTGAGCCTCTTCTTTTATCTGTTATTTTACAAAATTACTTGTATGATTTGAATGCATAATTATTTTTCTTGTATAATTTTCTTATGTTTTTTATGTATAGTGTCATGGTTTTGATATCCGTCCCCGTCGTCCCTCGTCCGGTCTATGATTCGGATGTGGTATATTTTTATCACTATTTATTTTGTTTCGTGTTTATAACAATCATGCCGACCAAATTGACATAGATATATTTTTATTTAGGAGGTAGTTGAACCGGAAATTCCAGCCGACCCTATTGTAGAGTTTTTAAAAAGAAAACAACGATTTGAAAGCAAAATTGAAGATAAGTGAAGATCTTCGTCTCCAATGCCTAGAAGAGAAGATGGTATTGGACTTGAAGATTGCCGACATCGTTGATGCTCACGGGGTCGAGCTTACCGACGTCGTCGCTGTTCACGAGATGAAGATGGATGCAATGCGCTTGAAGCTTAGAAAGATTAGAAAATATGTCATTAGTCAAGAGGCTTGGTATCATTATGCTGTTGGTTCAATAGTTACCTTAGTTGCGATTCTGATCGCATTTGTTGTTGGATTTAAATTCTTTAGATAGTTGTATTCTAGTTTCAATTAATTTATGTTTTATGAGAACTATGTATTACATTTGGTCACTACTATACTTTGGTTTTAATGTGATGAACTTGTATTAATGAATATGATATGTTTCCTATTATGTTGGTTTATCGTAATGGGTTTTAGCGGTGATTTGCAGATGAGTCATCCGTGGATGTACGCTGACCGACGCTCTAAAGAGTACATGGATGGCGTGCAATCTTTTCTCAATGTGGCTAAGGATAACAAGGGGCCGAATGGTTTTATGTGTTGTCCATGCAAGAAATGTCGGAATGAGAAGGATTACCCTAACACAGACAGAATTCACCTCCACCTGATAACTTCTGGTTTCATGCCCGGCTATAATTGTTGGACCAAGCACGGAGAAAAAGGGGTTATGATGGAAGATAACGAAGAAGAAGAGAACGATGACAACTACATGTACCCTGAATATGTTGGTAACCCAACAGGGGAAGCTGATGATGAAGAGGTACCAGATGATCCCATCATACATGATGATTTACGTGGGGTCATCGTTGATGCACATACCCTAGCAGAAACTACACTTGAGAAGTTGAAGTTGGAGCGCATGTTAGAGGATCACAAAACAAAGTTGTACCCAACTTGCGAAGATGGCAACACAAAGCTCGGTACCACACTGGAATTATTGCAATGGAAGGCAGCGAATGGTTTATCTGACAAGGGATTTGGGAGTTTACTGAAAATAGTGAAGGACAAGCTGCCGGCTGGTAACGAATTGCCCGAGAGTGCGTATGAAGCAAAGAAGATTATCTGCCCTCTAGGATTAGATGTGCAGAAGATACATGCATGCATTAATGACTGCATCCTCTACCGCGGTGAGAAGTATGAGAATTTGAATGAATGCCCGGTATGCGGTGCATTGCGGTATAAGATCAGAGCAGATGACCCTGGCGATGTTGAGGGCCTGCCCGCCAGGAAGAAGGTTCCTGCCAAGGTGATGTGGTACGCTCCTATAATACCACGGTTGAAACGTTTGTTCAGAAACAAAGAGCATGCCAAGTTGTTGCGATGGCACAAAGAAGACCGCAAGAGCGACGAGATGTTGAGACACCCGGCTGATGGGTCGCAGTGGAGAAAAATCGATACAGAGTACAAGGAATTTGCACGTGACCCAAGGAACTTAAGGTTTGGTCTTAGCACGGATGGCTTTAATCCTTTTGGGGAGCAGAGCAGCAGTCATAGCACCTGGCCTGTGACTCTATGTATCTATAACCTTCCTCCTTGGTTGTGCATGAAGCGGAAGTTCATTATGATGCCAGTGCTCATCCAAGGCCCGAAGCAACCCGGTAACAACATTGATGTCTACCTGAGGCCATTAGTTGATGAACTTTTACAGTTGTGGCGTGATGAAGGGGTACCTGTGTGGGATGAGTACAAACAAGCGGAATTTAACCTACGAGGGTTGTTGTTTGTAAC
Organism: Poa pratensis; assembly: GCA_947311845.1. NCBI lineage: Eukaryota > Viridiplantae > Streptophyta > Magnoliopsida > Poales > Poaceae > Poa > Poa pratensis. The sequence continues at coordinate 44,915,667 of CAMZMU010000053.1, forward strand.
CATCAATGATTGGCCTGCTCTTAGTAACATTTCAGGACAGTCGAACAAGGGATACAATGCATGCACACACTGTTTAGATAGCACTGAAAGTATATATGTAGGTAACAAGAATGTGTACCCGGGTCATCGTCGATTTCTTACAACTCAGCATCCCCTAAGAAAGAAAAGCAAGCAGCAGCATTTCAAAGGTGAGGAAGATCGCCGGCCGAAGCCACCCCTCCAAAGTGGTGAAGATATATATGATGCGGTCAAGGATTTAGATGTAATCTTTGGAAAGGGTCCTGGCGGACAGTCTGTTCCGAAGGACGCTAACAACCACGTTCCCCTGTGGAAGAAGAAGTCTATATTTTGGGAACTACCCTATTGGAAAATCCTAAAGGTCCGCTCTGCAATCGACGTGATGCACGTGACGAAGAATGTTTGCGTGAACCTGCTAGGCTTCTTGGGCGTGTATGGGAAGGCAAAAGATACTCCGGAAGCACGAGAGGACCAGCAACTTTTGAAAGACCCAAAGAACCTGCATCCAATGAGGACGGATAAAGGACGTCTACGTCCTGCTAGCTACGTTCTTACCAAAGAAGAGAAGGAGATATTTTTTGAAGTCCTGAGCAGTATGAAGGTCCCGTCTGGCTTCTCGTCGAATATAAAGGGAATAATAAATATGGCAGAGAAAAAGTTCCAGAACCTAAAGTCTCATGACTGCCACGTGCTGATGACTCAACTGCTTCCGGTTGCATTGCGGGGGCTTCTACCGGAAAATGTTCGAGTATCCATTGTTCAGCTATGTGCGTTCCTCAATGCAATTTCGCAGAAGTCAATCAGCCCAACCACTCTATTAAGGTTACAGAAGGATGTGGCTCAATGTCTCGTTAGTTTTGAGTTGGTGTTCCCACCATCCTTCTTCACTATTATGACACATCTCCTAGTACACCTGGTCGACGAGATTCACATTCTGGGTCCTGTATTTCTACACAATATGTTCCCCTTTGAGAGGTTCATGGGAGTGTTGAAGAAGTATGTTCATAACCGTGCTAGGCCAGAAGGAAGCATCTCCAAAGGGTATGGAACAGAGGAGGTCATTGAGTTTTGTGTTGACTTTATTCCCGGCATTAAGTCGATTGGTCTTCCTGAATCGCGACATGAGGGGAGACTAAGTGGAGAAGGCACTCTAGGAAAGAAATCATACATATGCAGGGACGGGTATTCTTTCACAAAAGCACACTACACAGTTCTGCATAATTCCACTTTGGTGGCTCCGTATATCCAGATGCACAAGGATATTGTACGCTCTAACAACCCGGGGATGGATGACTCCGCCATTGCAAAGGAACACATGGAGAATTTTGGCGGTTGGTTGGAAACGCATCTGAACAACAACAACACAGTCTCAGATGAGCTGTTCTTGTTGTCTAAGGGGCCATCTTCGACTATTTGGACTTTCCAAGGGTATGAGATAAACGGGAATACATTTTACACGAACGCCCAAGATAAAAAGAGCACCAACCAAAATAGTGGTGTCCGCTTTGATGATAAGAGCACGAATGAGGCCACGGTCACATATTATGGTTGCATAGAGCAGATATGGGAACTTGACTATGGACCTTCTTTGAAGGTCCCTTTGTTCTGGTGCAAATGGTTCAACCTGAGAGGCGGCGGGGTAAAGGAAGACCCATTGTACGGAATGACTACAGTGGATCTCACGAATGTTGCGTACGACAACGAACCATTCGTTCTAGCCAAGGATGTGGCTCAGGTTTTCTATGTGAAGGACATGTCTACCAAGCCAAAAAAAAGAAAAGATAAGGAAGTGAATACATCAGCCGATGAGCCAAAGCGCCACATAGTTCTTTCAGGGAAAAGAACCATCGTGGGAGTGGAGGACAAGACAGACATGTCAGAAGATTACGACAAGTTTCATGAAATTCCGCCCTTCAAAGTGACCACTGACCCAAGTCTCAAGTTATATGCAGACCCTTGTCCATGGTTACGGAGCGATCAGAAGAAAGGGTCTCACAAAAAGAAAAAGCGAAGACTAAATAGGGATGTTGTTCATGATGTGTAATAATTTATTAAACTTTTATATAATTTATAGTATGGAGGACAAGACAGACATGTCAATGAAATCAAGCGTATGGCGGTGGCGGAATGTAGTACTTAATTTATAAATTTTTGATGTAGCATCAAACTTTGTGATGTGAAATGATCCACTGCGCATGTAGTACTTGATTTATAAATTTTTGAATTGATTTTAAATTAAGCGTATGTAGTACTTAATTTAAAACCAAGCGCATGTGATACTTCATTTTAAACCAAAACAGAAAACAGGAAAAATTAAAAAAAATTAACCTCTAGTACCGGGCCGTGCGACCACCCGGTACTACAGGTCCACTGGGCTTTGCGCGCAAATTTTCGCGGCCCTGAGGGACCTCTAGTACCGGGTGGTAACACGGCCCGGTACTAGAGGGTCTCTAGTACCGGGTGGAGCCACGGCCCGGTACTAGAGGCCTTTTTGGCGCTACTTCTAGTGGCTCGGGCCGAAAATTTCCCAAGTCCAGCAAATCGACGCTCCGCCTCCGGGCTCCAGACGACGCCGCCCCTGCCGCCAGGCTGCCGGATTTCCCCCGCGCCGCTGCCGCCCTCACCGTGGGTCGCCGTCCTGCTCCTGCTCCGGGCGCGGCCGTCCCCGCTCTTCCCCCGAGCAAGATCGTCGTCCCCGAGCAAGCAAAGCTCGCCCCCGACCCACGGTGAGCTCGTCCCCCCGACCAACTACTCTCTCCCTCTCTCAGATCTAGCGCGCGGCGGGCGGCGGCGGAGTTGGCAAACAAGAACATATTTTTTAGGGCCTAAGGGCCGATTTCATTATGGGGGAGGCCACAAACGGCCGATTACATTGGGGGGGGGGAGGCCATTAATAAGGCCATTACATTGGGGGGGGGGGGGGGTCGTCGTCGCCGGTGCCGCCTAGTCGTCGAGGACGATGAAGGGCGGCGGGGTCCAGAGATGCTCCGGTGGCGCCTGCTGCTGCGGTGGCGCCTCCTGCTCCTGCTCCTGCCGCCGACCAGCTCCCGCCGGTAAAGACCCAGGACTGGCCAACGAGGCCGGGAGGCAGAGGAGGCGGCGGCGGAAGGTCCTGCTCCTGCTCGCGTTCCATGGCGTAGTGCCACGGCTCGACCTCGTCCGGGTCGTAGTACTGCGGTGGCGGCGGCGGCATCAGGGCGGCGGCCGCGGCCGCGGTCCTCACCTTCTCCCACCTCTTGATCTCGTCCTCGACGAGGCTGAGGTTGGAGGCCTCGTACGCGGCCACCATCTCCGGGTCGTCCTCATCCTCGGGGACCTCCTCCTCGAACCACAGCGCGTCGGGCAGCGCTGGGTAGGCGGATTGGACGGCGCGGGGCGCCGGGGCGAAGTAGGAGTGGCGGCGGTCCTCGTGCTCGTCCTTGAGCCACTGCTCCCAGTGTGGGGAGTCCGCCGCGTAGCGGGGTCGTTGCGGAGCGCCGGGAGGAGGCGGCGCCGGCGCGCGATCTCCCTGTCCAGTTGCCTCCCAGGGAGCGGGACCGCCGGCACCGGAATCCTCTGCGGGTTCAGGTGCCAGCCCTCGGGGAGGTGGACGTCGCTCCACTCCAGCGTGGCGGCGTTGTCCCAGTGCCACTGGCACTCCGGCTCCGGCACGTAGCGCCGGCGCCGGATCCTCCTCCCTCCGGCGGTGGTGGTGGTGGTTCGTGACGGCGCGTCGGGTGCGTGGGCGACCCGCACCGGTGGCGCGGTCCTCCGCACGCCCTGCGGAACGACGCCCAAGGCCGCCGGCGGTGGAGGCGGTGGAGAAGCGCGGCGACGGTTGGAGGACTCGCCGGTCTCGTTCTTCGGGGACTTCCCGAACCAGCGCGACATGGCGGCGAGGGCACTGGACGGGCGGAGGGGAACCGTCGGGCGGAGGGGAACCGTGGGAGCGGAGCGGAGTGGAGTGTCCATATCCGCACGGGCGCGTCCCTTTTTAAAGACCAGGACCGTCGGGAGGGGAACCGTCGGGTGGGCCAGCGCCCGAGTCGCTGGCAAGTGGGCCAGGAGCATTGACTCCGGGTGGGCGGGGGCTGTTGGTGCTCCGCATTGACCACGGGGGGTGAAGGCGAGGCGGCCGGGTGGGAACACGAGGCGGGGAGGTGAAGACGAGGCGGGGCGGGAACACGAGGCAGGGCGGCGGGGTCAGAACTGGGTCGCTGGCAGGTGGGCCAGCATTGACCACGCGTGGCCAGTGGGCGGTCACACGTGGCGGTGGGGCGGGTAGGCGCTGGCAGGTGGGCCAGCGATGACCACGGTGGCCACCTTTGACCAGGTTCTGGCCCAAATTTGGGCTGGGCTGGGATTGGGACAGCCTATGTTTTTTTTGAAAGATTTTTTTCTTTAGATGCAATATTAAATTGTTTTTGTTGCATATTTGTATAGTTCCCTCCTTTGAATTATTGTACTAATGCTATTATTGTTTTATCTTTTTTTTGTATTAGTTAAACAATGGATGTCGATGCTCCCTTCAACGAGAGAAGGGGAAGAAGAGATACTTTCCTACATTTTGGAACCCGGTGAATTTCGGCATCCCGCGGAAGGAGCTGAAGATGAGGACTCGGAAATTGGTGGACCCACGCCGTCTGGCGAGGTATATTAAGCCTATGTTGAGCAGATGCAATAACTGATTTGTGCATATATATGTATTCACACATGTTTCATATTTTTAGACCTCCGCATCGAACCAATCCACTAAACGAGGCCATGCCCAAGGGATGGGCAAAGATGAGCATCTCACAATTGACGAGGTGAATGCAACTACTGGCCAACCACTGGCACCCGTGCCGAACGCAGTTAAGTTTGTGCATCAATGCGGAGTCACTGTCAGGGACAACGTTTATATCAGCACTCAGGAATGGATTAAGCCAAAGTTAGAGGGAGTTAGTTACGTCGACAAGAGAACCAAAGATGTGCTTTGGAACAAGCTCATTGCACATTTCACCCTACCGGTCTTGGAAGATGAGGTGAAGACAAAAAAAATGACGGACAAAGTCAAGCATTTCGCTCTTAAGAAGATGGCTCAACAATTCAATAACTACAAGAACAAATTATTCCGTGAGTGGGAAGAAGATGGGAAACTTCCGGATTTCACCGGCACACGAGAGAGGCAGCGGCCTCACTGGCCTGCATTTCTGGAGTACAAGAAATCAGAACGAGCTAAGAAAAGGTCGCAAACGAATAAGAATAATGCAGCGAAAAAGAAGTATCACCATAAGATGGGGCCAGGTGGCTACCGAGTTGCCGAGCCTAAGTGGGAAAAAATTGAGTCCGAGTTGCGTGCAAAAGGGCTCACCCCGGTCACAGAGGAATGGGACAGAAGGATAAGGAATTGGCTACTTGCGCATGGAGGGGAGTATGACATGGAAACAGGGGAGTTAATAATTGATGAAAGCAAAGTAGTCAACGGAGCCCAAAAAAAAATTATTGACTTAATTGCCAAGTCTAAAGAGGGAAAGTTTATTTCCGACAGAGAGAAGGACGAGCTGTCAGAGGCCCTCGGGACCAAAGAAAAAGGAGGATCAACACGAGGCTTAGGAGAAGTGCCGTGGATTGAAGGGTTTCCCGAGGACCGTGCCTCTTATAGAAGCCGATTGAGAGCAAAGAGGAGGAAGGAGCAGCAGGAATCAGACCGGTTGATGATCTTAGAAAGAAATCATGACCAGATGGTTGCTCTCTATAAGGAGCAGCAGAAGCAAATAGATCAAATGCGCGAGCAAGGGGCGCCAACTCTTCAGCTGGAACAAGCGAGTCAAGGCGGCCCATCGCATCGCAGAAGCAGCGTGGCTTCCTCGGTTATGGTCGGTGATGATGAGACAAGTTACCCCGTGGATTATATCACGGAGAAAACAACTTGTGAGCTGCATGTCCCAGTATTTAACTTATCCATGAAGGCGGCGGACGGCTATGCATTCTCCATTGACTCTACAGCATCGTGGCTTGGCAATGCCATTCCAGATGGATTTGCTCGTGTCGGCGTGGATCAAGTTGTACAAGGATATGAATCACTGAACCTTGAGTTCCCAAGAGCTGATGATGAGTCGGTGCTAGGGGACGTCGTGGGTGGTCTAATTCTATGGCGGAAGAAATACATCAAGTTTGAAGGCTGGGCGCCAAGGCCACCATCGTCTCCGCCAATTCACGATTCACCACCTGATGACGATGAAGGGGACGACAACCATCAGTCGCCTCGCATCAGTCGTCTCCGCCGCCGCGTGCGCCGACTCCACCGCCGCGTGAGCCGACTCCACCGCCGCGTCAGCCCACTCCGCCGCCGCATGAGCCGACTCCACCGCCGCATGAGCCGACTCCGCCGCCGCATGAGCCGACTCCTGAGCCCCGACATAGGAAGGGCGCCACTTCGTCGTCCATGGGATTCGGGCGAGACCCCCGACGTTCGCCCCTCCCAAAAGTACCCAAAAGCCTTGACGACCTCAGAGCTTGCGACATGACTAAAGAGCAATTGGATGCGTGGGTGGATGCAGACACAAAAAGACAGCTTGCACGGAAAAAGCCCGAGGAAAAGCAAACATTTACTGCAAAGGAAAACAAGTGGGCTATTGGATTCATCACGGAACCATCGCAATATGAGAAAAATAAGCCAGATAACTATTTACGAGCTCTGAGTAAAAGTAGTAGCTCTCCCAAGACGAGAAGTAGTAGTGCCAGAGGGAAAAGAGACGTTGCCCAGCTCGGACAACAGGCAAACCAGTCGATAGCCCCGCTCGTAGTTATACCCAGTGGTCATGGCTCCGTGACGGACCTAATTCCTACTTTATCCTTGAAGAAGGACTTTGCTGCAGATGCTGGTATTACTCTTGCTCAACTGGACAACGAAAATCTCTTTCCGTCTGATGTAGATGATTCATGGAAATGGAAATGGGGGAGGTCCCTGCTGCGAGGTGATCAGATAAAGTTCTACCGACATGTATGCGACAACTCCATAGTTGGTACATGAAAACCACAAAGGAATTTGATGACTTTTTGATCTGTGTGAAAGTTACAAAAAATCATTTCGCGGGTGAAGACATGTTCACAATTCAGCTCGAAGAACTCTGGTACTTATACAACCTTGACTCCCTCGACTTGGCTCTCGTCGGTGCCTACTGTCTGTAAGTGATTCAATTCATTTATTTCCAAAAAAGATAAAGTCTTTAGCTCTCAGCTCGTTCATTGCCATCGCTAATTATGCTCACTACGGTATTATGCAGAATGAAGAGTGATGAATGTGGTAGAAAGGGCATCTATGGCTTTGGGTTCGTTAACCCAGTACGAGTTAATGCAAGGACACTAAAAAACCACGTGAAGGACACGGAGAAGAACTTGCTAAATGCCCTAATGAAGCAACATTTCAACACGGAGATAATGTTTCCTTACTTCTTCAGGTAAGAGAGTGTTACTCGCTTGTACAAATTAAGTGTAACTGATGAGTTACTGACGTGTATATAATCATGCGCAGCGATCATTACATTCTGCTAGTCATTGAAGTTGATAGATCAAGAGTTCAAGTCTACGACTCATTGGACTGGCCTGAGGAGAGGTACCAAAGCATTCTAGATACGCTCCAAAGGTAATTTCAAACATTATCGCACTATATCAGTCTCTCTTATTGATTTCAGAGATATCAAGCAACTAATAACTCATTTATTCTTTTTTTTGCCGGCAGGGTTTGGAAACAATTCAAAGCGAGGACAAAGGGTTCAGGTTCATTTGAAGAACAGCTGACTTTTGTTCACCCACAGGTAGGTAGTACGGTCTAGCTAGGTTCGCGCATCTCTTTATTTATAGTTTTCAATACCACTATATGTTGACTATGATTTGATTGAATTCTATTCTCGTAAAGTGGATCGAGAGGCAACCACAGGGGACCAATTTCTGTGGATATTTCGTTTGCGAGTGGATTCGTCGTTCGGTCACTGAGCGGGACCCAAAGAAATTTTTAGACGTACGTGAACAATCATATTCATCAATTGATCTCCAGTGTCATTCATAATTTTTGATAGTCATGATTAATATTCGTATTGATCTCCTTCTTTTATAGGCAGAGCCATTGCGCGAGAGTATGCCACTAAAGAAGCGCTTTCAAGCACTAGCAGAGGAACTTGCGGGGTTTCTGCTCAGCGAAGTCATACCTACAAAAGGAACATACAATGGAGAATAGCGGTGAAGTCCCGGTTATGATCTCCCGTGTAACCGAATAGACGGGCTCTAGTCCCGGTTATGATCTCCACACACGTGTAATCGAATAGACGGGCTCTAGTCCCGGTTATGAGCACCTCCATGTAACCGGATAGACGTGAACATATTTTTATTTATGAACATTTTGATATGTTATATGTAGTTTCTGTTTTTAATTAATTAAACGCATATTTTTTTGCACCATTTCAATATTAAATTGGGAGGAAAAACAAAAAATTACAGGCTGCCACGTGTGAGGTCCTTGGTCCCGGGTCGTATGACCAATCGGGACTAGAGGTCCTCCACCACGCCCGCGCCTCGGCGGCCACGTGGGAGCCTGTTGTTCCGGGTCGTAACGGACCCGGTACTAGAGGGGGGCCTCTAGTATCGTCTTGCTAGTCTTGGGTGGACACCCGGTACTAGAGCCCCTTATGACCCGGGACCAGTGGCCCTGTTTCCACTAGTGCATGCACATGCATCATGCACGGACCTACCGGCTAACTGTGCACGTACTACATAGCTCGCGCTATTCGAAGCTGTAGACTCATGTACGCGATGCAGTGCAGTGTACCGGAGCTAGTTGTTGCTTGAGCGTACAAGGCTGGTCCAAGCTAGCTCTAGTGTTGCGGCATGCAGGTTTGTCACGCTGTTGGCGCGCGCGCGGTGGCCGGCCGGCGTGATCTGCTTGCACACGCATCGACCATGGTTGGGTGTCCCGTGCCACGGCGGTCGATCGGTGCGGCGCCTTGAATGGGGCAACTACACTCACTGGTCGGGTACTCATAGCATCTCCAACAGCCGCGCTACCCACCGCGCGCTAAAAACACTTTTCAGAGTCGAAATAGCGTTTTAGCGCGCTGGATGGATGTTTCGGTTTAGCAGACGCGTCATATTTTTGCGCGCCGCAAGCACCGCTCTAGCAGGCGCGCTATACTCCAGCGCGCGCCCAGCGCAAACAACATTTTGTAATCAAACATAGACGAAGAAGATCAAACACACACAAATCAATCAATAATAAATAGTACAATTATTATTACAACTCAAACAAATAGTTTCTCTTCAATACAACAAATGGTAAATGCAACAAATAGTTCAAACAATACAACAAATACAAACATACAACATCAAACTAGTGGTGGCCATTCCATGTCCACCACTCCTCGATTAGATCATTTTGAAGCTCATCATGCGTCTCCTTACGTCGAATGGCATGATAAGAGGTAAGAAAGCGGACAACCCTCTCCGCCCTCCTCCTCACATGCACGGGATGTCCCATCAACTCGTAGTGAGTGTAGTCTAAATCTTTCCACGCTCTTTCTCGATAATCATATTATGCATGATCACACAAGCGGTCATGATGTATCAAATCATTTGTTGATCCCAAAATCTAGCCGGTCCTCTTACAATAGCAAATTGGGATTGCAAAATCCCAAATGCGCTCTCCACATCTTCCTAGCCACGGCTTGAGCATTGTGGAAATCAAGAATTTTCTTACTTGGGGATTTTTAACCGGCTTCACAAATGTTTGTCACCTTGGGTAGATGCCATCCGCAAGATAGTAGCCATAGTTGTATGCATGGCCATTTGCTACAAACTCCACTGGTGGAGTTTCACCATTTGCAATCTTAGTCATGAGTGGTGACCGGTGAAGAACATTGATGTCATTGCAAGCTCCGGGCATCCCAAAAAAAGCATGCCATATCCAAGTCTCATGATCGGCCACCGCTTCAAGGATGATAGTGGAGTCCTTTTTGTGGCCTTGGAATTGTCCATGACATGCCGCAGGACAGTTCTTCCAACTCCAGTGCATGCAATCAATAGAGCCAAGCATACCTGGGAACCCTCGAGCAGCGTTCCAAAACTCTCGCCGTGTCTGCAACATTGGGAGCTCTCAAATATTCCTTACCAAATACTTGCACAACTCCAACTGCAAACCGCTTGACACACATGATGGCTTGGCTCTCAGCCATGGCCAAGTGGTCATCAACTAGATCCGCCGGTATCCCATATGCCATCATACGCAAAGCAGCAGTCACCTTCTGATAGGTGCTATGTCCAAGTTCTCCGGCGGCATTCCTCCTTTGCTGGAAAAACCGATCATGCCTCGCGAGTTTCTCCGCAATGTGTTTGAACAACTCGATGTTCATCCTAAAACGCCGCCGAAAGTAGGACTCAGGGTAAGTAGGAGTCTTAATCAAATAGTTCCTCATCAATCTGTCATGGGCACCAATCCTTTCCCTCCACAACTTCCGACGACCGAAAACTGAACCACCGTGCTTCAGCCTTTTTCTTGCGCGGATAGCTAGGATAAATGCGACGTTCTCCTCCTCTTCAAGATCAAATTCTTCATCGAAAGAATCATACGACGAACGCATCTACAAACATGAATTAAAACTCATCTACAATGCACAATCACATGATGAACACATATAAAAAGTTGAGGCAATATTTACCTTCTAGGCGTTCTGTCAAACACCTTGCGGGCGCGGAGGAAGAAATGGCCGGCGGTGCGCTGTTCGTCGGAGAAACTATGCCCCGGATGGGCGGAGGCGATGCGAGGTGGAGGAAGCAGAGCCGGCCACCGGCTGAAGCCGGGGCAGCGCTGTTGGCGGCGTTGGTCACGGCGTCCGATTCACCGCGGCGGCGACCCGCGCGCGTCCATGGGAAGCGAGGGCGCTGGGGAGAAACGACGGAATCGCCAGCGGCTGGTATTGGACCGTGCTGCTTCGCCGGAGACGAGGGGGAAGAGGTGCGGGCAGCAGCGCAGGCGCCAAAAGCTTTCAGATCCGGTGGTTGGTGAGTTCGCGCGAAAGAATTCTGTGCCCCGCGCGCTGGAGCGGGCGCCCAAAATAAACCGCGCAAGATGCTGCAATGTCCCGCTGAAAGTGCATGGTGCGCCCATGTGTGATTTTGGTAATTAATGACAATCCTTATGGACTAATGTTTGCATTGAGATATACTTGTAGATCTTTGTCCATAGGAAAAGATTGATGTTCATGTGTTCGACTCTAGAAGATTACATGATGATCAATGCTCTATTCAAGGGTTTATATGAAGAATGGTCATGTGTAGAGTTGAGCATAATTGCAAGTTCAAGAGAAGTATCTCGAAGAAATCCAATGCTTGAAGTTTGCCACCCATTTGGAGATATTGGTCAAGTGAAGATGTGCCTATGAGAGGCTCTCCCACATTGGAGTATGGGGGAGCAACTGTGAATCTCCATCAAGCGAAACATAATTAAGAAAGATGGTCCACTTGAAGAGATCAAGATCGTCATCATCTAGCTCAAGTGGAATGCGCAAGGCAAATGTATGATCTTGATAGGATTTCTATTTTATTGGTCTCATGGTGTTAGTGGGAGACCGGGTTATAGGATAGACGACGTACTATCAAGAGGGGATCTCAAGTGAGTAGATTGATCGTATCTTTGTGAAGAGCTCAAACCTTTGCATTCTTGGCATATCATATTTCTTGGTTCTTATTTGGCTTTTATCCATGTGAGGATTTATAGCTTGTGTTCATCTCCATACCAAACTCTAGTTCATCAAAAAGGGATTTCATGTGAATATTTTGTTGCGTTTTTTATGTTGGAGATTTTACAGGTCGTTCTTTTCTAAAGAGGTTTTACCTTTCTCTATTTGGTTTTTTACTCCATGTTTGGATTATGATGTTTCTCTGCATAATTTTGTCGTGCTCGTTGTGGTGATTTCAACGAGCACAAGAACATAAAAAACGGAGTCCGGATGCAAAACTTATTGTCGTTTTCATATTGGTGTTTCTGCAGTTTTGGGGGGGGGGGGGGGGGGGCGGAAATTCCGGACCTTAGGCCGGAAATTTCCGGCACTATTTCCAGCCCTGTTCCAGCCAGTGTCCAGTAGCAAAATTTTGGGGGACTTAGCCGTTCGGTCCATTGTTTTTCCAGCAACGGCTCTTTTTTGTGAGGACCTATATGTCGGCGTCCGGGCAACGGGGGTTCCCCGCGCCATGGGCACGCGCTCCCGGGATACGCCGCCGACGTCCCCCAACTCATGGAAGCGGACGCCAGGAAGACCCCGGAGGGAGCCCCGGAGACTCCCAGGGCCACACCTGCTGTGGGGCTCACCCGGGAAGGACCCAATCACGCGGAAAGGCAGAAGCCTGCCACGTGGCGCAAGATTCCTGCGCCGCACCCCGGGAAGGGTTGTTTCGCAGAGAAGGAAGACGCAGCCGTCGTCTTGGACAAGACCGCTGCCGGGCGCAGGCGTGACATCGACAAGACCCGGCGCGCTGTCCCGTCAGTGCAGGCGCAGCGCTCGGCGCGATGCCCGGGCCGCAGAAAAGACTTGACTTGTCGTCACCTCCGCCCCGGCGGGGTAGGAGGCATGGAGGACAACACGACGAGGCGACGCCACGAAGGAGGCCGGCGGCTGCCACCTGGACCAGGGCGCGACGCGTGCCCTGCCTCGGTGGCACACCCCCAACGCGACACTTGTGGTGTCCCCTTGGCATATAAAAGGAGGCCCTAGGTCATTGTGAAGAGAGAGGTCACCATTGCTAGCAGTAGTTCATAGTCTAGACTTGTACTCGGGGGCTGGACAGGCGACACCTCGGGAACCTCCCGGTGTGTAACCTAACAGCTCACGGGTGTAGAGAGCGCTGGTAGTCTTTCCACTATAACTCACCAACTCCATAATCGAACCAGACAAGCAGGACGTAGGGTGTTACGCGGCGACGCGGCCCGAACCTGGGTAATATCTTGTGTGTTTGTGCTTGAGCTCAGGGACCGATTCCGGAGCACCTCGCGCCCTCCTACGAATAAATTGGAGGTGTCCAACATCCCCGGTGTCCGCGTAACGACACGCGGCATCTGGTGTGCCAGGTAGGGGCGGTGCTTGTGCCCTGATTCCGGCCTCCGGCCAAGGTTAGCATGCCTGGGGGCTCCCGGATCGGTTCGATGATGAAGGATGGCCCGGGGGAGTCAGGGACACGGGCGACAGGAAGAGCACCTCGGAAGAAGCGGCTTTGGGAGGAGGCGCACCTGACCAAGACCGTCCCTTTGGGAGGTCCCGACGATCACATAGTGACCATCGGGGCCTGCCTCCCAGAGGAACTCGGAGCCGCGCTCGTCGCTTTCCTAAGGGAAAACGCGGACGTCTTTGCGTGGGGGTCCTCGGATCTCCCTGGGGTGCCCAGGGAGGTTATCGAGCACCACTTGGCAGTCTATCCCGACGCTCGCCCCGTGAAGCAGAAGGTGCGGTGGCAAGCGCAGGACCGACATGACTTCATGATAGAAGAAGTTCACAAAATGAAGAAGGCAAATATCATCAGGGAGGTAATCCACCCTACTTGGATGGCAAACCCGGTGATTGTGCCAAAAGTCACGGGGAAGAAGAGATTCTGCGTGGACTTCACGGACCTTAACTGGGCCTGCCCCAAGGACCCCTACCCGCTGCCACGGATCGACCAGATCGTGGTCTCCATGGCGGGATGTGATCTGCTATGCTTCCTCGACGCTTTTTTTGGCTACCACCAGATCAAGATGGCTCGGGAAGACGAGGAGAAGACGGCGTTTATCACACCAGAGGGGTGCTTTTGCTTTACCAGCATGCCCTTCGGTTGAAAAACGCGGGCGCCACGTTTCAGAGAACCATGCGGGCCTGCCTAGGCCCCCAGATGGGGAAAAACGTGGAAGCCTACATCGACGATATCGTTGTGAAGACTAGGCGCCATGCGACCCTGGTGGAAGACCTGCGGGAAACCTTCGACAACCTGCGAAGAATCCAACTCGAACTCAACCCCCGCAAGTGCGCCTTCGGGGTCCCTTCCGGGAAGCTCCTCGGTTTCCTGGTGTCGCACCGAGGTATCGAGGCCAACCCCGACAAGATTCGGGCCATTGAGGCCATCCAAGCACCGCGGAGGATCAAGGACCTGCAACGGCTCAATGGGTGCGTGAAGGCATTGGGGCGCTTCATCTCCGCCTCGGAGAGTGAGCTCTCACTTTCTTCAAGTTGCTTAAGACCAAGGGGCCTTTCCGGTGGAGCCCCGAAGCCGAAGAAGCACTGCAGGATTTGAAGAAATACCTATCTTCGCCCCCGGTCCTGGTGGCCCCCACCCCCGAGGAGCCTTTGCTCCTCTATGTGGCAGCCACAGACCAGGTGGTGAGTGCGGTCCTCGTGGCCGAGCGAGAGGAGGCGGCCCACGGCACCTCGGGAGGACGGAGGATGATACAGCGGCCTGTGTAGTTCGTTAGCTCCGTGCTGCGAGACGCACGGGAACGGTATCCTCCTATCCCGAAGCTGCTGCTCGGGGTGTTGCTTGCCTCCCGCAAGCTGAGGCACTACTTCGAGGGGCGGACCGTCACCGTTGTGACGTCATACCCTCTGGAGCGAGTCCTCCGCAACGCCAGTGCCACCGGGCGGATCGCCGAGTGGTCCACCGAGCTGTCAGGATTTGACCTGCAGTGCGCAAACACGACGACGATCAAGAGCGTGGCTTTGGCCAACTTCATCGTGGAGTGGACCCGGCTCCCATCCAGGAGGAGGAATCCCCTACTAGCCTACCGGGAAGGAGGACCCCGGGCGGTGGTATGTGTACTTCGACGGGGCCTTCTCCTATGAGGGCGCGGGGGCTGGAGTACTCATCGTATCACCCACGGGGGAGCAGTTGAAGTACGTCATTCAGATGGACTTCGATCGAGGACTGGCCTCCAACAATACGGCCGAGTATGAAGGGCTCCTCGCGGGGCTAAGAGCGGCGGCCGGCCTAGGGATCGGCCGCATCGTTGTGCGCGGAGACTCCCAATTGGTGGTGAATCAGGTAATGAAAGAATACAATTGTCCTCTGATGCAGGCCTACGTAGACGAGGTCCGCAAGCTGGAAAGGCGGTTTGACGGGATCCAGCTGGAGCACGTACCGCGAGGACAAAACAGAGTCGCCGACGAGCTGTCCAAGATAGTGGCTAAGAAGGAGCCCGTTCCCCGGGCGTGTTCGTGGAGCGGCTCACCAGGCCCTCCGTCAACATGGGTGCGGGGTCGGGAGCAAGCTCCGTCTCTAGGATCCCGGTAGAGGGGGGTCCCGGGGAGGCGGCGGTGGATGGCCCGTGGCGTACGATGCGGAGGCCGGGGACCCCGAGTGGGCCATCGACATACTCCAATACGTACGTCATCAAGCGCTTCCCGAGGACGATCAGCAAGCCGAGCAAATCGCTCGAAGAGCCAAGATGTACGTCCTCATCGACGGAGAACTTTACCGGCGACGGGAGTGCGGAGTAAAGCTCGCTGCATCGCCAGGAAGCAAGGGCGGGCGCTTCTGGCGGACATCCACCAGGGACTGTGCTTGAGCCACCTCGCGGCGCGGGCCCTGACAGGCAAAGCCTTCCGGCAAGGCTTTTATTGGCCTACGGCACTCTCAGACGCCGATGAGTTGGTGCGAGCATGCGAAGCTGGCCAATTCCACGCCAATAACATCTACCAGCCGGCCCAAGCTCTCCGAACGATCCCGCTCTCGTGGCCATTCGCGGTCTGGGGGCTGGACGTGGTCGGGCCATTCCCTGCTTCCACCGGAGGGTACCGGTACTTGATCGTCGCCATCGACAAATTCACCAAATGGGTGGAACTGGAACCTTTTCGATCTCAAACGGCACTGGCGGCCGTCAAATTCATCCGGGGGATCGTGTGCCGCTTTGGCGTACCAAATCACATCATCACCGACTTGGGCTCTCAGTTCACTAGTGGTCTGTTCCAGGCCTACTGTGACAACCTCGGAACGAAGATATGTTTCACCACTACAAGAAATATGCTAACCTATGACCTTTTGATAGTGACCCTGAAAATATTGGTCATAGATCTGTGACCATTTTGATCAATTTGGTCACTCGCTGTTTTGGAGGGTCTAAACCCAAAAATATAATGACCAAATCTGTCAGAAAGGTCATAGTCTGGTTATCTGGATTGGTCATAATGCAGATAGTAATATCCTACGAGCTTTTTTTAGCGATTACGACCAATTTAAATGGTCATTCTCATTAGTTAACAGCCAACTCAGCAGTCTCGCCCACGTGTCAGTGCATAAGTGTCATTTGCGCTTACGTGTCACTTTGACTGGACAGCCAACTCAACAGTCTCGCTTATGTGTCACTCTTATTTTCGCTTACGTGTCACTCTGACAGGTAGGACCTATTGTCAGCAGTAGCACACACTTTGACTTGTTGACTAACCTGACAGGTGGGACCCACCCCCACCCTGCCCCCACCATACATGACATGTGGGACCCGCACCCACCTAACCTGACTGGTGGGGACCCACTAACCTGACAGGTGGGACCCGCTCATACCCCACCCAACATGACATGTGGGACCCACCCCAACCTCATGACATGTGGGTCCCGCCCCTGCATGTGGGACCCGCACCCACCATGCCTGACTGGTGGATCCTACACCCGAGCCCTGACATATGACATGTGGGACCCGCACCACTCCCTAACATGTGGGACCCGCACCCACCTGACAGGTGGATCCAACACCCAGGACCTGACATGTGGGACCCGCCTTGATATCTGGGTGCAGCCCCAACCCCATGAAATATTTGCCAAAAACATTGCAGAAGTGAGGAGTCGAACCCACGAGCTAGCGCTAGCTACTACTGGTCGCTACCGCTGGGCTGCTAGCGCGACGTTGCTATGTAACCGAATCTAATTGTTCTTAAGCTGATTTCTATCTGCGTATGGAAAAAGGCCTGGGCCGGAGCAGCAAGGTAATGGGCCGCCTCGCTGGTACTTTTTTTGTTCCTTTTTATTATTCTTTTATGTTTTCTTTTATTACTTTTTATTTTTAGGTCCAATTTCAACCAAATAAAATTTATTTTTTTGTAAAGAAGTAATATGTAATTATAGACTATTAGGGATTTTTTTTTGTCAAAATAAAATAACAAAATACCACTAACCTTGTGTATTGCTTTAAATAGGGTTTTGAAGAATTTGAAATATTTTTTTTGGATTATTCTTCTAAATTCAAATCCAAAGTTTAAAAATTATGCCACAATGAAATTCAGACATCCACTTCTAAACATCCACTTCTAAAGACAGGATTCCCTCATATCTACACCCATATCTATTTGGCCCATTAGGGTTTGTTCTTTTCTGTTTTCTTTAATATTTTTTAATTTGAACTCCAATTTCAACCAAATAAAATTTGAAAATTTTGTATATATGTCCTCTATAATTATAGATTACTAGGAATGTTTTTAGTAAAAATAAAATACAAACTTCTCTAAGATTATATATTGTTTTATATAGGGTTTTGTGGAATTTAAAATAAAACTTTGGATAATTCTTTGAAATTTGGCTTCAATCAACGAATCTTCGTGTAGTGATTGAATCATGCAAATATTTTTGTGTATCTATGATGAAATGACTAGTTGTGAACCTAGAAATGAAATTCCTGAAAAATAACGGGCAAGATATATAGCACTTGTAGTTCAAATTTTAGCCATTTCCAGCTGAATCGGCAGGAAACCGTTTAATTGACCGGAAAATGGTAGAAAGCTCAGAAATGAATACTTTTTGGTGATTGTTCATAGAATTATATCTACTATGTGAACAATTTTTATCGGTTCCATTTTGGACGACACTCTCGGTAGCCGCTTCACGAAAAGTCGGACTATTAGCACTTAAAAAAATGAAAAGTTGATTTTTTTGTGAAACATGTCGAAATCGTTGGTCGGCAACATTGTTTGTCATGCCACAATGCACACATGTGCCAAATTCGGGCACATTTCGACAAACTATGTCATGAAAGTGGCCAAAACATTGCTCCTTTGTCCTGAAAGCTATGAATGTTCGTTCGTGATAGCAAGTTTATGAGAACACTTTTTCTATAAAACATTCTTATTGCAAGTGTATATTTTTTTCTCGTAACTAGGTAACATATGATGACCCTACGCGAAGGTTTTGCATTATTTTGATTTTTTTTGAATTTTGTGTGCTCATTTGAAAATCTAGTCGAATTCGTGGCCTTGACCGTTTGTGTATAGTGGTTGAATCATGTGGATATTTTGGCGTATTTCTGATGAAATGGATACTTGTGAGCCTAAAAATGAAATTTCAAAAAAATAACGGGCAAGCTATTTGGCAGCTGCAGTTCAAAATCTAGCCGTTTCCTGCTGAATCGACAGGAAGCCGTTTAAATGGCCGGAAATAGGCAGGGAGCTCAGAAATGCATGCCTTTCGGTGATTGTACATGAAATGATGTCTACTATGTGAAGAAAATGTATCGGTGCCATTTTGGACGACTTTCTCGGTACCCGCTTCACAAAAACGCTATTTTAATCACTTGAAAAATGAAAAGTGGGTTTTTTTGTGAAACATGTCGAAATCTTTGGTCGGCAACATTGCTTGCCATCCCACACTGAACACATGTGCCAAATTTGGGCACATTTCGACAAACTATGTCATGTATGTGTCCAAAACATTGCTCCTTCATCTTGAAAGCTATGAATGTTCGTTCGTGATAGCAAGTTTCTGAAAACACTTTTGCAGTAAAAGTTCCACAATGCAAGTTTATATTTTTTTGTGGTAACTAGGTCACATATCATGACGCTACGTGAAGGTTTTCCATTTTTTTGATTTTTTTTTAATTTCGTATGCTCATTTGAAAATCTAGTCGAATTCGTGGCTGTGACCGTTCGTGTCTAGTGTTTGAATCATGTGGATATTTTGGCGTATCTTTGATGAAATGGATACTTGTGAGCCTAAAAATGAAATTTCAAAAAAATAACGGGCAAGCTATTTGGCAGCTGCAGTTCAAAATCTAGCCGTTTCCTGCTGAATCGACAGGAAGCCGTTTAAATGGCCGGAAATAGGCAGAGAGCTCAGAAATGCATGCCTTTCGGTGATTGTACATGAAATGATGTCTACTATGTGAAGAAAATGTATCGGTGCCATTTTGGACGACTTTCTCGGTACCCGCTTCACAAAAAACGCTATTTTAATCACTTGAAAAATGAAAAGTGGGTTTTTTTGTGAAACATGTCGAAATCTTTGGTCGGCAACATTGCTTGCCATCCCACAATGAACACATGTGCCAAATTTGGGCACATTTCGACAAACTATGTCATGTATGTGTCCAAAAACATTGCTCCTTCATCTTGAAAGCTATGAATGTTCGTTCGTGATAGCAAGTTTCTGAGAACACTTTTGCAGTAAAAGTTCCACAATGCAAGTTTATATTTTTTTGTGGTAACTAGGTCACATATCATGACGCTACGTGAAGGTTTTCCATTTTTTTGATTTTTTTTGAATTTCGTGTGCTCATTTGAAAATCTAGTCGAATTCGTGGCCGTGACCGTTCGTGTCTAGTGTTTGAATCATGTGGATATTTTGGCGTATCTCTGATGAAATGGATACTTGTGAGCCTAAAAATGAAATTTCAAAAAAATAACGGGCAAGCTATTTGGCAGCTGCAGTTCAAAATCTAGCTGTTTCCTGCTGAATCGACAGGAAGCCGTTTAAATGGCCGGAAATAGGCAGAGAGCTCAGAAATGCATGCCTTTCGGTGATTGTACATGAAATGATGTCTACTATGTGAAGAAAATGTATCGGTGCCATTTTGGACGACTTTCTCGGTACCCGCTTCACAAAAAAGCTATTTTAATCACTTGAAAAATGAAAAGTGGGTTTTTTTGTGAAACATGTCGAAATCTTTGGTCGGCAACATTGCTTGCCATCCCACAATGAACACATGTGCCAAATTTGGGCACATTTCGACAAACAATGTCATGAATGTGTCCAAAACATTGCTCTTTCATCTTGAAAGCTATGAATGTTCGTTCGTGATAGCAAGTTTCTGAGAACACTTTTGCAGTAAAAGTTCCACAATGCAATTTTATATTTTTTTGTGGTAACTAGGTCACATATCATGACGCTACGTGAAGGTTTTCCATTTTTTTGATTTTTTTTTGAATTTCGTGTGCTCATTTGAGCAAACCACGAAGCACTTGTAGTTCAAATTTGAGCCGCTTCCAATTGAATCGACAAAAAATTGTCTTTTTTACGAGAGGTGGATGAAACCTTTCTACACCCAACCATTTAGTTATTTGTACATACCATGCAGTCAAATATATTTTTTAAATGTTGTGATCCAATTTTGCAACAAATATTTGGTAGGTCCTTCACAAAAAACACTATTCTTAACACTCAAAAAATGAAAGTAATTGTTTCCTTAAAAAATAAAACTGGGCCGAATCTGGTCCAGACTATGATCTTCTTCTGGGTCTTAGGCCCGTTGGACATGTGCTGGAGCACCGGGAGCCGTCCGATGCCGATCCGGCGGCCTGCAGCGTGCGCTTCCGGTATATAACCAGCGCGAAGCCGGAAACCCTACTCCCTTCCTCTCCTCCGCGCCACCTTCTCCTTCCTCTCCTCCTCAGATCGAAACCCTAGCGCCACCACTCCTCTCCCAGCTGCCGTCCCGAAACCCTAGCGCCCTCCACTCCTCTCCCCTCTCTGCCCATTCCTCCCCGCCGCCTCCCTCTGCCGATCTGGATCCCCTTTCTCCCTCTCCTCGATCTGGATCCAGATCGACGCCACCACCTCTCTCACCTCGCTGGCAGGTCCCTCCGCCGCCGGCCCCTCCCCCAGCTCCCGCAATCCTCCCTTTGTCGCCTTCGTCGCCTAGGGTTTGCGATGGCGATAGGGCGCCGGCCCCCACGACGCGACGGCGCCGACGCAAGCCACGGAGGTCTGCGCATCTCGTCGTCTGCCACACGCTGCCAGGAGCTCCATCACCCACGCGTATCTTCTGAGGAGGGGACGGCGGCTTGTGCGCCGGCGTGGTTGGCTCCGCCTCCCCGCCGACCTTCGCCTCCACCTATGTCGCCGTTCCTGTGAGGTCTCCCCCTCTTCGGCGGCTGCAGGTGAGACTCCATGTCCTCGATCTGCTGCCTTTGCTTCTTGTCAATTCCATGTGTGCACCCACATCTTGATTTGTAGTTGCACATCCTGTATTGGCTCGGTGCTAGAATTGCAACTGCTCATTTTGTATTAAAGCTTGGATTTATGCACAAAACTTGCTAAATCTGATGGATGATATAATCTGTGTGGTGATGTTCTTTAGGTTGCAGCAAGAAAGAAAATGATTAGAACAGATTATTGATCCTAGCTATAAATCATTATATTTTGCAATAATACTTGGTTTTGCTTTGCTCATATTATTTGTAATCTACAAGAGTAGTGGTACTTTGATTTCACTGCAATATGTCATGGTTGCTTGCTCCTTCAACCTTTGTATTATTAGCAATATGACACTCTTGTAATGCGTCGGGATATTTGTTTCTAAGCCTCCGAGTGTTTGTGGAAAATGTTCACAACAAGGCCAAGGGCAGTCTGCATCATGTGAGCATCAGGAGCTGTCTGCACAGCAATCCTTCAGCAGGATGCAAACTCTGACAGTGTAGTTATATATGAGCTATGGTTTCAGGATGCAAACTCTGACAGCAATCTTTTCTCCCTTTTTAGTATGTTTTGCTCCAGCTTGTCAATGATGCAATAACCTATTGGCTGCCGTCTGATGCTACTGTTTATTATCTAGCTTGTTTTGTGTCTCAAGAAAGACACCTGCTCATTTTACTTTTGTTTGTTTGGACAGGCGTTGAACTACCTCGAATTCAAGTGTCTCCTGTACCAGACCTGCCACATAGCCTCTGATATGATCAAGGGCATGACTTTGGAGGGGATCCGAAACACGTTCACCATCAAGAACGGCTTGGCAACTTTTGGCTTTCAGGAATGTAAGGTTTCCGGCTTAGATTTACTTCAGGAATAGGCAGATTGTGGCACTTGGTTACATGGAAATAGTGAAATACTTCACTTGATAGTGTATTTTGGCAGTGCCACTGTTGAAGCAAACATATCGTAATGCACTGTTCTGGTGAAACGTCTTATAACTTGCTTTTCTAGATCAAATCAAGTATTATAACCAATTATTCTTGATCGGCTGCTTTCTGTCCAAATGTTCCTTGTTTAATTTTGTCCTAGTTAGGAAATGCCGTACTTGCTGAATAACTATTTAGCAATGTTTAGTGGATCCTAGTTAGAAAACACCTCATTTACGAGGTGGCTGGGACATAATGAACTGAGACCTACCTTGCTATTTTCCTTGTAATGGTGAGATTCTAATGGTACCATAGGCAATTCAATTCTGTTGCACATATGTGTACAGATACAATGCAATACTTGTTTATAATACTTGTCTCCTACCATGCAAAGGAGTAATTCTTGACTTCTCGCTATCAAGATATCAATCATAATCTGTGCATACTTGTGTATGATATTTGTCTGTCGCGACACTCCTGTTTGTTATATGTTGCTTGAGTCATATATTAAATGCACTGAGATCCTCCCTTTCTTTGAACAGGCAAGGAATGTTGACCTGCTGGACAGTGTGACCATCCAGCTTTCTGAGAACGCCAAGGTTGAGGTACTCGTTGATTGCAATGACTGCGAGCTTCTCTATCGCTCCGCTGCAATGATCAACCAGGTTAGATTTTGTGCCTCTGCCTTTTTCTTTGAAGTTGCTTATTTCTAAAGCTGATATGGGAGCTAGACTACCCTGATAAACCATAATTAAGTTTGATATATTGCATGGGATATTGAGCTGTGAACCTGGCATTTATATCAACTTCTACGTTTCAAATTTTCGGTACCACCTGTAAGTTTTGTGTACAGCGAAGCTTTGTGTTCTATCTGACACTGTTTAGCTGAAACAATAGTTGCATTATTTCGATTGCAAGGTTAGGAGTACTTTTTTGTTTCCATCTGATATTATGATGAAATGGTGAACTGCTGCTGGGCGTGTCTCCCAGCTATAGGCCAGAAAGAGCTGGTAAATGAGAAGACACAGAGTATATCAGATTGTTGAACAAGTGATGTCCTATTCTTTAATGTTTTGTAAGCATGTCATTCTACAATATGGTATTCTACTGTCATTGTCAATATGATGTATTATTTACAGTACACAGTAGAATTTGTTTTTGAGTTCTTGAATGTATTATTTTACTTGTTTTTTGTGCCTAGTCATTATCCTTGTTCATATCCATTGATTTATTTATAGCTCTTACTTGAAAATGTGGTTGTTCCTTTTTTACAGGAACTCCAGGCCTAAGATAGAACTGTGAAGCCATTAGGCCAAGTGCGAAGCCGTGAAGCCCTACTCAGCAAAGTGAAGCATATTTCTGTGTTGTAATATATCTGGGTTGTAATAGATTGTAATAGACCAATTTTGTGTTATTTGACGAATTTCATGTGTTATCTCTGTTGTCTTTTAAATATTGATCATTTAAGTGATGATTTGAAAATATGTGAAATGGAAACCTGATTAGTGAGTCATTTCTGAAAATTAGCTACCAAATTTGGTTGTTTCTGACGCGTGGGTCCAATTTATGAGATCAACATGACCAGTGGGCCAATCTGACTAGTGGGACCAGATCCAAATTATAATAGCTGAAAATATAAAATCAATAGAATATAAATTAAATATCCACGGCCCAGAAAATAAAATGGTTAATTTGTTTGGCAGGCCCAGAAAATAAAAAGGCCAAATTGTTGGGCTTGGCCCATGTTGTCGTCCAATATTGACAGGAAAAACATTAAATTGTCTGAATTATTGGGCTTGGCCCATCTAGAATGGTGAACTGGACTGGGCTGATTCTGATATACGACCATTTCATTTGGTCACAAATTTGCCACGTCAGCTTTGCCACGTTGGATTTGACGTGGCGTGGCCAGATTGCCCATGACCAAAAAATTGGTCATAAAATTTGTGACCTTTTCTTTTGGTCATAGACGTCTATGACCAATTCACAAAAAAGGTCATATTGGACAATTAGTGACGCTCATAACCTGACCAAGTGTATTTGGTCACAAAAAGGTCACAAAAGACAGACCGTGACCATTTCTGTGACCAATATGGGGGGTCATAGCATAGCATATTTCTTGTAGTGCACCTCCGTAGCCCACCCCCGGAGCAACGGGCAGGCAGAGCGAGCTAATACTGAAGTGCTCAGAGGCCTCAAGACATGAACTTTCCAGCGGTTCGACAGTTGCGGGCGGGCGTGGATCGAAAAGGTCCCCCTCGTGGTGTGGTCGCTACGTACCACCCCGAGTCGGGCCACCGGAGAAGCACCGTTCTCCCTCGTTTACGGGGCCGAGGCGGTGCTACCCACGGAGCTCAAATACGGATCTCCTCGTACCCACGCCTTTCAAGAGGAAAAGCAGCGCGCTACCAACAAGGGCTTCGCCGCTACCACAGCCGGCGGGTCCGACCTCGGGAGCTCATGGTGGGAGATCTTGTCCTTCGCCGAAGGCAGAGCCTTGAGGGGACGCACAAGCTCTCCCCGCCGTGGGATGGGCCCTATCGGGTAGTTCACGTCGTACGATCGGGCGTCGTCCGGCTGGAGACGGAGGAGGGAAGGAGGGAGCCGAATTCATGGAATATTGCACACCTCCGGAAGTACCACCTTCAAAAGTTCTACTCGTAAGGGCGTAAATTGTCGGCAAGGTCGGAGAACGCCGTGCCAAATTGCGATCCCAGGGGTGTCTCGATATGCCACAGTGTGAACCGGGCCAGGACCGGGCGTAATCCGCTGAGTTCGGGAGACATCCCCTCCCTTCCCCTTAAAAAAAAGAGAGGAAGAGAGAGAAAAAAATGTACAAAGGTGGGGGGGAGGGAGAGTGGAAGGGACAGCTTCGCCGGAGCGAAGCCCGCATCCCATACTAACACCAAAAACAAGCCACACGTCTCGGGGAGGCACCCACCAAACGTCAAGGCCAGTCCGGGATCTCGTGCTCTTCGGAATCCAAATCTGGGGCGGGGTCTGTAGGGATATGTGCGACAGAAAACCAAAATTTTCTCTCACATGCTGAAGCAACACCCAAAGATCTTATCTAAGGAGATGCAAGTAACGGGGAGGGTAATCAACATACCCTCGAAGAACACGAGTGTTGGATTGTCACAACGCAGCTTGGTGTAGACCTTGATGCGGTTCACTCCGATCAGCACCACAACGAGCGGTGCCTCCGAGATTTACACACGTACGGCTCAGCAACGTCTCCTCTTCTTGATCCAGCAAGCTTGAAGGAGAAGTAGATGGGATCAAACCAGCAGCACGACGGTGTGGTGGTTCGGTGAGCTCTCACGCGGGCAGGGCTTCGCCAAGCCAAGACCACAAGAGAAAGGAGCAAGAGGAAGTGTACCGGCTTAGGAATCAATCCTTTCTTTCCCCAAATGGTACCCTCCTTATGTAGGATGTGGGGAGGAGCTGTGAGGCTTGCCTCCTGAGCTTCCCCAGG
The DNA here is from genome assembly GCA_947311845.1 of Poa pratensis. Taxonomy (NCBI): domain Eukaryota; kingdom Viridiplantae; phylum Streptophyta; class Magnoliopsida; order Poales; family Poaceae; genus Poa; species Poa pratensis. The sequence continues at coordinate 44,941,218 of CAMZMU010000053.1, forward strand.
AAGGAACCAGCCTCCAAATCTTCCCAGGAAGAACCAGCCTCCAAATCTTCCCCAGGAAGGAACCAGCCTCCAAGGCTTCCCCAGGAAGGAACCTAGCTGCCAAGACTTCTCAAGGAAGGAACTTGGCTGCCAAATATCCTAAGTGGGACGTTCGGGATAGTGGGCCCCACCATGGGACCCACCGGAACATTTCAGGAAAAACCCCGATACAATATCGGTTAATTCCTGAACCTTTCCGGAACCCAAAAACCACATTCCTATATATGAAACTTTATCTCCGGACTCTTCCGGAGCTCCTTGTGATATCCCGGATCCTATCCGGGACTCCGAACAACCTTCGGTCTCACCATTATAATTATCCCAAAGCTACTCTAGCGTTACCGAACTTTAAGTGTGTGACCCTACGGGTTCGAGAACAAGTGGACATGATCGAGACTCCTCTACGATCAATAACCATTAGCGGGACCTGGATGCCCATAATGACTCCCACAAGTTCAACGAAGATCGTTATCGGTGTGAACCACAATGTCAACGTATTCCATTTCCTTTGTCTCACGATATTTTACTTACCCGAGATCTGATCGGCGGTATCACCATACCTAGCTCAATCTCGTTACTAGTAAGTACTCTTTACTCGTTCCATAATACAACATTCCATGTGGCTAACTCTTTAGTCACGTGCTTGCAAGCGATACCGAATGTGCATTACCGAGTGGGCCCAGAGTATATCTCTCCGTCACACGGAGGGACAAATCCCAGTCTTGATACATGCAAATCAACAAGTACTTTCGGAGATACCTGTAAGACACCTTTATAGTCACCCAGTTACGAAGTGACGTTTGAAGTCCCCAAGACGTATTCCTCAGTACCCGGGATAGACATAATCTCATGGTCAAAGAAACAGGATACTTGACAATACAAGACATGGCAATATATACTTATTGATCCGATCAATATTGCTATGCTTGGTTGGGTCTGTCCATCACGTCATTCTCCAATGACATGACCTCGTTATTAATTGACAACTCATGTCCATGGTTAGGAAACCATAACCATCATTAATCAACGAGCTAGTCTAGTAGAGGCTTACTAGGGACTCTGTGTTGTTTACATAACCACACATGTATTAGGTTTCCGGTTAATACAATTATAGCATGGAGAATAAACATTACCATGAACATGGAAATATGATAATAACTCTTTATTATTGCCTCTAGGGCATATTTCCAACAATCTCCCACTTGCACTAGAGTCAATAATCTAGTTAACATTGTAAGGATCTAACACCCATGGGCTTATGGTGTTGATCATGTTTGGCTAGTGGAAGAAGTTTTAGTCAACGGGTCTGACACCTCAGGTCCGTTTGTATTTTGCATATCTTTGCGTCTTCACGCTCCACTCATTCATAATGATGTGGAATCAGCTTTGTATATGTTCGAATCTCTGGTGGAACCTTAACTCCTCGGCATTAATTATGGAGCCAAACATTGTCTCACAATGGAGCTCCATAGCTTTACCTTCGTCGGAGCTACACCAAGTTCAGTTACGAACTTTTGATTCAACACCCTCCTTCGCTGCTTCCAAAGCGGCGATATACTCAGCTATCATTGTAGAATTCGTCACAGTGTTAAACTTTGGAACACTTCCAAATCCAGCATGGAACTCCTTCCAGCTTACTGCGTCTCCGAATAACCAGCAAGTTTGATTGAGATCGATAATCGTCAGGATTAGTCATGAGTCTAGCATCGGTGTAACCCCTTACAACGAGCTCATCATGACCTCCATAGAACGAGAAACAACTCCTTAGTCCTTCTCAAGTACTTAAGGAAGTTTTTCACTGTTGTCCAGTGATCATCATCCATGATCACTCTGGTATCTGCTCATAACACTTATGGCATAGGACACATCTGGTTGTGTACATGTTATGGTATGAATGATTGATCCAATCAATCATGCATTCTTGCTCATCATGTGTCGAAGACACTGAGTCTTGCTCAACTTCAACCATATGAACATGGTAAGAACACTTCTTGCCTTTTCATACCGAACTACTTCAGTACTATGTCCATGTACTCTGGCTTAGCCATATTAGGTATCGGAATCTATCTCCATAGATCTTTATATCCAATATGTAGGCATCTTTGCTTTAATCATTCATAGAAAACTATTTTCAATGAAGATTTAGCTGTATTAAGAAAATATACATTATTTCAAATCAACAATATGTCTCCACATAAAGTTTTAGAAATATTTCTCGGCGCTCCCACTTACTTTCTTGAATTCTCAAGCATCTTTGCCGTCCACGATGAAGTCAAAACATTTTAACACTTCATCTAGGCAAATATTCCAACTCCGTCATGCTTGCTTCAGTTCCATAAAATGAACTCTGAAGTGAGCATACCTTTCTAGCATTATATGCAACGACAAACCCTCAGATTGCATCAAATGCATGTCCTCGGTTAGCTTCCATTAGGAACGCTGTTTTGAAGTCCATTTGCCATATCATATATGTAGCAATTGCTAGATTTATCCGAACAGACTTTCAAGCTTGCTACGGGAGACAAATCTCATCGTAGTCAACTCTTTGAACTTGACAGAAACACCTTTCATAAGTCAAGCTTCATGGATGTAAACATCCATATCTGTTATAGATCCATATACGTTCGTAGGCATTACGCCTTCCGTAGGGACTACCAAGTTCCAAACTTGATTTTCGTAAATGGAGTCTATCTCGGATCTCATGGCGCCTAGCCATTTAGCGGAGTCAGGGCCCATCATTGCTTATGTGTAGGTAGCAGGCTTATCATTGTCTAACAATAATATTCCATCCGATAACCATTCTGGTTTCGGGTGAGTCCTACTACATCTTCATGGTTCAGCTGCTGGCTCGACTGAAGTTACTACATCACATGTAGAAGCTTCCGTATCAGTCAAAGTGAGAAACTCCGGAACCTCTTCCGATGCGCCACTCTGACCTGAAGACGAAGATTCACAATCTCGTCGAGCTGCACTGTCCTCCCACTCATGTTTTTGCAAGAAACTCTTTCTCGTAAAACACACATTGTTCCTGACAAACATTTTGCCTTACGTGCGGTAGCCGAGGAATACCAAAACGTTTTTGGCATAACCAACGAAGAAACAAAACATATCCGTTTTAGGATCGAGCTAATAGTAAACTCCTTTACATATGCATCGCATCCCCGTGCCATATCTCATATGGTGTCGTTCAAACGGATTTAGATGGCGCTCTTTTCAGTGTGTAAGCGACAGTCTCTAAAGCACAACTACAAAAGATAATGGCAGATTAATAACATCATCGATCTCACCATGTCAAAATAGGCTCGATCACGTCTCTCGGACACATCATACACCTATGGTGTTCCGGGTGACGTAAGTTGTGGAACAATTCCGCAACCTTTCAGATGTTCGCTAAACTTGTAACTCAAATACTTATCTCCGTGATCCAATCATAGAGATTTTATTTTCTTGTTACAATGATTTCCACTTCATGCTGAAATTATTGAACTTTTCAAAAGTTTCAGTCTTATGTATCGTTTGAACATATACTCATATATCTATTCAAAACATCCGAGAAGGATATGAAGTAAAAGAATCTACTGCCCACGGTTACACTTCTGTGCCACATACATCACATGTATGATCTCCAACAAGTTAACCGTTTGTTCAACATTGCCTATGAACGACGTCTTTAGTCATTTCCTTTTGAAATGATTCACAAGCGTCAAATGATTCATAATCAAATGACTCCAGAAATTCCATCACTATGGAGTCTCTTCATGTGATTCTTTCCAATATGACTTAGACGGCAGTACCACAAAATGTGGAATTCTAATCATGAATCTTACGACGTTTAGCGCCAGTGTTATAGATGTATTTTGTTACTTGTCAAGATTTCACCAAATCCTGAATGTATGACGACGACCGTAGCAACTATTGCTTTGTTCTTGTCACACACCATAACATCCTTTGTTGGTCTCTTAGGCCATTGTATTTCTTGCATCGAGTTGCAAACAAGAGCAACCGACCTGGTATCCTTGTGATCAACAATTGGTCACTATACCCAAGAAGTACGTTGTTTGACCAACAAACAATACATCAATAACATGTATAACAATTATACCTGAGCTGGACATTTCCAGACTTTTATTTTACTGCCAGATTCTTTCTGTAGTTCCTCTTCCGGTTTCCCCGTGTCTGAAAGTTTTACCATCATCAAATGATTGGCGTTCTTCTAGATTCCACTCTTAACAGTCTTTTAAGCATAGTGATCAAATCACCCATACTGTTTTCCATCTCAGTCATGAACAATTCATGAGAATGCTACTATTGCACGGAGGGAGGGAAAACAAGAATACTATCAGTGCCCAACTGGTTGGGGTTTAGGACGCCAAGCGTCTACAACATTGACATGTACCTAGACAATCTAGGTATACATGTTAACTCACTGAATTATCCTTGGTCATTTGCACACAAACCAATCTTTTGATATCATATATCATTCAACCATTGGTTGTGTCTGAAACAATTTCAGCTCCTGGATTGTCTCTCAGACACTCAGTGCTCAAAAACATTTCTGAGGTTTGAGTTCCACTGAGGCAAGTATGACATAAGACGCTAAACTGGAATCAATGCTCTTAGATCACATCTATATATGCATATCTCATAGATCATATCTAATGACATACATTGAGCAGGAGGGTTACCAAAAGTTTGCAATAGGACTAAATCTTAACTTGATACTTTGAGGACAATCCTCACAGTACGGTACTAGTCCGTAAAGATAATTACCAGATATCCAACAGTTTAATCTATCTCAATCAATCAAGCCTAGTGGTAGTTGAGAAAACGAATGCCATTGACTACAATGAATGATGCAAATACATAATTTGGACTATGTTCATGATAAAGAGTTCAGCGTAATCAAATTACCAAGTGAACTCCCACTTAAACCAACATCCCTCATAGTTGTTAAGTGGAACACGATCCAAATCCACCACACCAAACTCCGATCATCACGTGAGCCGATGTAGCTTCAATGGTGAACATCAACCATGTTGATCATATCAACCATATGATTCGTGTTTAACCTTTCGGTTCTTGTGTTCCGAGGCCATGTCTGCACATGCTAGGCTCGTTAAGCTAACCCAAGTATATCTGCCTGTGTGCCGAGGCCATGTCTGTACATGCTAGGCTCGAGCAACACCCGCTGTGTGGAACGTAGAATCCATCACACCCGATCATCACGTGGTGCTTAGAAACGAAGAACTGTCTTGGCGGTGGCATACTTGGGGAGAACACGATCTTAATTTTGAGTGAGGGATCATCTTATAATGCTACCGTCGTGCACACGCAGAATAAGATGCATAAAGGATAAACATCACATGCTTAAACAATGTGATATGGTATAGCCCTTTTCTTGCGTCTTGATCTCCATCTAGAACGCACGGCATGATCTCCATCATCCCTCCAGCAAGATGCATGGTTGCCTCCACCATCACGTTGCATCCACAACTATTGCTAACTCCTTAGCGATAAAGTAATGCAATTACATGGCGTATTAAGTTGACACGCAGGTCACAAAATAATAAGACAACCATTTGGCTCCTGCCGGCTGCCGATCTCATGACACGCAGGTCACAAAATAATATTACAATCAATGTGCATCTCATACAACAAATATTGTAAAATTGGGCTATACCAAATCACAACCACCCCTGCAAAAACAAGTTAGACGCCTCTCCCTTGATTTTTGCAATTTTACGTGGCTTCTAGGGGCTGCGTAAGAACCGTTCTTACCTACGCAAAAACCACAACGCTGATAATACAAGTTGCTTATTAACTTCTATAAGCCCTCCATTGTAAATCCGGTTTCACTATGATAAGAGCGACAGACACCCGCCAGCCGCATATGCAAACCAGTTGCATGTCAAGTGCAGAACCGGTCTCAATCCGAAGACTGTAAAGTTGGTCCGGGCCGCTGCATCTTACCATGCCACAAAACCAAGAAGTACACGCGAGAGGGTAGCAACAATAAATATCAAACGCCACACAACTCCTTGTGTTCTATCCGTACAAAGCAACTACGCAAAGCACGGCTCTGATACCACTGTAGGGATATGCGCGACAGAAAATCAAAATTTTCTCTCACATGCGGAAGCAACACCCAAAGATCTTATCTAAGGAGATGCAAGTAACGGGGAGGGTAATCAACATACCCTCGAAGAACACGAGCGTTGGACGTTAATCACAACGCAGCTTGGTGTAGACCTTGATGCGGTTCACTCCGATCAGCACCACAACGAGCGGTGCCTCCGAGATTTACACACGTACGGCTCAGCAACGTCTCCTCTTCTTGATCCAGCAAGCTTGAAGGAGAAGTAGATGGGATCAAACCAGCAGCACGACGGTGTGGTGGTTCGGTGAGCTCTCACGCGGGCAGGGCTTCACCAAGCCAAGACCACAAGAGAAAGGAGCAAGAGGAAGTGTACCGGCTTAGGAATCAATCTTTCTTTCCCCAAATGGTACCCTCCTTATGTAGGATGTGGGGAGGAGCTGTGAGGCTTGCCTCCTGAGCTTCCCCAGGAAGGAACCAGCCTCCAAATCTTCCCAGGAAGAAACCAGCCTCCAAATCTTCCCCAGGAAGGAACCAGCCTCCAAGGCTTCCCCAGGAAGGAACCTAGCTGCCAAGACTTCTCAAGGAAGGAACTTGGCTGCCAAATATCCTAAGTGGGACGTTCGGGATAGTGGGCCCCACCATGGGACCCACCGGAACATTTCAGGAAAAACCCCGATACAATATCGGTTAATTCCTGAACCTTTCCGGAACCCAAAAACCACATTCCTATATATGAAACTTTATCTCCGGACTCTTCCGGAGCTCCTTGTGATATCCCGGATCCTATCCGGGACTCCGAACAACCTTCGGTCTCACCATTATAATTATCCCAAAGCTACTCTAGCGTTACCGAACTTTAAGTGTGTGACCCTACGGGTTCGAGAACAAGTGGACATGATCGAGACTCCTCTACGATCAATAACCATTAGCGGGACCTGGATGCCCATAATGACTCCCACAAGTTCAACGAAGATCGTTATCGGTGTGAACCACAATGTCAACGTATTCCATTTCCTTTGTCTCACGATATTTTACTTACCCGAGATCTGATCGGCGGTATCACCATACCTAGCTCAATCTCGTTACTAGTAAGTACTCTTTACTCGTTCCATAATACAACATTCCATGTGGCTAACTCTTTAGTCACGTGCTTGCAAGCGATACCGAATGTGCATTACCGAGTGGGCCCAGAGTATATCTCTCCGTCACACGGAGGGACAAATCCCAGTCTTGATACATGCAAATCAACAAGTACTTTCGGAGATACCTGTAAGACACCTTTATAGTCACCCAGTTACGAAGTGACGTTTGAAGTCCCCAAGACGTATTCCTCAGTACCCGGGATAGACATAATCTCATGGTCAAAGAAACAGGATACTTGACAATACAAGACATGGCAATATATACTTATTGATCCGATCAATATTGCTATGCTTGGTTGGGTCTGTCCATCACGTCATTCTCCAATGACATGACCTCGTTATTAATTGACAACTCATGTCCATGGTTAGGAAACCATAACCATCATTAATCAACGAGCTAGTCTAGTAGAGGCTTACTAGGGACTCTGTGTTGTTTACATAACCACACATGTATTAGGTTTCCGGTTAATACAATTATAGCATGGAGAATAAACATTACCATGAACATGGAAATATGATAATAACTCTTTATTATTGCCTCTAGGGCATATTTCCAACAGGGTCATCGCTGATGTCGCTCTCCGAGCAACAGGCGGCGCGACATTGGGAGTGGTCAAAGAACTTGACAAAGAACGTCCCCAGCCTGTCAAATCTGAACTGGGCGACGTACCCAGGCTTCACCCCGTTGATGCATGTAAAATGTATACATGAACTTTGCATTATATTACTTATATTTCAATCATATTTGCATCATATGAGGGTTATATCATTGTTTTATATTGATTTTGGGAATATTTCATTGTTTCCCAATTTTTCTGGAATTAACCCTGCACAGGCAGAAAACCCTATTTTCTATATTTTGATGTTTCAGGGACCCAAACGACGTCAAAATGACCTGGAAATTTACGAGCATCAGTTTTTGGAAGGAACAAAGCGTGGGAGCGAAGGAAGCGAACGAACGGAGGCCCGAGGGCCAAGTTGAGTGGGCCCACGTGGCCAGATTCCTTGGCCGCGTGGGACCCATCAACTGGGGCCTCGTGGCTCCGTTGCCGTCGATCTTTCTTCCCGAGCCTCCGTCTTGACCTAAAAATGACTATAAAAATAGTCCCCGACGCACTTCAGAAAGGAGCGCCGCAGAAACACAGAAACCACGAAACAGAGACCTGGAGTTACAGATTGGAGGGGGAAAACTCCGGCGGGGCGCTGCCGGCGTGGTCTCCATCTTCTCCAACGACTTCTCCACCGTCTCCATGATGAAGAGGGAGTAGTCCACCCCTGGACTATGGGTTTGTGGAAGTAACTTATGTATCTCTCCTCTCATTGAGCTTCACTAATTAGTACCGTATGAGCTGCTGAACATGATTACGGTCATCTATGTAATACATTTGTGGTGGATCTTTTTATGAGTTAATATATGTTTGAGATTGCAATAGTTTTGTTTCAGTTACGAAAGTAGATGCATATTATGTACCCTGTTCTTGTTTACTTGTTATGATCAAGCATGTGTATGAGAGCGTGTGAGGGGGAACGTGTGCATTAGTTGGAGTAACGGGGGGTGGCTAGTGCGGTGAACGTGAGAGAAAGTTCCGCGATTCACTTGGTTTTTTTTTACCTTACTTTGTTGCCTCACTAGGGATAAAGAAAAATACCATGCTACCGGAGATGTGGGTGTGACCATTGCCACTACTCCATGACTAGATCTAGCATGTTCTTATTTTAACTTCATGTCATGATACTTAATGATATGCTCTGATTTATCTTAATTACTAAGGTGTTATGATTTAGTTCGCATCTTGGTGGAGTATAAGAGAGATTAATAAACAAAATATCTCTATGTTAGGACGTGATGACCATATAATTAGTAACTTGTCATGAAACCCTTTTATTGCAATCTCATATGTTAATTCTAGTGTTCCATTGTCTACCACTTTATTAAAGAGAGAGTGCATTTGTGAAACCATGAACCCGGTCCATTTTTAATCATAAGAAACACCTTTCCAACAACTTTTATCCATTTTCCATTTTCTGCCATTTAAAAATCCGAAAATACAAAAACACTTTTACATCTTGCATTCACAATACAAAACCTAAAAATATCATCCATCATTGTTTCCACGATCCTTGCATATTTATTTATCATCATTGCATATTTATTTACTGTTTTGCATTCATTTTATTTTGATATCATTCTCACACCTTGTGCTTGACAACCACTTGATGAGGTTGAGGGCCAAAACAATTTACTTTGTTTGTAGGTTTTCAAGAGAAGGATAAGAAGATAAATCTTTCACTACTGATTCCCCGAGAGTTCGATATTAAACCCTCGAATCACCCCTCGTGGGGAAAACTATCTTTCCTATACTATACACTCTGCACTTGGAGTCTCAACCTAACCCATATTCTTTTGACGCAGGTAACTACGTCAAGGGCCATCACCCGTGAGCCCGCAGGAAGGAACGCCAACCCTTCACAAGGAACAACTTCCCGTCGGCATCGAGCTCTGTCTCCAGGCACGTGGGGCCGTTGGGGCAGCCCTCCAACCGGATCCACGTCACCTGCAGACCGGACTCCGTTACCGAATCCGCAAAGGCCTCAGGAAGCTGCAGACGTCTCCTCAGCTTCCCATGAAGAGAGAGGACAAACTCGAAAGATAACCTCGGAAGGCCTGAAGACGAAGGAAGAACGCGGGACGACGAGCCGCCCGCATGGACTTCGTCGTGGCCGCCCTGTCCACGCCGACGGCGGTCGCAACTGCGGCCACTCGGAGGAGGGCGGACGGATTCAGCAAAGGGGGCGAGCGAAGGGTCACCGCCACGCCGACCCGCGCGAGCCCCACCAGCCATCAGCGCAAGGGAGATGGAGGAAGAGAGGAGGCAAATGGGAAGATGAGAAGGGGGAAGGCAGTTGCGACTCTGCCCCCCCGTTCTTTTATAGCAAAGGAAACGTGGGGATGCACGATGATCGGGCGGTTCCTATCCCGCCCACATTAAAGCCAACCCGCACACCCAGACGAGTGGTGGGGTCGTGACCTCAAGCCACGCAGCGATTACAACGCTCGCTGAAGTCGAGGCACCTGCACTCGATAGCCTGCCACCAAGGACGACGTTGGGATAGACGCCAAGATTGGGCGAACCAGGGGCGCGCGCCGTGGGACGTCCCCGGGCGGCCACCGGCCGCCGTCTGCCCGAGGACACCTGGGGGCTACTGTCGGCGTCCGGGGAACGAGGGTTCCCCGCGCCATGGGCGCGCGCTCCCGGGATACGCCGCCGACGTCCCCCAACTCAAGGAAGCAGATGCCAGGAAGACCCCGGAGGGAGCCCCGGAGACTCCCAGGGCCACACCTGCTGTGGGGCTCACCCGGGAAGGACCCAATCAACGCGGAAAGGCAGAAGCCTACCACGTGGCGCAAGATTCCTGCGCCGCACCCCGGGATGGGTTGCTTCGCAGAGAAGGAAGACGCAGTCGATGTCACGGACAAGACCGCTCACGCCCGCTGTCAGGCACATGCGTGACATCGACAAGACCCGGCGCGCTGTCCCGTCAGTGCAGGCGCGGCTGTTGGGGGGATCATAACCCGATAGGCCCATGAAGAGGAAGGCATGACCCGCCAGGCAGGAGGCCGGGCGAGGCCAGCCATCATCATCATGGGCTGGGTTACACTGATAGGCCGAAGAACTTGTTGGTAGCCCGGCCTGCACAAGGAAGGTTCCAGAAGACCCGGAGGCGGTACGCATCACGGAGTCCAAGACTTGGAGAGCACGAAGAACCACGAAGAGGTAGATTAGGACTCTGAGTACGGGGTAACCCGGCCTTGCCTTGTAAGAAACTAGGAGACCCGACCCTCTATATAAACCGGCTCCTAGGTCATAGAGAGGGACGATTCCAACCAGTAGCGAGACGAGAGAGAACCATTGTAACCCTAAACTCGTGACTCGGCGACATTTCAGCCCGGGTCTCGAGATCTCCCATCAATAACAACAAGCAGGAAGTAGGCTATTATCTCCAATGGAGAGGCTGAACCTGGGTAAACCCTGTGTCCCCGCTGAGCTAGACAACCTCCTGTACGCCACAGTCGCCAGGTCCCCCAACGTAAGTTACCCCCTGGTAACATCTGCCGTGACAATCCCACGACAGTTGGCGCCCACCGTGGGGCCCGCGTCCAAAGGTGTTTACATCACGGGAGAAGCTCGGCGAGGCATACAGAACCTCGTCATCGGCGAGATCACCACCAACCCTGAAGGAGAAAACATCATCGACGATTTCGGCTGGGAGCCGGAGTCAGATTGTTGGAAACCGGCTCAGTCATTCGATTGGCCGGATCAATGTCTGTGGGTATGGTACGTACATCTGATTTAGCTATTGAAAATAACAAGTATGATTCTGTGTCAGGAGCCGCCACCATTGTCCAATCAGACGGTGAAGAGTCAGTAGGCATGGCAGAGATCGAGGAAGCGCTCGTCACGAAGAGGGAACAGCTGGAGGAGCTGGCATGGACCCTGCGTGGCCGGGTTGAGATAGATGAAGATACTGAGTCAATCCTGCCCCTGTTCGAGGATCGGTATGGATATGAAAGCAAAGAAAAAGAGGAGTACGAGTCTTCCCCGGGTCCGGTTCGCCGGGTCGTGGTTTACACAGCTCCAGCGACAAACCTGGACCCGGCTTCGGTGACAGCTGCAGCTACAGCGACAGCCGCGGCCATGGCCCAGCATCAGCCTCAAGTGAATCAAAACCCGCCACGAGCCCGGGTCGATGGAGAAGATGCATCTGTTACCAGCGAGACAGAAGATACTGCACGGCGGATGAACACGTTTGGATTCATGATGAACAGAGCCGCAGAGAAGGTACGTCCCATCCACCGAACCCGGCTTTGTTTAGTAACAATTTGGTGCTGGATCCTGCAGTCCTTGCGACAGTGGTGACCCCGGAGAACGCCGCGTCGCGGGCCAGAGATCTAGATGTCGCACGCCGGGCCCTGGAACATCAGAGGCGGGACGTGGAAGCAGAGAAGCAGAAGATGGCAATCCGGCAACAGCAGCTGGACGAGAAGGAGAATCGTCTGTGTCATGAATCAACCCGGGTGTACAATCAGAGACATCAGACGATGCTGCCCACAAGGGGTGAAGCCCTAAACCCGGCAGCGTTGTTCGTCACGCCGCAAGATCAGCCGATCAGGACAATACAAGAGGTTCCCGCCACGGGAACAAGAGCAGGACAAGCTGGAGGAGTTGGCGGAAGCAGACCCGGCACCACCCCAGCCGGGTCACCACATGTACCTACCGGAGGAGCCGGGGGAAACTGTGGAGCCATACCACCACCTCCACCTAGATTTCACACCCCGCCGGGTCATTACAACAACCCCATGGATAACGTGTACGCCACAACTTTAGCGCTCGACCGTATTCCGTTGGAAGATTTGCCTCAAGAAATCAAGACCCGGCGCGCTATAGATATGCTGCGCACAGCTGTGGTGCAGCAAGGCAACTGTCCTGACAATAGAAGTGGTTTACATGGAACACCGTACAATAGTCGCTCAAGAAGCCGCCATGGAGAAAGCCCAAGGCATATTCAGTTGAGTTCGGCGCAGCGGAGGGCAGAGCAGCAGCAAATGCCGCCTCCTCCGCCCAGGCAAGCAGCACCCGCAGCATCGGCCGTGCAAGCAATCTTATATTTACTAATTGGAGGCACCAAAGGAGGCACCACGTTAATCCTAGAAAACCACCCAAAAATAACCGTAAGATTTAATCTGTATGGTTAGGATTGAATAAGCGGGTGGAAGAGTTCTATTTATGCACGTTTGGAGTCCTGCAGGCTACATGCATCGCGCCTTGCTACTATTGGCCCAATACGTCACCTCAACAGGATAAAAAACAAAGTACAAGATATCCAGCTTTAAACGTATGGTTATTAGATCCATCACATGTTAATTCGTTCAGATGCATGTCAGGCGGCAGCGTATTATTATTTTCCTAAACTACGACGCCGGCGGCGACGTTTCCATGAGTCAACCATGCCACCGATGACAGAGGCAGTTGCTCCGGAGGCTACCAGCTTTCATGGCCCATATCCATATCACCGATTTCGGAGGCAGTCTCTGCCGTCTATCCTTCCTCGCAGGTAGGTTTCCCGGTGTGCTGTCGCCATGAAATTTTTCCGGATATATCGCCTCCTGATGTCATCCGCGCACTCTTTCTCCCTCACCAATCACATCCCCGGGTTCTCCTATGTCATCCCAATTCTGCAGCAAGCTGCAAGCTTCCAGGACATCTTCGGCTGTTTCCGATCGACTCAGCAAGTCCCTTCGCTTTTTTCGAAGAGAACAAAGTAATCTAAGCAGAGAGGAAAGGTTTTGAAGAGTATAGGGAATTGCAGATTTGTACTTCATCGTAAGTGGTTTCTACTGGCCATGGTCACGAGCAGATCAATTTGTGTAGCTGGCGTTCATGGCGGCTGAACTCTAGATGACAGCATCGTGCAGTGCCTAACAATCGGAGGATGCTCGCAAAGTCCGTCAGCCATGCACAACATTATTGAAGGCGTTCATGGTGGCTGTCATATAAAAGCTACGTGCATATACAGGACATTGTCGCTGAGGCCACAGCCCAACACACTTATACACCATCAGAACGGTATGTTTGCTTTAATCGCTTCATATGCTATATTTGCATGCCAGAAATTACTCAGACTGATTTCACACAAAAAATAAATAGTTGTATCCTTTTAGGACTACATGAATTAACTCCGGAAGTTTATGATGTTATGAATAATCGTACATGTAGTTTATAGTCCTGCGTCTACTTCTGACATTACATGGTGTACTCTGAACGAGTCTAAAAAATAGTATGTTTAGGAGAAGTCTAATACTGTCGTAAATTCTTTTTGTTTCAGCCAAAAGGGTATTGCAAACGCATGTAATTATTGAGGTGAAGATTACACTTTTAGGCTCAAATATCATTTAGATTTATTTACTGACTAACTTAGAAGCGGAGATGTGGCATAGGGGACTATCATCGGAGGTTTGTATGTTGCTGGAGCAAGGTTCTGTTGCATTATCTCCAAGTACCTGCAATCCTCTTATGTTTCTCTCTGAATTTTCTATGTGATGTTTGATTTCTTCCAGTTTAAAGTTGCTTAGTACTGTACGAGCCTAACCTGAATCTAATTAAGCTACTTTGTATTACCGTTTTGCTAGATGGATGTGTCTCAGTTATAAAAGAGGCATACCTTCATCTTCATGCCATTGCTTGATGTTGTGTTAATTTTCATTTACAGAGTCTTGCATTCCCCGGATTTTTCTTGCCATTGCCATAGGCCTATATTGTTATAAACCCTCTATGATTACAGAGCACGAGCTTTTACACGTGGAATCTAGGAAATAGCAAATATACTGAAACCTAAAAAAAGAAATATACTGCTTTAAGTTTCATATAAGAAAATGTCTTACATAATCTTATATTTACTAATTGGAGGCACCGTAGAAGCCTCCACGTTGACTCTCACGGTAAAAGAACAACAACCATTAGATGTTTAGAACGTATGATAACAACCGTTAGAATACGCTCAAATTTCATGCGGCCTGTCCGTATTATTGTTCACGAAGCATACGGATGCAGGTTCGAACCACAGAGGCCGCAAAATAAATATGTCTTCTTTTCCCCCAAAAATATACGTCTCAAGTACGTTTTCAAGCAGCACGTCCCGTTCTCTAGGGTTTTTAACTCCCTCGCACTGCATCAGCCGCCTCCAACCCGGCCTTCTCCAGTTCTCCGTTTCAGCGATCATCTGCCATAGCAGTCTTTTCTCTTGGCACGGATTCTTCGAGGCGACCATGTATGGAGCCTTTGACCTCACTTGGACATATCCAAGCTAGCTTCGTACTCCACCATGCATGCCTGACGCCCATGCATGCCGCAGGTTTTGTCATCTTCTACCTAGGTTATGTATTTAATTGGTGTGATACAAACGGATGGAATTAGTCCATGCTAGAGATATTGGATGCATTAGTCAGGATGCATGGCTGCCGCAGGTTTTGTAATCTTCTACCTAGGTTATGTAGTTAATTGGTGTGATACAAACGGATGGAATTAGTCCATGCTAGAGATATTGGATGCATTAGTCAGGATGCATGGCTGGATTCTAAATTGGTGTGCTTAGAATTATGATCCAATCTGCTTATGTAAGTAGAATCTCGAGTTGGTCAGTCGCTAACAGAACTACTATCTCAGTCAAACTCAGAAGTATTTCCTTATTTCTTGGACCTGTAAATCAACTTCGTTCAGATATAAACCATCTAATCCTGTTCAATCGATTGTTTGACGTTTGTGGATACTGGAGCACATAAGTCTGCAACAAACATGTTTTATTCTTACATGATTGATCGCTATGGAAAACACGCCCAGCAGCTTCTTCGATCCACAAGATATGGCGTGGAATGCAGGGAGGAGAGTCAATCCCACATGGTTGAGGTCAGTGCGGACATAAAATCTGCAAATATTTCCCTTTAATTAGTTTGTTTCGTCCCATGCTTTGATTAATTTAAGTTTAAGTGGGACTAAATAATCCGATACTATAATATCAGCTTCAACAATTAATAAGGAAACATACTGAAAATAGCAAGAAGCACATGCGTTGAATTCGCTCTATAGATGTATTTTATCAGGTCTAAATGCACCTATACTGTGTGACAGTGGAGAACTCATTATGATATCAACAGGAGTACTCCATCTCATGTCTTCAAATATACTTATGCATCAGGGCATAGGTGTTACAAATTGACCACTATTTTTCATGTATTTTAGTCAGGTCTGTCTCAACATATGTGCATCACAAAATAGATACATTATTACGGCACATATATATGACTTCCAATTCGTTTTCAAATTCTAGCGGAAATTAAATCTGAGGCCGGACACAATCTATGTGATTTTAAGAGATATTCCTAAAGAATGGGGAATATTTTAATAATAATAGTTTCATTATTAATCATGTTAACACTGCTTAATAATATATATATTAAAAACCAATATAATGGAGAAACGTCCCAAAACAACAATGCTTGCAAATATTCTATGCATATAATTACCTGTGCTCGAGATGCCCACATAGTTATTCAAAGCAAAATTAAATAGATAGATGGGGGCTGTTATTTAGTAATAAAGTATGAAGGGTGTAATTCCTATGTTCCTAATAAAAATCAAACAAAAGTTGTTACACGTTTCGTCAATATAATCCTACAAATAAATTCCCAACTATTTTAATTCAACACTTTCAGTTTAATAAATGGCATAGTATTTTGCTTTCTTACATTTAATTCACCCGCTGGGAAATACCGAGCTGGATCAAATGGTTTACCAAGCTTTTGAGATTTCTCTACTGTGTTCTGGCAAATTTGATTCGATAGGACGAACAGATATGCATATTCGTGATATAAAGAAAAACGATATATACTACAATCTAGCATAGCTTCTTACATACCCATCCAATGGAAGTTTCCCGCTTTTATGTAAAACGAACATAAGATTCCTAAGTTGTTCAGAAATGTGAGTGCATTAATTCCATGTAATCATCTGAAATCTATCTAATGAAACATGTTATCGAGTGTACATCGAAATAAATATTTTTTAATTAGCTTGAATTGTATTCGCCTTTTTTTCCCAAACTATCGGCGTATTCAAGCTTGCTCCCACAAAAAACCTACATTAACCTTTGGATAAAGAGCTATAAGCAAGATCTCAGTCGAGAATATATATCTCCCCACAAACAATGTTGCTATGAATATTGTTGTTTTCTATGTGTACATAAAACTAGCCCGCGCAAGTGCGCGGGTTGACGACTAGTAGTTGATAGTTCAAGAACAAGGCGTGCCGCAGGGTCTTTAGCGCGCGCTAGAGGAGCCGGCGCACCGCCCGCAGCAGTGAGTTCACCTGCGCCAAGGGGAAGGCCGGCTCAGGCTAATTTAGCCGGGCCCAAGTGTCTTTCAGACACTATTAGAGCAGAGCCTTACCCGGAAAAGTTCAAGGAGCCTAGTAAGATCGTTAATTATGATCCCAGCATGGAACCAGAAACGTGGTTGAGTAGTTATGAGATGGCCATGTCTATTCGTAATGCATCGGAGAATCTTCACGCCAAGTTTATGTACCTTAAGATGACCGATGGTGCGGCCAAGCTGTTGTTTAATGCCCTTCCGGAGAGATCCATCAACTCGTGGAACGAGCTCAAGGCGGCCTTTGTCAAAAAAAATCAAGGGACTTGCAAGCGGCTTTACACGATCGATGACCTGGATCGGTGCGTACAGAAGAAAGGAGAGTCGGCTCGTAGCTGGATGCGTCGGGTTACAGAAATCCTTCACTCGTCCACAGACATCCTTCCCAGAAACGCGATACAGACCATGGAGAAAACCTGCAGATACGACCCCCTTGTTCAGAAGTTGGGACGCATGAAGTCCAGCAACCGGGTCGCAGAGATCACCATGGGTGAAGTGATGGACGCGTGCAATAAGCACGCCTCCACCGATAAAACCAAAGATGATAATGAGGAAGAAAAAGGGAAGGGCAAGGTGAACAATGGAGGAAAATCCAGCAATGGTGCGGGACAGAACAATAACAGCAACAACAACAACAACAACAACAACAACAACAACAACAACAACAACAACAACAACAACAACAACAACAACAACAACAACAGTAATGGCGGAAATCAGAGCATGCGGCCGTATGAGGGAAATTCAGAGCTAGTTGGCAATACAAATACCGGGTTTCAAAAACCCAGGACTGAGGGAAACTACAATGGAGGAAACAGTTATCAGGGCCCGCCGTGCCCGACCAGTCACATAGAGGCCTTCAGGATGCCGTGTCCTCGCCATAGCAAGAACGGCAGACCCGCCAACCATTCTTTGGAGCTGTGCGTTGACCTACAGAGGTGGAAAATGAGGAAATACAGAAGTTGTTGCACGGCGGCGGTCGTGGTGGAGGACCCGGCCCAGGTGGAAACCCGGGCAACGGACCCCCACCAGGAACGAACGCAGGAGCCGGTAACGCAGGGGCCGGCCAGAATAGCTCGGGAGGTTTTCAGAACCAGCCAAAGCAGCTAGGGCAGTACCACGTCCATACCACTGGAACCACCAGGAGGGAAAGGAAAGTAATTAAGAGGGCGGTCAATTATGTTACTGCTGCAACCCCGAGGTACTTGAGATGGTCAGAGCACACCATAACGTGGAGTAGACAAGATCACCCGGATGTGGTGGAACATCCGGGTCTGCTGGCTTTAGTGGTAGCACCGCAGGTGCATGGTTATGAGTTGAAAAAAGTTTTGATGGATGGTGGCAGTAGTATCAATAACTTATACTGGGAAACCTTTGTGCGTATGGGCCTCAGGGAGTCACAGCTGCATAAAACATCCACAGTGTTTCATGGTATAGTTCCAGGCAAGTCAGCTTGCCTAGAGGGAACGATTTCGTTGGAAGTTGCATTTGGTGAGTCCAAGGACAATTTCAGGTCAGAATGGATCACATTTGAAGTGGTGAAATTGAAAAGCCTGTATCATGCATTATTTGGTAGGCCGGCTTACGCGAAGTTCATGGCGAGGCCGTGTTATGTGTATTTGCAGCTGAAAATTCCGGGTCCCAAGGGATCATCACTATTCATGGAGACAAAGCTATGGCTGCAGAATGTGACGAGGGAGATGCCGCCCTAGTAGAGCTGGCCTGCGCAGAGGAAGAGCTCAAGTATTATAGGTCCAAAGTGGCCCCGAACGATCGCACAACCCTGAAGATGCCAACAGTAGAAGATGAGAGGGCAAAATTTAAGGCGGCTCAAGATACAAAAATGGTGGATTTTGTGCCTCGTGATTCTTCCAAGCAGTTCGCCATCGGGTCCAACCTAACTGATAAATAGGAAAGCACGCTCATCGAGTTCATCCGTGAGAATCGGAATGTTTTTGCATGGAAACCTAGTGACATGCCAGGCATACCGACTGAACTCGCTGAGCACAGCTTACATGTTGACCCAAAAGCAAGACCAGTAAAGCAAGGTTTGAGAAAAATGAATGAGGATAGAAGAAAAGCTATAGGAGAGGAGATAGCCCGGCTTCTGGCTGCCGGCTTTATCATGGAGGTTTTCCATCCCAAGTGGTTGGCTAACCCGATTCTAGTGTTGAAGAAAAATAATGAGTGGAGAATGTGCATAGATTTCACAAGCTTGAACAAGCATTGCCCTAAGGATCCGTTTGCTTTACCAAGGATTGATCAGATTATCGACGCTGTTGCAGGCAGCGATGTATTGTGTTTTTTGGATGCATACTCAGGATATCACCAAATCAAGCTCAAGGAGGAAGACTGGGAAAAACGTCGTTCATAACCCCCTTTGGTGCTTTCTGCTATAAAACTATGACTTTTGGTTTGAAGAATGCAGGTGCAACATATCAGAGGTGTATCCAGAATTGCTTCCACGATCAGATTGGGCGCAACGTCCATGCTTATGTAGATGATGTAGTAATAAAAACAAAGAACGCCGAGACGTTCATTGATGATCTAAAGGAAACGTTCAAGAATCTGCGTAGGTATGATATGAAGCTTAACCGGACAAAGTGTGTGTTTGGTGTTCCAACAGGGAAGCTCCTGGGTTTCATCGTGTCAGAGCGAGGAATCAAGGCTAACCCAGAAAAGATTAAGGCCATACAAGGTTTGAAAAAGCCAGAAGAGTTGAAAGATGTCCAGAAGCTTACAGGGAGTGTGACAGCCCTAAGACGGTTTATTGCCCGGCTCGGAGAAAAGGCCATACCTTTATACTGGCTCTTGAAGAAAACAGACAATTTCGTGTGGGACCAAGAGGCTGATGAGGCGTTTGAGTCCCTGAAGAAGCAGCTATCAGAGGCGCCAGTCCTGGCAGCCCCGGGTCCCAAGGAACCCATGCTATTGTACGTTGCAGCCAGGCCTCGGGTAGTCAGTGCCGTGGTCGTGGTTGAGCGCAAGGAGGAAGGAAAAGAGTACCCGGTTCAGAGGCTGGTCTATTATGTGAGCGAGGTCTTATCAGAAGCAAAGCAGAGATACCCACACTGGCAAAAGTTAGTTTTTGGAGTTTTCATGGCGAGCCGGAAATTGAAGCCGTACTTTCAAGAGCACCCAATCATAGTGGTTAGTTCTGTTCCAATGGCAGATATCATCAGAAATTCAGAGGCGACTGGCCGAGTCGCCAAGTGGGCAATAGAGATGGGGCCGTACCACATCAACTACAAGCCCAGGACAGCCATCAAGTCACAGGCATTGGTAGATTTTGTTAATGACCGGACTCAGACGAACGCACCACCACTTACACCAAGCATCCAATCGTGGGTTATGCATTTTGACGGGTCCAAACAATATGAGGGTTCAGGAGCCGGCGTGGTTTTAACTTCGCCTAAAGGAGACAAACTGAGTTATGTGTTGCAGATTCATTTTGACTGTTCCAACAATGTGGCTGAGTATGAAGCCCTGTTGCATGGCTTGCGTATAGCAAGAGAGATGAACATCAAGCGTATTGACGAGGGGTTAACTCATCAAATCCCATGGTTAAGGACCTAGGGTTGAGATTACGGGGGAGAGAACGTGGTAGAGCTGGTAGTTTCGTCGGCTGACAAGCAAAAGCAAGGATTTACCCAGGTTCAGGCCTCCGGAGAGTAACACCCTACTTCCTGCTTGTCTGGTATTGATCTGAGGGTATATGCGAGGTACAATGGAGTCCCGGCGAGATGTCGATCTCGCTAGGGTTTTGGTGGTTCGAGTCTTGCGTGTCCTGGTTCGGTGGCCCTCCCAACCTTTATATAATAGGTTGGGTCTCGGGAGTTCGCAACCGACTCAGATTACAGGCAAGGAAAGTCTAAACCGACTATGTCTATGCCTAATCTTGGAGGATACTCCATCTTCTTGGGCCTTTTGTTATGGGCTTCATGTAGGCTCTTGATAGTTGGGCCTTAGTCGATACGTGCACCAGTACCCTCATGGTAGGGTACCCGAGAGGTATATCCCCGTCACGTATCATGTGCTACGGAGACTCGGATCATGTGGCACAGCAAGTATCTGGAAAATGGGATAGAAAAGATGCAACGATGGCAGCATATAGACGGGAAGTGGACAAGGTGGCCGGGTTCTTCTCGGGCTACCAGGTGGATCACATTGAAAGTCGCAAGAATGAGGCGGCAGACGCTTTGTCAAGACTCGGCTCACGCAGAGAGCCGTTCCACCTAACGTTTCCTTGGATGAATTCTGGACCCCATCAGTTAAGGTTCAATCGGAAGAAGAGCTTGCTTACCCGGACGATCCAGAGTCGGAGTTCATCGCCACTATACATGTTGTTCCGGAATGGACATAGCCATACTTGGTGTACCTTTTGCGAGGAGAGTTGCCGCAACAAGAAGTCATAGCCCAGCAAATCACGCGCCGGGCCAAGTCATACGTAGTTATCGATGGCGAGTTATATAAGCGAAGTGCTACAGGCGTGTTTCAGCGTTGTGTTTCACCAGAGGAAGGCCGGCAAATATTGATGGAGATTCACGAAGGAGATTGTGAACATCATGCTTCCACAAGATCATTAGTAGCAAAAGCATTCAGGCATGGTTTCTTTTGGCTCACAGCATTGTCAGACGCGGAGCGCTTGGTAGCCAGATGTGAGGGGTGTCAGAGGTATGCAAGACAGATTCATGTGCCAGCCCAGGAGCTGAGAACAATACCCTTGACTTGGCCGTTTGCCGTCTGGGGTATGGATATGGTGGGTCCATTTCAAATGTCCCCTTGCAAGAAAACCCACCTCCTGGTTGCTATTGATAAATTCACCAAGTGGGTTGAGGTTATGCCGGTCACAAACTGTGAGGCAGCAACAGCAGTGCAGTTTCTGAAGAAAATCATATATCGCTTTGGTTACCCCCATAGTATAATCACAGATAATGGAACCAACATGTCCTTAGGGGAGGTAGCCAAGTTTTGTGTAAAAAATGGTATTCGTCTTGACGTTGCTTCAGTTTCTCACCCACAAGCCAATGGTCAAGTGGAACGTGCAAATCAAGAGTTACTTCGAGGGTTGAAGCCACGGCTCAGGACCCCGTGTATCAGGGCTGCTGGAGCGTGGGTTGAGGAGCTTCCCTCTGTACTTTGGGGTATCGACACGACGCCTAACAGGTCTACACAGATGACCCCGTTTTTCATGGTTTATGGTGCAGAGGCGGTTCTACCAAGCGACATTATTCATGACTCGCCAAGAGTGGCAGCTTACATCGAGGTTGAAAACGAGCAGACCCGGCAGGATGCCCTGGACTTGCTGGAGGAACACAGGGAGCAAGCCTTGGAGAGATCCACGGTATACCAGCAAGATCTGCGGCGTTACCACAGTCGTCGGGTCAGGACGCGCACTTTTCAGGAAGGAGACCTGGTGCTGCGATGGACGCAATCTAGAGAAGGGATGCACAAGTTGTCTCCTCCATGGGAAGGACCGTTCATTATAAGCCGGAATCTGCACAATGGCTCATATTATTTGGTGGATGCACGAGAAAAGTCAGAGTATCTGAACAACACAACCCACTCCACCACGTCATTGGAAGAGCGCGAGCGGCGGTGGAACATCTTGTGATGATGAGGATGAGGATTATTATGGAGAAGATAATGATGCCGACTCCCTAAAAGAGAAGGGTGAGATGGTATTTTGTGCTCTCCCTAGAGGTAGTAAAGCTATCTCCCCTTTATGTGAAATTTTGACTTATGCTATTAAGAGTTGCGAAGTCATTGAAGAAAAGGGAAGAATTGAGAGAGAGGATGCTATGGAAAAAGCATCCTTAGAGAATGCCCTTGAGGAAGAGCAAGAGCTTTGAGTGTCTCTTGAGGAGAAATTTGAATCTGTTGATGAAACAAATGATCTTATTATTGCTAAAATCATTAAGGAAAGAGATCATGCTATTGCTAAATATAAAGTGCTTAAAATGGAAAAGGTTGAATTTGGTGTTGGCAATGCTAGACTAATTGAGGATATAGAGAGACTTGACAAAGCTCTTTTGACTTTGAAAATTGAACACTCTCTCGTTAGCAAGTCTCATGATCAACTCCAAACTCAACTATCTAAAAATGATGAGCTTGCCAAGTTTTCTTCTTCCATTGCTAATGATAATGATGCTTGTGCTACTAACTCCACTTCTCGTGAAGCATCTATTTTGAAGGAGAATGTTGAGCTAAGGGCTCAACTTGAGTTGCTAACTAGCAAGTATGGGAAATTGGAAGAAAGTCATGAAAATCTCTCTAGCTCTAATGAGAATCTTCTAGCATCTCATGCCAAGCTAAAGTTAGCTCATGAGCCTACTATGTCAAAGGTAACATCTTGTGAGCCTCATGTGGCCACTAGCACAATCTCTACTAAAAATGCTATATTGCAATGTGTTAGTCCTAATAATTCTACATCACATACTTTTGCTAAATCTTGTGATGAATTACTTTCCTTGCCTTGTTGCTCTAACAATGAAGCATCTACTTCCTCTAGTGTTTATGTTGATACTAACTTGTAGAGGAATTAAATGAGCTCAAGGCCCAAGTCACTTCTTTGAAGAAAGACTTGGAAAAGCGTCATGATGGGAAGTCTACACTTGACAATATGTTCAGTGTTCAAAGACGCCCCAATGACAAGAGTGGACTTGGATTCAACTCCAATAACAAGAACAAGTCCAAGTACAACAGGAAGAAAAAGGGCCAAGAACAAGTTAAAGATTCGGCCAAGATTGTTTGCTTCAAGTGCAAAGTTGAAGGGCACCATGTTAGATCTTGCCCTTTGAAGAAGAAGTCTCTTAGTGAGAAGCAACAAGGGAAGAGGCCTCAAGCTAAAACTCAAGTGCCTCAAGTTGAAGAACGACCACTATTGGGTTGCGGGTAAAACTTTAAAATTTTCCGTAACCTTGCCGCCAGGATCTATTCTATGAAGATATGCTGCACCCCATAATGCTAGATCTTGTGTTTGTCGAAGTAGATGTCGGTGAAGCCTGATGAAGAATCTCACGTCCACACCGGGAGGTGAGATTGTTGCCGGTCCGTCGTCGAGAAACTACTTGCGCAGCCCCGCTCTAACAGTATCCACACGTACGCCGCGCCAACCCGCCAAGCACGTTCGCCGCCTAGAGCTACTAGCACCGACGAAGAGAAACTGCCTTTCGGCGTAGATTTAGTGGTAGATCTAATCGGCTCGATTAGATCTATATGAGACTAGAGAGATCTAATTCTCAACACATGAGATCTACTAGAGAGATATTAGATCAAAGTCTAATTAGAGCGCCGTCTAGATTAGAGCTTCGTCTAATTGCACAATATCTAGAGAGAGGAACGTGTGCAAGTCAATTGGATTGTTCTCTTTGTGGGAGGGGGTGGAGTATATAAAGGGGAGCAAGGGGAGAAGGTGCTTGGGGGAGGGGCAAAGCCCTCCCCTTGGTGCGCCTGCCCTAGGGAGGCCGGCCCCTCTCCCAAGTCGGTTTGGGAGAGGAGTCCTTGTCCAACAAGGACTCCCTCCCTTCCCTTTTATCTTTTTGCCTTTTTCCTTTATTCTTTCCTTTTCCAATTCAGACTCTTTTAAATCTCCAAATCAAACAAGGAAAGAGAGGAGGGGACTTGGTGTGGCCGGCCTGGAGGTGGGCCCCATGCGGCCAGCCCACACTAGGTGTGGCGCGGCACGCAGGGCACCCCCTCTCTCCTCTGGCGCATCCCCTCTTCCCGGCAAACCTCCGAAACTCTTCCGGAACCAAATATACTCTATAGATAAAATCATCGACTCTATCCACTGATGTCGGAAACACTTCCCGGCATCCCGGAACATCTCATGTTCGTCATATTTCTCTCATAGGAAATTCTTCCCTATATCGGCATCATTTCCCTCTCATGATAACTTCACCGGAACTTCTCCGAATCACTCCGGAGTTGTTCCTGTGACATCGGAGGGACTTCGACCACTTCTCATAACCACAAAACTATAACTTTATTCTCTCAATAAAAGATTGACTCACAGCTTAAGTGTGTGACCCAAAAGTTCGGTAAGACATGTCCGGGAACTTACCAGACAATAACCAACATTGGGACCTAGACGGCCATACTGGCTCCCGTGTGTTCACGAGTGAACGACAGAACCAGTGTGTTACTCATTACGTTAATCCCCTTACGTACATGATACCAATGATATCTCGAGATTGAGACAATGTGCTCTAGTGTGATCAAACCCTTTGATCATAACACATATAATTCTCGTACCAATATCATTCTCTTTTCTCATTCCGTATTTTCATTGTCCCGGGATTAATCACGTTGTGTCTGGCCAGACGATTGGGTGACAATAATAATACTGAGATGGCCTAGAAGATGTATCTCTCCATCGTCTGGAGGAGTAAGTGCCATTCTTGAATAATCTCTGTTCCAATACATTATTCTAGTCCACACCCAAAAGCCACCGTTATTGTCCCCAGTTATGGCCGGACGTTAGGTGACAATCAAAGCATGAGTGTCGAATAAGCGGTCACCAGATATTCTCATAGCAAAGGAATACAGCTAATGAAAACTAAACATATGATCAATTGCTACCTTCATCGTTGACGATTAGTCTCTTAGCAAGATCATACAATGGGTCGGTTCAGTACTATTGTCATTTCGACAATAAACTCCTATAGTTGTCTGACTTATACAAAGTCCATGATCAGGCAAACATGATCATCAAACAACAAGATAGGCTAGTCTTAGAGATAAGACCAGGAGCTCTTTTACTTGTTCATATCTCTACACCTGTATTGGAGGTTTTCCTCTTGATCACGTTGTATTTGCTATTCAAGTGCCCAATACAGTTATAGCATAAAGATATAAACATTAATAATAAACTTGGAGATAAATAATAACTAAATTATTATTGTCTCTAGGGCATATCTCCAACAGTCTCCCACTTGCACTAGAGTCAATAATGATTCTAGTTAGCATGATGACATGACACCAAATGGAACTAAGGTGCCACTCACACTTTCGCAGGCGCTCTGAGACTGTGTCCAAAACTTTGATCCAATCAAAGTACATAAACTTGTTTAACTTCTCACATGCCAAACTTGACAATGTAAGTCGGATATATTAGGAATTGGATATCGGTCTATCCGGTTCCATAGTAGCATTAATAATATCAAGCGTCTCCGAATGATATTATCATACCGTCTATTGAAACCTAACCAAGTCAATGACTTATCCAATAACTTTCTTATCATGATGTCTCACATCAATGATGCAACTATCCTTAATAGAAAATCTATTTATGTTGTAGAATCCACTCATAATATACAAGTGATTTAATAAAATCGAAACACTAAATATTTATCAATTGAAAATTGCATTTATCAGATTAAATCAATTAAATTTAGCACTTTGGAAACTTTCCGGCTTTATGTACTATATATAGCAATGAGATAAGAAAAATCACGTTAAACATGATTTGATCTTATTCCTCTCTATTCGCTCATCATTGACTACGAATGTCAATGTGTCTTGCAAATATCACGCTATGAATTCTTGATCAAATTTATTTGACTCAAGACACAATTCGAATTACCTTTCAGAATTGTACTTAGCACATTCATACTCATGTTTATTAAATTCTATCTTATAGCCAAAACTTTAATAGGACACTATCCGACCTTTTATTTAAAATTCTTTTAAATCTTTATTTCACAAGATATACATTTTTGAATTTGGCCTAGCCTTATTCAACAAATATAATATCAGCTCCCACTGACTTTTAAGTCCCTTCGATTTATATAATGAAAAGAATAACTTTCTTACTCATTAATACGACTGACTTCAAACACTCATAATATAATTATCCAGATTATTCTCATAATCCAAATGAATTATTCTTAGCAATCAATTATGCTAATTTAGTTCAATAACAGCATTGAGCAATTGATATGACAAGTTTTGCAACTTCTCACTATCATTTATTCATCCTTGATAAAACAATTTTAATCAAGACTAGCTCTATGAATATTAAATATTCACATTTGTCCTTTCTTTATGAAATATTCATGCCCAGTTATTTCACATCACGTCCAAACTACTCTCAAGATTAAATCTTGGAGCTACATGAATTTTTCTTGGACTCCTTTATGACATATACCGTCATTTATGAGTATTCTTTATTCTGTTTATAATTGCTTTGCTTTTAATCATGTTCCTGGACATTTTTAATAATTCAACCATTAGGTGATTTAATCATTAAATTCCTCACATGACTTTCATCATAATACTTAATTCGAATCATGTATAGCCTACATGTATTCCTGGACAAAGTAATGATATGGAAACATTTGCGTGTTACCCCTCTCATTCTAACACTTGTCCAAAGACTCCCAGTCTTAATTTAGTATTTTGATTTCCACTCTCTCTTCATGAGAAGACACTTTTCTCCAATTCTAAAGTCAACAAGCTCTTAGAATAATATGTGGAAAACAACTGCCAATATAATACTTTGGACTTTACCTTTATGCAAAACATTTATTCAATTCGAATCCATACTTGAGATTCACAATCGAAAAACTTAGAACTTTCTATCAAAATAACTCTAAGTTAAAATTGATATAGGTCCCCCTGAATACAAACAAAATAATCTATTTTACTTTAGTGGGTAATTTGGAATTCTATTTCACATCACGTCAGAACAAGACCTCTTGACATAATTATTATAACATTTCCTTTTAATCTTTGTCGTTTAGATTGGGACCCACAACGTTTTCGTAATGTTGGGATGTCAATCACCCCGCAATGTCAATCACCCCGCAATGTCAATCTAGCAACATGAATAATCATGCTTGGTGAGGCCGTAGTATTTCCGGTTGTCCCGTTGATCCTACAGCCACGCTAAAATATGCAAACAAACGTTAGAGGCGTCTAACTCTGTTTTGCAGGACATGTGATGTGGTATAGTCTTGAAATATATTTTGTTGACTAACCTTTGTTTTGTTGGCCGGCGTGCCGTTCATCCTTGTTCGTCGAGCTATGGTGATAGTGGAGGATAGGAGAAGGCATGCAAGTGTCGTGAACCTCGACATGGCCGCACCGGTGGAGGCGCCACCGGAAGATGAAGGAAGAAGACTATACTACATCACGAAGTGTTATTTACTTGTGCATGTTTTATATGTTTTCTTGCTTTTCCCTTGATTGCGCAGTAGACGTGATTATTAGGGAGATTCCTCAGTAGCTGCAGAGTTTAATTACTTGAGCTAAAATTAAAAATATCAAGGAGTTCGTGCTCTTCCAAGTCGTAGCAGCGTCAAACCGGGTGCTTGTCGGGCTCCGTGTATCCATGGGCTGAGTTGACAAGGATTCGGGAGGCGTGCATGGAACATACATGCAGCAAAAACGGTTGGTTGTCTTGACGTTCGGGCATGACTAGTCATGAGCTCGGAGCACATCCATCGAAAGATGAAACGGAAATCACGGAAGGAAGTGATTGGCAAGGTAGCCTACCCGTCGTAAACTACGATCATTGAGTTGCATCCATCCTTTGATCGTATGTTGGGCGTGGATTTCGTATACACTAATTTGATCATGAGGAATATCAATTTTAGTGGGAGCACTTTATTTAGATTCGCTTTGATAGTGCTAGAAATAATTATGAACATGTCTAAGTGAACTTTAATTGTTGTAGATCAATGGCTCGTAACATAGTGCCCACCTTTAACCTTGGACCCCTGATTGAGAAGAAACCCCTGACTGCAAATGGAAGCAACTACTCTGATTGGGTGCGTTCGCTAAGGATTGTTCTTAGGAACGCAAAGAGTGAGTACGTCCTCGATGGTCCTCTTCCTGAGGAGCCAGGTGACGAGGCAACGGAAGCTGAGAGAGATGCGTACACCCTGTTGAGTGATACGGCTATCTCCGTTCAATGTCTCATGTTGACATGTATGGAACCTGAGTTGCAGAAAAAGTTTGATCAAACTTCTGCTTACGACATGATTGTCGCACTCACGGCCATGTACCAGACTCAGGCTAAGACTGAGCGTTATGAGATAACAAAGGCACTTTGGTCATGTCACATGGCAGAAGGAAGCTCTGTGAGCGAGCATGTAATCAAGATGTTTGGTTATGGTACGAGGCTTCAGGCTCTGGGATTTCCAATTCCAGCTGAGCTGAGTATAGATGTGGTGTTGGCATCCCTCCCCCCGTCTTACAACGGTTTTATCATGAATTACAACATGAATGGGTTGGAGAAAACACCAAATGAGCTCCTCGCAATGCTGAAAACTGCTGAAGCTAGTGTAAGAAGGGAAAACAATCAAGTTTTGATGGTTACCCAGAATACACAGTTCAAGAAGAAGAAAGTCAAGAAGTCTAAAGGTGCTAAGGCACTTAACAAGGCTGAGATCTTAGCTCAAACAGATTCCGAGTGTTTCTTTTGCAAGAAGAAAGGACACTGGAAGAGGAACTGCAAGAAGTTCCTGTTGCAGAAGAAGAAGCCTGCTAAAGGCAAGAAAGGTATAAGAGTTATACTTTGAAATGATATTTGTCATTCTTACTAGTGACTCTGGAGTATCGATTGCTAAATTATTTTGTGCACTCGATATAGGAAACGGCAAGTAAGGAGACGGAGGAGTAAAAGATGGATATGTGTTCAAGCTCGGCGCATAAAGTTTCATCCACAAGATGAAGGCATCTCCAATTTACTTTTCAAGTTTTAGTTTAAAAGATTTGTGGGCCTTGGCCCGGTTTTGTAATAAGGTCGCAATCTTGGCGATGTAATACTCTTGTGGATTTGTGGGATAAGTCATCCCGTTTATCGTGAGAATATTTTGGATTAATCCCTTCGTGGATGATCAAGTTACAAATCTTTTGAATTATTGATATCATTTTGTTCTGAAATGTTTTGTGATTATGTTGACACCACCTTCGTGTGGCACTATCATCTCAAATGCATCATATATGAAAGGAAATTTGAGATATTGTTGTGTGAAACAAGTGAAAGACTTGATGAATTACATTCTTCTTTGAAGTTTGAATTCATTAGGTATAAAGGCACATAGTGAAGTCAATGAAGGACAAGTTGAAAGATAGTCAATTTTGATATCTTGAAACTTCACAAAAGTATTTTGGAAAATTGTCTTAGTGATAGGATGAGTTGAAGTTGATTTCGATTCATGGACTTTTAAATAAGTCATTACTAAGAATCTTCATATGCAAGTTTGTACTCCAAAGAAACCCATATTAGATTGTTAATTGCTTGATTAGTTTTAGCACAGTTATATGTCTTTGAATTTTGCGACATTGTCTTGAAAGAAAGCTATAAAGGGTCGTGAAAGATCTTGGATACCTTAAATTCTGAAAGATGAATTCGGTTCTAAAGATTAAAAGGACTTAGAAAAATTTTTATCTTTTGTTTGTGTCATAGTTTTGAAAGATAAACGAATGTGGGACACAAGATTTTAGGACTTGAATTTTCTGAAAGATGAAATTCGGCCCTAAAAGGTTGGAAGATAAATAAATTACTTTGTAGGTTGTTCCAATATTTTAATTGGAAGTCCTCTTATAAACCACCACATAAGTGACAATGTTTTGTTGCTAAGATAGATGTGATTCTTGAGGGTTTTGGACCTCTAAAGAATTCAGTGGGAGGATGGTGATTCTTGAAAAGATTATTGAATCTTCGAAATAGTTATCAGAAGTTGTGCAAGCGGAAGCAATTCCAATTGACAATTCTTTTAGACTAATACCGAGAGTCATTACATTGTGTATGACTTCTTGTCAAGAAAAATCACTTAACCAAGGAGCATGTCATTTTCTAGGAAACATGAATGCTAAGATAAAGTAAGAAAATGTGCTAAAAGGTTGTATCCGATTTTGACAAGATAGTCATAAAGTAGAATATCATCATTATTAAGTTATTGGAAACTTGATAATTGGTTCCTTTTGTTAGACTTAAGGAAGATCTCAAAACTTGTTTAGTCATGAATTGTATTCTGACAAAATCAAGAGTTGACTACAAAAGATCTAAGGATCTGTAGCACATTTTGATGATCTAAAATGAATTACTAGTTTGATCTATATAAGATATTGATAAGACATATTCCTTCATAGGAAAAACTTTGATCGAGGAAGTGTACTAAGTACAGCTCGAGGGTCTTATTAATTGAATATAGAACTAGTAATCAAGTTATTTGTCTATGACAAATAAAGAAGGATGATATTAAAAGATTGGATAATAAAGGATGAAACGAAATAAACTTTTTTAAAAGTTTCATAAAGGAATAGCAGGTCATAGTTTCAAAGAGATCAGTGGGAGCTTAATGTGTTGTTCAAATATTGAGTGACATCATAGATAATTGTTTTATTTGATTGTGTAGTATGACATTAAAAGATTTTGATGACATATACATATGGAACATATTATTAGCCGTATTAGGAGGTATCCTAATAGTGGTATAATATTATGTTGCGAAAATTTCACTAGATGTTTTGAACTTGGTTCAACACATGGGAGAATTTATGTTCTCATAAAGATAGAGAAATTCATGTGCAAGATCCATGGCTGTTGAAAAACGATGGTGAGCATGATCAATCTATTATATAATTAAAACACATGATAATTAATGGCTCAGATTAAGCACTTGAAAGCAAACGGCTCAGATTTAAAAGATCTATTATTGGAAAGAAAAAAAAGTCCTCAGATCGGTTTTGGAAAGAGCGCACCTTCTTGGGGTTAGCTAACCATCAAGGTCACGTTTTGGAATTAATTTCATATTCGTGCAAGTCATGGACTCCTAGCAAACATGAGGGCGTGCATATATTTATTCGTGCGAGTCATGGACTCCTAGCAAACATCAGGGCGTGGATATATTGATCCTCGAAGCTACATCATCCCTACGTCTAGACGATGGATTGGAGATATGAAAGCACACATACGAAGGTTCTCTGTTCCTGTATAAATTCTACAACGAGCCTGAGACGATGACGGTTGAGACATTTTTTCGATCTCGCGTGGACGAAGTGCCGAACAAACAACACAAGGCCCTTGGTAGCAAGGTCTACGACAAATTTGATCTCGATCTGTCGAGAAGTGACGGCGTTGGCAGACCTGGTGCAGCTAGGATCGATGGCAACCCGGCCTATGGTTGCTTGATCGTATGCTGGATATAGAAAGCTGGATACACGCAGGGTGAGAATCGAATAGTAGGAAAAGAGCCGGCTTTCTCTGGCCAGAGAACATCAGCCGTGATTGTGATCCTGCAAGAACTAAAGATTTCTCCGGCTGTGATTACAGTCGTGCAAGACCAGAAGATTTCGCCGGCCGTCCAACTTACATTCGTTCGGCTTTCAGGATGCTAGAGCGATGGGCGGGACCCTGCGCCTGTTTCGAGGATGGGCAGGACCCTCGGACATCACCAACTCATCAGTCGCGAGTGGCGATCTCCCGTCATATACTCGCGTGAGACATTGGAGAGGATGATGTAGATCTGGAGCACTCAATCAGATGATGGAAGGCGTCGCAGAACAGCTGCATGGCCAGGATTCACACGACGATACATAGGTACGTATGCTGGATAGAAAGCCGAAGACGCAGGCGGTCAAGATGGATTTTGTCCGGCCGGAGAACTTCGGCGGCGATCGTTAACAAGGCTGTTTTATCTCCGGCCGTCCAACTTACTTACGCTGGCTTCTAAGTTTGGCTTTCAGGTTCCTAATGCGATTAGTAGGAATTGTGACATCACCGTACTCATGCATCGCCATCACGCCGGCGCATGATGTGCCGCTGCACAACGCTTAGGCGGCTGTCTCGCCAGCGGCATACATACCGGCGTCCACTCCCTAAATTACTTTATTTATTACCACACTTCAGGCCTTGAACTACACCAACGATTTGGAACGATATGTAAGTACTACCTCCGATCCATATTAGTGGGCACAACTTTGTCTAAATACACATGTATCTAGTCTAAATACTTAACTAGATACATATGAATTTAGACAAAGTTAATATGGATCGGAGGGAGTAGTATTAGTGGACTTGGCCGGCATTGGAGGAGGATTACA
Organism: Poa pratensis; assembly: GCA_947311845.1. Taxonomy (NCBI): domain Eukaryota; kingdom Viridiplantae; phylum Streptophyta; class Magnoliopsida; order Poales; family Poaceae; genus Poa; species Poa pratensis. Next base: position 44,974,531 of record CAMZMU010000053.1, read on the forward strand.
GGGAGCATATCATCGTACAGTAATTGGGTCGACTAATCATGCATGGTGCATACGTTTAGCATCTGCAACCAGGTACGTTTAATTTATTTTTGAAACAAAAGGTATGAGCGTCAGAGCGTGTTAAGCATGATCGTATCAGCTAGCAACTACCTGATCTTTGTATAAAGCTTCACTCCATCGATAGCTCATATGTGTTCAGGTACATTTATGCTGAAAAAAACGTCGCACAGATTCAATTCACCATTGTCTGGACTCTCGAAAAGTAGGTTTATATTGTTACTGTCGAGGTTTCCATGGATAAACTCTGTAACAAACTTCATGTGAAATGCAGTACAAAAACAGACAAATAAAATAAAATTAACATGAGCATGAGTCGAAGCATGATTGGAGTTATCAAAAATTAAGACCGCAATACGGCCGTTGATGAGTCATAGAGGAATATATCACAAATTTATGTCGTGGATGTAAGGTTGCTAGAAATAACTATTGGTGGAAAGGTACAGAACAGGTATGAGGATTTGAAGACAGAACTGAATATTCGTATGGTATAATCTATGGGTGGATGCAGCAAGCAGATCTTACTACTGTTAATCTTCTGTTGTCGAAACAAAACGGTCCGTGGAAATATTGAATACAAATATCGAAAACAATCATGTTTCCGTAGATCATGGAATTTTTGCTACACATGATCTTATACGTATATTTAGAATTTTAAATTAACACAAATGTAGTAATGAATTGAGCTGAAAAATAAATTTTCGTAGAAAGAGATGGTACGTATATCATGTCTAATACTGTATATGATCTAGCCGCGCAAATGCGCGGGCCATCCAGCTAGTTGATCATAAAGAGAATTTCTTGGCTAGTGCAATTTTGAGATCAAATATGAATAATTAAAATTAATTGTTGACAAGTTGAATTTTGTGATAAAAGTTCAATTGACTCCAATTAAAATGAAGTATTCTCCATAAGGTGTATTTTGAAGAAGTTACTTCAAAAGGAAGAACAACTCAAAATGTAAGAGTTACATTGAAAAATCTTATGAGATAAGTATAAAGATAAGCAAGGGTGCGATAACGGAATTTCTTTGAAATCCGTGTATCAAGAAATAGGGTCACATTATGAAAACTACAACAAGTAGCAAAGTGAGTGGGAGTGTTAGAAACTTCCAAAAGGGGTTATCAGTTCATTGAATGAACTAGGTGTGGATCTTTGCAAAAGAAACAACAAGTTGTGCAAACAATGGAATTGTTTTCTTAGTTAAAGAACCAAGGTTACGCCTTCAATAACTAGAGCTACAAGTGATCATATGATCAATAAAGGCTATGCAAGAAAAGGTTTATTTATTGCATAGAAATAATAAAAGTTCACGCTGTCCAATTTAGGACTAAAGATAAAAGTCGAACCACAAGAGTGAGCATGAGAAAAACACCGAACATCTCCTCAGATGTTAAACTTATGCAAACTAGATATTGCCAGTTGTGCAAATCGGAGACTGTTGGATGTATGCCCAAAAGGCAATGTATTTATACATCTGATTCATTAATTATGTTTCATGTTTACTATGCTATAACTGCTATGATTTCTGAATATGTGATTCAGGAGAAAGCTCATACGCACGTGTAGAAAACATGAACATTAAAAGATAGCCTAGTCTTATTTACAGACTAATTTGTTGAATGCTTGATGATCAAGCTTTCATGGTCATGGACATTGTATATGTCAGCATCAACAAGTGGCATATTGTGGGAAAACAATATGGCTGGGTAGACCCAAGTTTTGGTATGCTAAGAGATTCCGTTTGTTTTGTCCTTAGCTTATCTCAGAAAGGTTATTATACAACATGTTCTTGAACCATGAGGTTATTAGGGTTGTGTATACTAGAGTAATTGCTTTGGTGATGTCAACCATCAAGGCCGTAACTGGGTGATCATAATGGCAGTTACTGGGTGGTTACGAAAGTATGCATGATCATAATGTTCTGAGATGGAAGATTACTCCTCTGTCAAAAGAGAGATACGCCCTGGGCCCACTCGGTATGAGAGGTATCCATTTTGTTCTGCAGACAATGCATGGTGCAGTTACACCGTGTGGGATATCGTAATACGGGAACGAGTAAAGGGAACTTGCCGGTTAACGAGACAGACAAAGATGTTGTGAATCAGGAAAGATTCATGGCAACATCAACGGATATGTATATCTCGGGTCAAGTTCTGTTATCGCGAGAAATGGGAATGATGTATTAGTAATCGACAGGTTCAACTGAGTGTCTTCGCATACCGGTAGCAATTATTCAGGTCGTCCTCGGATCTGACCCTGGCCGGTGATTAGATGAGCACATCTAATTATAGCTACACGTTATCGAACCTGTAGGGTGGACACGCTTAAACTAGGATTGATTAGTTGTGTATATTGGTTGGTCTGGAACATAGTGAGAAAGTATCATCGGATTGGATCTGCGTGATAGATATATTTATATATATCAGAGAGATAATAAAGGCAGACATTGGATGTCTCGGAATGATAGAAGTTACTATCATTGACGGATTTATTCCAAGGGTGTTTATATAAGTGGTAATATTTATCCAGAGTATTTTATCTGCGGACACTAGGTGTCCCGGATCATGTAAAAGTGTTTTATATGATAAGTAATTAATTCGGAGAATATTCTTTAAGAGGAAATATTTAAATAAGAATTAATTAGACAAAATATTATTTAGTTAAATATTAATTTATTTAGTTGATAAATAATTATTGGAAAAATATTAAGACCAATAAAAGGTGGCTGCCACATGGGCCCACGTGGGCTGAAGCCAAGCGCGGGGGGGGGGGGGGGGGGGGGAGGGTTTCCCCATGGCCGAACCCTAGTGGGCCGAGCGGCCCATGGGGAGGCGACGGCGGCGGCGGCCAGGTGGGTCAGGCGGCACGACAGGCCCCACTCGGGGTCGGTGCAGCTGGGCGGGCTCCACCCGGGTCGGTGCGATGCAAGGAAGGAGGGGGAGTCGAGTTGGAGTTGGACTCCAACTCCCCCTCCCAAACCGAATAGGGCTAGGGGTCTTTCCCCTTGCCCAAGTCCCTCCACCCCTTGGCCATCTATATAAACCCCACCCCCTCCTATTTGGAAATACACAAATAGAGACACAATAAACTCTCAAGTTTAGATCTCTTCTTGTTGGTTTAGAGGGAACCTCTAATTAGAGGCAACCTCTCCGATTAGACTAGATCTAATCTCTCTCTTTCTCCTTCTCATGTGTTGAGAACTCCACCTTCATATACGCCAGTAGTGCTTCAAGCTTTGACGGCGAAGCCCTGCTGAACCTTTCCCGGCGTACGCGTGCGAGCTCTCGGAGGGGTGAGACGTCTCACCCTGACTCTGCTAGACCAAGGAGATCAAGCAAGGAGTAGACGGCGAGATCTCTCTACCAGGCTTGGTTGAGAGAATCGGCGACATGCTACATCGACTACGTCATCGACATCGACATCGGCGACGGGCTACATCGACTACGTCATCAACATTTTTTCCGCGACTTCGGTGTTGGTAACGTATTCCATCTATATTTTCGGATCTTCGTATTCACATGTATCTTCATAGTACAGATCTTGGAGCGTTGCATAGCATGATCAGCGAAAATTTTAAATTTCCGTCACGCAACCCAATAAAAACATGACCCTACCACCCCACCCAACCCGACAACAAAGTCTGGCCACGCCAACAGCTTCCACGATCTACCCCGGTTTGAGACTACACACCCAGAGAAGAGGGAGTGCTCTTCTACGAGGCTTAGAAGGAGGCCCAAATACGGAGATACAAGCAATGCATCAAAGTTGTGGTAAGGGCCAATTAGGACATTTAACACGATACATGCCGCTTATGGTGAGCTTTGTAGTGACGCACCGGTGGTATGTATGAGGGGGACGACGCCATGGGAGGGAAGGAGGGAGGGAGAACATGAGCTAGGCTCGGTTTCGTTTTTCTGTCGTTGTGTGTTGAATAGCGATTAGGTGGATGTCGATAGAAGATATTTGGTCTGATACCATGTTGGATGAAACGATCGGTACCCCGTTAAGGGGATCGGTTACGTGTTAAGTAGGAGTAGATGGAAAACCCCACCCATGGCATATATACAAGGAAAGGAATTACATATGGAAAGAGGAGGAATGAAAGATCCAATCTCGTACATGGCTGTTGTGGTGACACGCCCGTCGGTGTACTACACCATACGGGTATCCCTAGGCTATACGTGATGGCTACATGATTTTGTATAACAAGACGGGGGCTCAATTACGAAGTATTTTTTACATTAAGTTGTGGTAAGGGCTCAATTATGGAGTATTTTTTCATATGTGCATCCCTCCCTGTAGAAAAGAAACTAATAAAGGTAGGCTCCACGAGGGAGTCGGAAACCCACTTCCGGAGCTCCATGTGCGTCCATGAGGACATTGGCGAGGGCTTGCCTGATGTCGTCCTCCGGTTTACGACGTGGGCTCCAGCACCCGCCGCGACGGCGTAGGGATGTGCCTGAAGAGGGGATACTGGGCGACAGGCGATGAGGAAGCAGGGTAGGTCACCGGACGCCATGTCTGGGAGACGGAGTGGGGGGAACCCGAGAAGAAGGAGGGGGAGGAGAGTGGATGTCGGAGCTATAGAGGACGGGGTCCGAGGTAGTGGCGGTGCACGATGAGCGGGGATTGCGCGAGGGTTCGACGAGGTTCCCAGCGCTAGACGGAAAAAAAGCGAGAAACGTAATAAAGCGAGAAACGTAGTAGAGATAGAGATTAGTGGCATGTAATCAACCTTTTAATGGTGTCATTTAATAAATAGATGCGGTTTTGGTAGGTTTCGCTCCATGCAATCCTTTGTTTGACTTGTATGCTTTGTTAACCTTGGAATAATTGGTGTTTAAATGCTAATTGATGGATTATCGTCCCTCTTTTACCGTGCCGAGATTTGATTTGACATTGATGTGGTGTGGAAAAACCGGAGTTAGGAAAAAACCGGCGCGGGAAAAAACCGTGTTGACGAAAGGCTGAGAGGCTTGACGAAGGAACGAATCGTACCTTTTAGATAATAAAGTGTAGAGAAGATAGCATAAACTGAGTCAACTCTTTTCTACTCCCTCCGTTCCGAATTAGTTGACTTGGGTTTGTTCAAATACGGATGTATCTAGACACTAGACAAGTATAAATACATCTGTATTTAGACAAACCCAAATCGAATAATTTGGAACGGAGGGAGTATCTAATCAGACTATGGATATCAACCATCTTAGCTCAAAATGTACTCAACGGTACTATGCAACCAGCGGTAGTATCATCACGCAGAACGGCAGCAGGGCATTAAAATGTGGACACCACGCGTGACTTGGACATTGAAAGCGATGGATCAGGACATGTTTGTGGTCCAGTGACCAAAACTGCCGCTGTTTTGCGCGGATGGGCCTGGAGTGGATTGATAGACACGGACGGTTGACGCTGGCACAGTACTACTCACCAGCCACGAGCGGAGAAAAATCCTATGAGACCGAGTCTATTTTCCACCAGTTTAGACCTTTGTTAGGAGATGACACGTGTCCCGCACACATCTCAAAGCCCTTCTTCCCAAATGGAGATTCATGCAAGTCCCGACTTGTTTTGAGCTCGTGCAGAATGGCAGAAATATGAATGGAGGCAAAGATGTGAACCGGAACTGGAGTAGTTAGAATATATGATTGCACGCGGGCCGCGGCTGATGCGCATCGTCTGCTGCTTCTCCCGTGTATACAAGTATGAGCTTTGATTAGAAGAAACGAAAGGGCTAAACAAACTGGTGATGGAATTAGAAATAGAGGAGAGTAAATCTGATTGGCAAGTATGCGTTTTGGCAATTCAGATGGCGACCGAGAAAAATTAATTTTCACGAGGATCCACACTCGTGTGTTGTTCTTGTGTCGTCATTATCTTGCCATGGCGGATGCCTGTACATTGATATGTACGAGATCTATGCATACAGGGTGCAGAACGTACGGTGGAGGTGCGCAAACCCAGCGAAGGTCTGGAGGGTACCAAGGGCGGCTGGTCATGGTGTACTGCTTCGTGGACTGAGTGTGGCGACATCTTTTACACCATGGGCGAAGCGCGGCTGCTGCGGTTTCTACATCTCTGATGTTCTGTATATCGACGAGATGCATTGGGGAAGAAAGGCTTTGAGATGTGTGCGGGACAGATGTCATCTCCTCACACAGGTCTAAACTGGTGGCGAAATAGACCCGGTCTCATAGGATTTTCTTCCGCCACGAGCAGCCACTCGTAAATCGTTATCGAGGAGAGGGCTACGAAATTGAGGCGAACGAACGCATATACAGTGTTTGGTTTCCACCGCGCGCGCACATGCACGATACATCCCGCAGGTCATGATGCTGTCGGCACGAGTACTATCCTCTGTCTGTCATGTGAAGCGAGGTGTTCTGATCTGCCTAATTAATTCACGGGGACAAATCTTTCTTAATTTCTGGACCGTGGCAGACTAGCTAACGACCCCACGGACACAGGTGCCGTCGCCGTGCAGGTCATTGCATCTCCAACCACCGCCCACGTGCTCCTATTACTACTATGCCGTCCCCGTTGCCCGGTGCGCGGACAGACGAAACCACTGACCTGGCAACTCCACGACAGAAAATAATTGGTTTGAAATCTATCTACAGTGTCGATTTTATATATTCTCCCTGTTTTCTATACAAAACCACTATCCATTTTTAGACACTAACAAAACAGGACCAACTAATAATATGAGGAGCACTAATTATATGGAATCTCGTGTTTCGGACAGAGGGGCTGTTTGGTTCCTGACCACATTTTGCAAAGACTAAGTTTGTCAAGTGTGGCAGCCGTAATATTTTGGGTGAGAAAGCCACAAAGTGTGGTAAAATTTGGCAAAAAAGTTCACTCTAGGACAGGTTGGCCATATTGGTAATAAAGTGTACCAAAAACTAAATACTCTATGTAGTTGTGCCGCCACAGGTTGGATACTTGGATTGACAAATTAGACAAGCAATGTTCACTTAATAAACACCATCCTACGAGGAAAATATATTCAGCTCTTTTTGACGAGAAATATTGATCTTATATAGATGCAAATTGTATATTTATTGTTGACCTTACATTTAAAACCAGAGGGAGCATTAAGATAATTTAAAACAAAATTACTATTATCGTCTACATATGTTCAATAATCTTCTCTATTAATTCTTAGGCCCCATTTGGAATACAGGAACTAAAAAACGGAGGAATTGAGGTGTCATGCTTCCTAAATTCCTACAGGAACTAAAACCATAGGGAAATTTTCAAAGTGTCGTTTGGATGTCACGCAGGAAAAAAATAGGAATTGTAGACACGGGAAGATGAAAACATGAACTGAGACTTCATGTTTGTTTTCATCCAAAATTCCTATGGAATAGCTTATGCCATAGGAATTTCAAAGTAATCTGAGCTTCCTATTCCTTTGTTACAAACAGTACCATAGGAAATTTTCCTGTAGGAATCCTATCCTCCAATTTTTTTACGATTTTCCTTTGTTTCAAACAGACCTTACTGAATTCTAATTTTAACATTTGTGATTTAAATCAAAGAAACAATCTAGGCTATTACACCCTCCCTACCGAATGCAACATAACTGGAATTCACCAAAACTTCACGCCTAGATGCATCTAAAATCTTAGAGCGGTTTGACCACGACCAATTGTTACATCAGTTGTATTGTTGTAGGAATGGATCGCCTACATGAGGGGTCTTCAATCCTGCAAAACGACTATGTGGACAATAGTTAAGTAAGTCAAGCCAAACCTAGTCAATAAGTTTCCGTGATAATTTCATGGTCAGCAACATACAAATCAAGTCAAGAGATTAAATATGCAAGGTATAAGATGAAACCAAAGAAACAATAAATCTCTTCGGTGGAGAGCTAGTTGGGCTAATCCAGCATCGAATTTGGCCCATCTCTTTTCTCATACACATCCCTCCAAGAATAGTGGTCAAATTTTACCAATTTCTTCAAGCTCGAATAAACGTACACGAATATGTGTGTAATGGCTGGAATAATTTTATATATTTTGAATTATATTCAAATACAAGCGTAGCAACAAGTAAGTCAAATAAATATTCACGTGGGGACAAAACAAGTACTATCAATAAAGAAACCTCAATACAACAATTTCGGCCATCCAAAATAGCGACATGTACAAGTCTAGGCACGCTTCACCTCACTAGTTAGTATCGAGTTTATCTTAGGATGCAGTAGGAGTACTACCTCCGATCCATATTAATGGGCTCAACTTTATCTAGATACGGATGTATCTAGTTAAGTGTTTAGACTAGATGCATCCATATCTAGACAATGTTGAGACCATTAATATGGATCGGAGGGAGTACCAAATTTCTTTTTCAGAGACGTTTTTGCATTTGTCTGGTACTGAAAACATCATTTGCGTCGTGATCAGAGGTGGGGCAAAAACAACAGCACGGTGGGCAGTACCTGTTGGGTCCGATCCGATCCCGTTCGCACCACTGTAGACGGTTGCAGTGACCTGTCCTCCCTCGCGTGAACCAGTTTTGATTAAGGCATGGTGATGGCACTGTCTCGGTTTTTATCTATAGTACGTACTAGTACTGTATTTCCTTTGCCTTTTCGCCGCTCGTATCTTTTTTACTAAATGGCCCTTAATCAGACAATCAGACAAATCTGGCCTCCGCAAAACTTTCGCGTGAATATGGCCCCTCGGCTCAAAACGTCATTTGCTGAGGCGTTTCAAAAATATCAGAGGCTCCAAAAATCTCAGAAACGTCACACAGTTTGGCGTATCCTAAGGCAGAAAAACGCAAAAATTTCTAAGTCATTTGTGTAAAGCCAAATGATATGGCTTTTCTCCGGGTCAGAGTCTCTGAGAATCTCAGAGAACGCCAACTGATATGACGTTCCCTGAGATTCTCAGAGTCTCTGAACCGGAGAAAAGCCATATCATTTGGCTTTACCCAGATGAAAAGCCATCTCATTTGGCTTTACACAAATGACTTAGAATTTTTTGCGTTTTTCTGTTTCAGGATACGCCAAACTATACGACGTTTTCTGACTTTTCAGGGGGCTCTGATATTTTTGAAACGCCAAATGACATGACGTTTTGGGCCGAGGGCCATACTTGCGCGAAAGTTTTGGGAAGGACCAGATTTGTCTGATTGTCCGATTAAGGGCTATTTAGTAAAAAAGATACTCGCCGCTCAGCGTGGGGTCCAGGCCTGATCATTCCTCTCCCATGATGCCATGACCAGAATCCATGAAAGTGATGGCAGATCGCGATGCGTGTGCAGACCCGTGGTCCCTGTGATGTTCAGTCAGGCAAGCAGTGCCGGGAGATGGGAGCAGGTGGGGCCCACGGAAAGCATGGCAGGAATCAGTTCGGACGGATGTGCCCAGGGCCCACACTGATTTAAGCTCCATTTAAAACACAAACACAAAGGTAGTCAAGTCGACCAACACTAAATTTACAAGATGAATTTGAAAGCTTGTCCCTTACGTGTGGGGGCAAACTGTCAGGTAATGGGAAATGTTTAGCATGGTAAATGGTGACATTGGGAACAAATGAAAAAATAAATTCAAGTAGACTAATTGTTGACGTTCAACCAACGACAACTCAAAATAAAAATAGAATGTATTGGCAATATCGCATATTGTATAAGAAAGAACAATGGATGGAACACGCAGGCAGGCAATATCGCATATAAGTATTAATTCTTATTTTGTGACTGCAATTAACTTTAGACTTAAAAGACAGATGAACAACTCAACCTATATATGAACTGATTTGCAAAGTTTAAGCACTATACCTAAACATACGAAAGCAGACTTGCAAACTTTCAGTACGAGATATACGAACTTCGGCTGAATAATTGTACAAAAAAACAGCACTTTCTTGTACCTAAATGTCTACAGTGAAAAACATTCCAACAATCACAAAATAATTTCATGAACCATGATGATATGTGCCTTATGACGATCGTTTGTGTTCCAAACGTCCCATTAAAAACTATCTTTTTGGTAAAAATAAGAATTAATACTTAACGTGCGGAAAGTAAAACGCACCGATAGCCCTACACCATGTCGTTGGGATAGTATTACACATGAAATGTGCGACCTGGAAGTTATACCAGAAAAAGGTGAAACCTATACCATTTGATAGATATCGCAAAGATAGGAATTTAGTAATTTGAATCAACTCAGACTGAGTTGTGGTTTGGGAGAAAACGGTCGGCGAAACTTAGCTATCTAATGCCCAGCGTGGCACACAGCAGGTTTTCATGGACAGGGTTACGTAGTCCATTGAATACGTTTTCAGTGCTGGAAAGGATATTCCGCGTTAATATGTTTCCGAGATGGGAAAATGTAAACTCGTGGACAACGCTGGACAGGCTAGCTCAAGGGATCGATTGGTCAAACTGCAACACTGTACGTCTTCTTCTAGCTCCCAGCTCGCGTTGAACGGCCGGCGAGCACTCAAACCAGCCGGCGTCGTTTTCTTGTCTCCTCCACCCGCTCCCTGTCACCCTCCTCCCTCAGACCTCTCCGTCTCTTGCTCCGGCCGTTGCTCGAGCACCACACACCGCCCGTCGACTTTCTCCATCTGTGAGCTCCAGCCACGCATCTTCTTCCCCTGGTCGAGGCTGCAAGGGGACCCGCGCGCGACGCCTCGATGCAGGGGATGGGCGCGCCGCCGACCGTGCAAGATGCAGGTTTAGGCTCTCCGGAAAACGTTTGGGATGCAAGGGATGGGGAGGCGCCGCCGCTCGTGCGCTACAGCGGATGTGGGCAGCGCCGCCACGCCGCGCGATGCAGGGGATGGGGATGGGGTCATGGGGATGATTTGACAGATCGAATCGAGCGAGGTACCGGTTGATCACTTGGCGGTGGTATCATGGTAAAATCTCATAACACACAAGGGTAAAATCGGAACTTTAAAAAACATACCAACACCTCCTCAAGCCATATTATATAGTGGATATTTTTCGTCTCGGGTTAGTGATAATTACACCAAATTTATCAAAACCATTGAACTGTCTGATGATTAAACAAGACATGTAACAACTGGTTTTGCCATCTTATGGAAGGGGAGTGGGAGTTTAACTCTAATTTTCATTCACCATTTCAATTCCTAGCCCAATACCAGGTAAGAGGTTTGCGAGAGTTCTGTACATGAATTCCATCCCACTGCATTATTAAATTCACATTCCACCTACACAAATGAAGGAGTAAACATATGCCTCAAACTGCCATTCTTGAACTCCAATTTTAGACACCTAGACCCGTTGTAAATGCCTAAATAAACTCTTCGAATAACATTAGCTAAGTAATTTTATTTTATGATGATAACCTTTACCCCACCCTATGTAATCAAACTATAATTTACCTTCACTAATTTAATGGTGAAAAATAAATCCAAGACGTACTAACCAAGACAAGTAGAGGGTCGGTAGTTGGTTGCTATGCGGTTTCTGAACTGTGTTGTGCCAAATTATATTTCATTATCGATTATGAAAAAATACATGAAAATAGAGAAAAGAATCGATAGCCAAATGATATACAAAGCAGAAATTAGTTAATTTGTATGAATAAACGGGATCATCATAATTCACCACGATCCAACCATCAAATCTGACTAGCTACGCGTGGCAAAGATAACACATAATTTCCGTCATGAGAGCCTTATCTGGTTAGGATGTCTCCAACGGGCCGACCCAAATGGACGCGATTTTTGCCCGCGTTTTGTCCGTTTGGGTCGGCAAACGGACAGCCGTCCGGCCCTGCCTGGCCACTGCACCAAACGGGCCGACATCGAGTCCGGCCAACAATTTTGCCCAAAACAATTGTCATTAATAATAGGAATTTGAGTATTATATTTGAGAATTTGAGGGTTACATTGGGAATTTAAAATAAACAACGACCTAATCTAGGGCTTCTCGTCGTCGTCCTCCTCCGGTGGTGGCGGTGGAGTAGTCGGCTCATCGACGGCCGGTGTGGGAGGTGGAGATCCCAGGACGTTCCCCGGCGCAGCCACGGCGGGAGCAGGCATCCTGCAGCGCCCGCCTCGCCTGATCCGGCTGCGGAATCATGTCGGCCCACGCTAAACTCGTCACCATCCAGCGAGAGAAGCTGCCGCGATGGTGCCCGCGCTTACACGCGCTCGCTCGACCTGGTCCACGAGATACTGCGGCGGTGGCGGTGGCGGCGGATCCATTCCAGCTCGTGGATCTGTGGTTGGAGGTGGTGGCCGTCGTGGCTGGGAGGAGAGTTAAGGTTTGTGCTCTAGGTCTTGGCCGGCCGAAGCACATTTAAAGAGTTCCACTGCTGCACCGCCCACAGTTATTGGGGGTAGATGGCCGTTGTAGTGGCTGACACGCGGGACAGGAGCAGACACGGGGAGGACGCAGAAGCTATCCACGCGTGTCCATTTTCGACGCAAACTTGACCCAAATTTGGGCCGCGTTTGGGTCACGACGGATAGAAAAACAGACAGTGATCCGTTTGCGTCGACGCGTTGGGGTTTTCGCCCAAACGGATAAAAACGGACATACGCGAACCATTTGCGTCGGCCCGTTGGAGACATCCTTACGTCGACACCAACTAAATATTATTTTTAGATCACGCAATCGAAGTTGTAATGATGAAAGAGAAAGCTCAATAAATAAAATACAGCTAGTGACGGAACGACCGATTTTTCCGGCCGGTTACATCGGTTGATCACTTGATTTACCGATCATCTCTTTCTCCTGGTAAGTTTCCACACAAACACACGCGGCAACTACAGAGTAGTACCCACCCAAACGTCTCTATTAAACAAGATTATTAAACAACCTTAATAATAACTACCTGTAAACAGTGCAAGTCGATCTCGTACTTAACGTATTACTCGCTCCGTTCTAAATTAGATGACTTTCATTTATCCGAACATGAATTTATTTATGTACTTGTAACATGTCTAAATACATTCACATCTGGACAAACGAAAGTCATTTAATATGGAACAGAGGGAGTAGTAACTAGCCAAGAAAAATGCATACCTATGTGCAAAATAGTACAGGTTGTCATGTAGCCACGATTTTTCTGCAAGTCTATCGATCGTAGCCAGACCACACGGCCACAGTGCACGCCACGCTAGCTTAACGCTAGCCAGCTATAATTTTCATGGTTGGGCAAATCGTTAGCTAACTGTGGCAGGTAGCGCATGACCGGAAAGAGGAAGATTAAGTAGGAGCTCCGGATTTGAGGAACGGCCAGTCACGAGCCCGTTCAGATACGGACTTACTCGCTCTTTATTTACCATGGTCGGGGCCTTTTCCTTGCTTCATTACGTGCTACGAAACACATAGCACCGCCGTCTTGTTAACAAATTGGCCTTGCATAGGCAGCGCCGCCGGCCGGCGTATGGCATCAGTGCGAGCTGCCTCCTCTGGCCGCCGCTTCGGTATCGCGCTGTCATTTGCGCATTGCTGCGCACCCCGCACTCGCAGCTGCGCGACACGCTTTCTCCGTCTGGGCCTACGCAACTGCACGCGTAGCGGATATGAAGGCAGCCGCCCGCTGCACGTTCAGCTGCATGTGGGCTGCCTCCACGGACTTTAGACACAACCGCCCACGTCGATGGACGGCTTGGGGCGGTGCATTGCCCGCCGCGACGCCGGCGGCGTAGGCTTCATCCTCGGGGTCGTAGACGTCGTCTTAGGCATTCTGTAGCCAGTGGCGGAGCCAGGAATTGAGACGAGGGGGGGCGAACAGTAAAAGGTGTGCCACCGGCGAATTTTTTTTTAACAACACATGTAATCCACAATGTAAATAAGTCGAAGTCTCACAATATAATAGCCGAAAGTGTCCACAATTTCATATTGCATAAAGCACAAGTACAAACTGACTACATAAAAAATAGTGCTACATTTTGATAAGAAGATAGTACCATACCATTAAGTTGAATCCATGTTGATTTTAGAGGTAGCATATTCATCAATTGGTCTCCGAATTTCAGGATCGGCAACCACATTTGCTAGATCAAAAATTTCAGAAACATTTGCTTGTTGAGTGTCCTACAATATTGAAATCAAAATCAATCTTTGAGCAATCTCCTGCACACTATTACTCACTAATCACTATACAAGTAGACATCAAATATAAAACCTCAAATCGAAAGAAGAAATTAACCTGCTCATGGCATGTCCTCTTGAGATTTCTGGAGGCCTCGTTTTCTTCCCGAGCTAGAGCCATGGCTGCTGCGGCTTCTTCCTCCTCGAGCTGGAGCCAGTAGGCCTCGTCGTCCATCGGACTATCAGAGCAGCCGAGCCGCCCGGAGCAGGGCCGGCTGCCCAAAGCAGAGACAAGGCGCAGCTGCGCTGGGGCAGGGACTGGCGGCGGGGCGTCGGGTCTTCGCGGCGGGCAGCGCGTGGGATTTGCGACGGCGCGAGTCAGGGGAATGGAGCAGAGGGAGGAGCGACGGGCTGGGGAATCAAGCAGGGGAAAAGCAGGGCTGGGGAATCGAGCAGGGGAGGAGCGGCGACGGATCGAGCACGAGCAGGAGCAGGGAGCAGGGCGGAGGCGCGGAACGAGCTAGGGATTGGGTTGGTGGGGAATCGAATAAGCGAGGCTGCGAGGGGATCGACCGAGGCAGTCCTGGACCGAGGGGAGCGAGGGTTTGGTCGAGTCAGACTAGAGACGGTCGTTCTGCCAGTTTTTTTTTCTTTTTTTTATCCCTCACTTTGACGTATATTGAGCGTAGATACATACTGAATACCTATAGTCAAAAAAATCACAAAAGTTGAGGGGGGGCGGCCGCCCCACCTCGCCCCCCTGGTGGCGCCGCCCCTACCTGTAGCGCCCGCCTCGCCTGATCCGGCAGCTACGGCCGAGGTGGCTGCAGAATCATGCCGGCCCACGCTGGACTGGTCACCATGCGGCAAGAGAAGCTGCCGCAACGACGCCTGACCGCGCTCCGACACGCTTGCTCGACCTGGTCGACGAGGTGCTGCGGCGGTGGCAGAACATCCATTCCGGTGCGTGGATCTGCGAGTGAAGGTGGTGGCCGCCGTGGCTAGGAGAGGAGATCTAGGGTTTGTGTGTTGTAGGGCTTGGCGGACGGAGCACATTTAAAGAGCTCGACCGCCCACAGTTAATGGGGTAGGTAGGCGGACACAAGGAGGACGCAGGAGCTGTCCGCGCGTATCCGTGTTCGACGTAAACCTGACCCAAATTTGGGTCGAGTTTAAATCGCGGCGGATAGAAAAACAGACAACGCTCCATTTGTGTCGGCTCGTTGGGCCTTGGTTTTCGCCCAAACAGAAAAAACGGACGCGCGCGGACTAGATGTATCGCCCTGTTGGAGACATCCTAAGATGGAGAATGTGGCATAGGAATTAATCACCAGACCGCTCTCGATCGTATTAGCAAACAGTGCATCCAAACAAATACATATAGCCCATCTTAAGATTTCCACGAGACAATGAGAGGATAGGCGCCGACGTAGAAACTTTTGTGTTTTTCTCGTGGAGTGAGGGAGCTACATCACGGTCGGTCCTGCGGTTAATAATTTTCAAGTGAGGACAGTGGAGCAGTGGGCCGAAAGTGACAAAGAAACGCTACAACCTGAGATGAGATGACACGGCACTGGCAGCTGGAATCCATCCATCTCTGTCAACAAAGCAGATGACGCCGACGAGACGAGCTTTCAAGCTTTGCACGACATGACAAAGTACTCGGTTAGAAGACGATAATGAAAAGTATTGCTTTCCCCGTGAAACGGACGCCACACTTGCATTCCAGGGATGATCTTGACCAGGAAAGTAAAAGGCTGACTCGACGCCGCACAGCGCACTGCGTAGCGTGCCGTATGGGCCAGCGCAGAGCCGAGTGGATTCTCGTCCAGCGGTCCAGGTCATCGTGCATTGGTGCGGCAGCGACTGTAGCGTAGCGTGGCTGTCGCATGCATGCATGTGTGTGACCGCGGGTAAAGCAGCAGCAATAAACCGTGGGTGTTTTTTATGATGTCCCGTGCATCTATTTTTTCTTAAATGACTCTTAATCAAACTTTCAGCCACTAATAGCGGCTCAAGCTTTGACCCCTCCGCAAAAACTTCAAATTGAAAAGCGTTTTGAAAATTTCAGAGATTCTAAGAATCTTAGTAAAACGTTATTAGTACTTTCCCTTGTCTGAGGCTGTGAAATGGAAAATTTTAAGTCATTTAAAATAAACCATTTGATCCGCGTTTTTGGTCTATGAGAATCTCATAGTACGCCAACTAATATGGGGACTCTGAGATTCTGATATTTTTGAGACCCAAAAAAAACACCATATCAATTATCAAATGACTTATTCCGAATGATTTAGAAAATTTTCTACTATGCATTTCCAGACAAGCCAACATGCATGCATGGCGTTTTCTGAAATTTTCAGAACTTTCGAATTTTTTAGAACGCCAACGAAAATTTTGATTTTTGGGAGGGGTCAAATATGGCTGAAAGTTTTTTGAGGTGCCATTAACGGCTGAAAGTTTGTTTAAGGGTCAGTTGAAAAAAATACCTCCCGTGCATTGTCTCCATTCATCTCGCTCTCCCCCACTATTGCTTGCATCTAATTCTTTATATATCCGGCATCCAAATCTCAATGTGAATTTTTTTGTGTTTTGAGCTAATCTTCAACTTTTATCATTTTTGTGTAGCCCATAATAAAATAAATTGCGCCGTGATTCTGCACTCTTATGGTATACATAATTGATAACATGCGAAATTGTTTTCAGATATTTTTGGTAACGTAAATATATGTTTTGCATATTATAAAGAGTGCAATGCACTGGAGGTCACGAAGTTGCGCAGAAAAGAAGTATTGGTCACCAAGTTGTGAAACGTCAATTCTTGATCACCAAGTTGTGGATTTGCCAAACTTTGGTCATTCCGTCGCGGCGTGCGTTAAGTTGGTGACGTGGCAGTCTGTTTTTTGCAAAAAAAAAACTTCAAATTTTGTGTCTTCCAATTGCTAGGCCCCTTTTGATTTTATTCCAATTGCTAGGCCAGGGAACCGCTCCTCGATCGGTCGCGGCGTCTCGACGGCGGCGAAGCGCAGGGTTGCTGCGCCGGCGATACTGCTGGCGGTAGAAGGCCGAATCGATGGTGTCCCGCCAAGCCAGGGACACGAGGCGCATCGGGGCGACGTGGGCTGCAGGGACGCGCAGCAGCACCTCCAGCACCATCTCCGGCAGCACGTAGTGCGCGCTGTCCTCCTCCTCCGCCATGGCGCGGCGCGGCGATGGGAGGGACTGGGCATGGGGGTGGCGCGGCGCGGCGACGGGAGGGACTGGGCGTGGAGGTGGATTGGGGGAGAAGAGGGGATTGGGGAGGTTTGGGGCCGAATCGATTGGGGAGGTTTGGGGACTGCTTTATCTGGCCGGCTCGGCGCGTGCTTGCTTCTCTTTGCGGCCTCGCCGTCCGCGAGTGAGATGCAAAGGAGCAGCGCTCTGTTCTCTGCTCCGCTGTTTTTGTTGGACGAATTTCTTCCAGAATGTCGAGCCAATTCAGAGTAATTAGAATCATGCAGAGGAGCAGCGCTGGAAGAAGAGGTCAGAGCACGCACACGCATCTCCGGTTCCTAGTTCTTCCTGGCAATTTTTTTTGAAAATGGACCTAACAATTAGAATAAGCAAAAGTTCAAGGGGTCTTTTGTAAAAAAACAGACTGCCACTTCATCGACTTAACGCCCGCCGTGACGGAATGACCAAAGTTTGGCAAATCCACAAATTTGTGATCAAGAATTGACGTTTCGCAACTTGGTGACCAATACTTCCTTTCTGCGCAACTTCGTGACCTCCGGTGCGTTTCACTCTATTATAAAATCGGGTATCACTGAAACTCGGCAGTAAAAATGACTTTCCGACGAAGCGGTAACATCTTCTGTAATACTGGGTCGCATTGCAAACTGTAACAGCCTTGTTAAAAAAATGTCACAGCAAATCAAACAGGCCAGCCTTTTCTGTCCTCCTTCGGTCGACACTGGCTCGTGTAGCTGCTCCCGCGGGTGCAATTTATTACCCGCTGCATGAAACCGATCAGGCTGCAGCCAGCAGTGATATCTGCCCTGGCGGTCCTGCTCCTCCGACTGTATGTTCTCCCCACAAAAATAAAGAGCGAAAGTATCTCCATCTTCACTGCTTCCACCAAACAACAGGCAATGCAGGATTGCAGGATTGCAATGACAGGCAGTGCAGGATTACATGCTGCCATGCCATGCGTAGATCTGCCAGCTCAGCCAGGTTGCCAGACGACAGAGGAGAAAGCAACCAAAACAATGGGTGGATGGATCTTGATGGCTGGGCATCGATTGCAATAATACCACGAGACACTGGCACGGTGCAGTGCAAGGATTTGCTGCTATTCCGGCTTAAATGAGATACAACAGCGTCAAACCTGTGGTTTGAACTCTGGCGAGCTAGGAGTAAAACCACCCTCCTAAACATCCTGCCACAGGCAAGTTCTCATAGGACATTGTAAGTTTACACTGTCTAGTTTGGCAAAATTGATGCATCTAACTTTATTTTTATTTTTTTGCAATGAACCAGATCTGCAAAAACGACCCTTTTTTTTCAATACGTCACGAGCTAGGGCGCCATGCTACATTGCACGACGCCCTAGGCTAGGGCCCATACTCGTGGAACTCCTCCACTGCCGAGACGCCAAATATTGTATCATGACACCCGACCCACTACGTCATGTTGTGTACCATGACGTGTTAAGACCGAGCGGTCATGAGAAATGGTTAGATCGTGAATTTATTTTTAGATCAGTTTATTTTGTGTTAAAGTTTAAGACCGGAGTCAAATTTATCAATTTTCCCTTCTAGTTTGGTTAGCGAACTAAATAACAGTGCTCATGTGGCCTTTCGTATTTAAGTACCAAATGAGCGGCCAAGTTGTCCTCTAGCCATTTAGACGTACATTAGAGAGGAAAAAACTTCATTTTTCTCTTTTAGAAATACCCACACACGTATTAATAGTCATCGGGTAGTTAAAAACTCAAAAGCAATAAAAATTCTAATAGATCCTTAGATCAATTAGTAACTACTATAAACACTAGAGCGAGCTGAAAGCAAAATTTGTCCTAGTCAAGTTTACTGTAGTAGACTAGCAACAACCATCGTCAAAAAATTGTAGAAAATTTTTCTTGGCTGGCCCCAATCCCCAAAAGTGTTATTAATTAGGTTAATTTATCATTGATATTTGGTACTTCCTCCGTCCTAATTTGTACGTCATAATCTCAAAAATAATTTGTCCCAGACTCCTCCGACATCCTAGGCGCAATTACATTAATTGCCTCTCAATTGTTGGTTGGTTATCTCTATCCACCAATGCATGCAATATTTTAGCCCCAATAAGTTAACACTTTGGGCCAAGAGATTTGCTAATTGTGCCATTGATGTGGGCCTACCCTTCGGGTGCTCCACCATGAGGATACCTGGTGTGCACGTATAAGCTAAGGCCCAACAGCTGGCCCGCCAGCAAACCACAGCTAAGGCTCACGAAGGGGGTATAAGAAGGCGAAGTACGCTCCAAGGCAAGCGAAGCTGAAGTCGGTAGAAACCTACCTTACCTGTAAACCTAATCGGATGCGAACTCCCGAGACCCAGCCTCCTATATAAAGGCTGGGAGGGCCGCCGATCTAGGTTACGCAATACTCATACCACCAAAATCCTAGCGAGATCGACATCTCGCCGGGACGCCATTGTAGCTCCATTGTACACCTCATACATCAAAAACCAGACAAGCAGGAAGTAGGGTGTTACCCTCCGGGGGCCTGAACCTGGGTAAATCCTTACTTGTCAGTCGACTACATCTCCATCGATCGCGCCATCGTCACCGGTTCCTTCGTCGATCGTGCCTTCGCCATCCGCGTCTCCATCGACCGCGAATTTCGCGCCTTCCCCGGCTGCGGAAGTCGCGTCTTCATCGACTGGCACACCTAGCTCGGCATCAACACCCCTCGACTCGTCAAGCGAAGCCGAGGAAGAGATCGAGTCCGCCTACCGTGACGGCGGCGACGAGCCTCGCGCGCTGGTCGACAGCTACGTCGACTCCGACATCTTCACCGACAATTGCAGCAGCGGCGCCGAAAGCCAAATCTCGCGCCAGAAAGACAACGACGGGAGAGATCCCGAAGCATCCGTAACCGCCACCGCCCGCAACAATGCGCCAACCTACCCAATGACAGTGACTATGCCGGACGGGAAGACAACGATCGTCGTCACAGAGGAGATGTCGACCAAAGCAACAAAGGCCATCCAAGAGTGCATCATGATGCCCGAGGGGTCGACCCGTGAGGAGATCACGACACATCAATACCTCCTCTGGCAGGAGAACCTTCGACTGAAGAACTACCAAGCAACGCTCGATGAGCGCAGGAGACAAGCCAGCGTGTCGAGTGCGCAAAGGGCCGCGCAATCCGTCCAATCCTCGGGACGGACTAACCCAAACCGCCGCTCCAGGTTACCCCGCATATCAGAAAGTGACAGAGCGGCCCTGACCCGCAACTTGAACCTCTCATTCATGACGCACGACGAGGAAGGGATCCCTATCCCCAAAACAGCTACAGGAGATCTGCTCTCGGTGGCCACGTACCTGAGGGCAACACAGCCTCCCGAAGACGATCCTAATGCAGCCCTGCACCGTCAACAGATAAAATCGCTCAACCTAGCGGGCGCAGCTTTGATCGCGACTGCGCAGTAACCGTCCACGAAGATAGGGACCGCCGGTGCCACGACGAAGACCGTTCCGGACGGGATCGAGGACAACCAAGCACTCGCCACCTCAGGGAAGGCAAAGACGCACGCAACGTCATCGTTCAACGCAAAGCCGATCGGGGTCGATCCAAAAGAGCTACTCGCTCCCCTTGCAGTGAATCATACTCCGACGACGATTACAAGCCTTGCGGGGCTCTATGCTTCACTCGCCGCGTCCGCGAGACTAGAATGCCCAAAGGGTTTAGACTAACATCTGAGACACCCAAATTCGACGGCCTTCAAGAACCATCAGCCTGGCTGGAGGATTACATGATAGCAGTCTCCTGTCAACGAGGCATCACGACAACAGCGATGCAATACATACAACTCATGCTTTTGGGTTTGGCTTGCGACTGGCTCAAGAGTCTACCTAAAAGCTCGTACGACTCGTGGGATCACTTCCAGGAGGACTTTGTCAAGAACTTCCTCGGAACATATAAGCGACCACCCACATTTCAAGAACTGCGAGCCTGCAAGCAACGATCGGACGAGTCGTTGCGGGCATATATCCGGCGATGGACCCTCATGCGCAACTCTGCGGGTGTAATATTGGAAGACAAAGCAATCGACGCTTTCACCCACGGTGTCATCAGGCGAGACCTCAGAGAAGCACTCGGACATGAAAAGCCAACATCCATCGCCCAACTCATGAAGATAGCCAATGAGTTGGCAGACGGCGAAGATTCAGTGCGAGACGAGCATCATGGATCGCCAGACGGCGAAAACAACAACGGTAACTGGGGCCGCAGAGATAGCCGCGACAACGATAGGAGGCGCAAGCCCAAGTCCCGCCACTATGACGACGCAGACGGCGTCGAACTGGTGGCGGCTGGGTACGTCGACGCACGCGATGAGCGAGGTCCTAGCGGAAACCATCAGGACGACCGCAGCCGTGACTTTAGACAGCGTAACGACGGGTTCCGCAAGCGAGAGTGGCGAAAACCCCGTGACGACTCGCAAGTGCTACACACTCGCAGAAGAAATAGAAGAGGAATGCAGATTCCACATGTTCAAGGGTGAGGACGGAAAACTTCACTCCAGCCACCTGCTGAAAGATTGCAGATGAACATGATACAAAAGGGACGCCCCTCCAACTGGTTACAGAAGTTGCACACTCGACAAGTCAATATGGACACCATGTCACCCCCTGCCGTGCCCGAGTACCTGAAGGGGTCCGACACTAGCATCACATTCTCCCGCGAAGATCACCCGCCTGCCATGGTTCGTTCGGGGCACGCTGCTTTAGTACTCGACGCCCAGATTGGTGGGTATGCCATGTCCAAGGTCTTCATGGACGGAGGAAGCGGAATCAATATCTTATTCGCTGACACACTACGCAAAATGAACCAGTCGGTGGAAAATCTGGCAAAATCAGAGAACACCTTCCACGGCATCGTCCCAGGCAAGGCAGTCTATCCTCTAGGCA
Organism: Poa pratensis; assembly: GCA_947311845.1. Taxonomy (NCBI): domain Eukaryota; kingdom Viridiplantae; phylum Streptophyta; class Magnoliopsida; order Poales; family Poaceae; genus Poa; species Poa pratensis. Next base: position 44,996,779 of record CAMZMU010000053.1, read on the forward strand.
CAATACTACTCGAAGTCATCTTCGGCGAGCCAGGGAACTTTAGGAAGGAGAAGATCGATTTCGAGGTCGTCGACTGCAAGTCACAGTAACAAGCCATCCTTGGGCGCCCAACATTTGCTTGATTCATGGCAGTCCCGCACTACGCCTATCTCAAGATGAAGATACCTAGACCCAATGGTATTATCACCGTGAACGGCTACTTCCAACGCTCTGACAGCTGCGACAGAGAGTTCAGCAAGATCTCCAAGATGTTCGGTATGCAGGAGCAACTCGCGAAACGTTCCCTCAACAACGATCGCACTCTTTTTCCTGAGGCCAAGAAAGCGGCACCCGACGCTGCCTTCAACGCCACAAACGACACCAGGTCGCACCAGGTGCACCCGATGGACCCATCCAAGACGGTCAACGTATCATCAAGCTTATCTCACGCATAGGAAGGCGTGCTCGTCGAATTCCTCCGTGAGAACTGGGAAATCTTCACCTGGTGTCCAGCTGACATGCCAGGTATACCCAGGAAATTCGCCGAGCACTCTCTCCAACTCTTTCCAGATGCAAGACTAGTGAAGCAAACAATGCGCCGTTTGTCCGAGCCAAAACGTGCAGCCATAGGACAGGAAGTCGACAGATTGGTCGACGCCAAGTTCATCCGCGAAATCAAGAAGTTGGACTGGGTCGCTAACCCCGTCCTCGTACCAAAAAAGCACACAGAAATCCGTCGCACGTGCGTCGACTTCACAACTCTCAATAAGTGTTGCCCCAAAGACCACTTTCCGCTGCCACGCATCGACCAGATCGTCGACTCGACCGCGGGTTGCGAGCGCTTGTCCTTCCTGGATGCCTACTCAGATTACAACCAGATAAGGATGAGGGCGAAAGACGAGGATAAAACATCTTTCATCACGCCCTACGGCGTCTACTGCTACACAACCATGCCCTTCGGGCTCAAGAACGCGGGTGCCACGTACCAGCGCATGATGCAGTCCTGCCTCAATGATCAAATCGGACGCAATTTCCAAGTCTACGTCGACGACATCGTCATCAAGACCAAGAAATAAGACACGCTCCTCGACGACCTGCGCGAAACATTCACCGCCCTCAACCGCTACACGATCAAGCTCAACCCTAAGAAGTGCGTCTTTGGCGTGCCAGCCGGACAACTTCTGGGGTAACTCGTCTCGGCTCGAGGCATTGAAGCGGACCCGGAGAAGATCCAGGCCATCCTTACTATGGAGCAGGCGACCAAGCTACGGGAAGTCCATAGGCTAGCCGGTCGGGTCGCAGCACTCAGTCGTTTCATCAGCAAGCTCGGCGAAAAAGCACTCCGGTTTTACCAGCTGATGAAGAAGTCGGACAAATTCGAGTGGACACCAGAAGCTCAAGTAGCCTTCGTCGACCTCAAACGCGTGCTGACGAGTCCTCCAGTCCTAGTCGCGCCTCGGGAGCACGAGCCGCTGTACCTTTATGTCTCCGCCACCAGCCGGGTGGTCAGTACCGTGCTTGTTGTTGAGCGCACAGAAGAGGGACACGCTCATGGCGTACAGAGACCCATATACTACCTCAGCGAGGTTCTATCCATATCAAAGCAGCGGTATCCGCATTATCAGAAGCTAGCCTATGCCTTGTTCATGACATCACGTAAGGTCGCCCACTACTTCGTCGAGCACCCAATAACAGTGGTAAGCGCCGCAGGGCTAAGTGACATCCTCACCAACCCCGACGCAACAGGAAGAGTAGCCAAGTGGGTCATCGAGCTTGGACCTCGAGACCTCACGTACAAACATCCATCAGCAATCAAAGCGCAAGTCCTCCCCGACTTCACCACCGAGTGGATCGACGCTCAGCTATCGGGAGTCTGGACGTGTCCAACTCTTGGACCATGTACTTCGACGGCTCGAAGAAGAACGAGGGTGCAGGCATAGGTGTCATCCTTACATCGCCGAAGGGGGACAAGCTTTGGTACGTGTTGCAGATGCACTTTCCAAGACCCTCCAACAACGAGGCAGAGTACGAAGCTCTACTACACGGCATGTGGATGGCCAAACCTTGCGGGTGCACTCGACTCATGATCTACGACGACTCAAACCTCGTTGTGCAGCAAACAATGAAGGCCTGCGACGCTACAACAGAAAACATGATCGCGTATCGTGAGCTGTACAATATCATGGAGGGCAACTTCGACTGTTGCGAGTTGCGTTACATTGGGCGTGCCAGCAATGAAGAAGCAGACATGCTAGCCAACCTCGACTCTACTAGGGCGCCAGTTCCACCTGGCATCTTCCTCAAGTGCATCAAGCATCGATCGATGAAGACCAAGCACACAGCAGCATCCTCGGAACCGATCGCCGTAGAAGCAGCCAAAGACTCCCCTTCACCAAGCACAGAGGATCAGCCAGTAGTGGTTCTCCTTATCGAACCAACCTGGACACATCCCTTCCTCGCATACATGCTGCGCAACGAGCTACCGGAGGACAAAACAGAAGCACGACGTGTCACTCGACGCGCCAAGGCATATACAATCATCAAGGGCGAGTTATACCAACGCAGCATATCAGGGATCCTTCAGAGGTGCATCGCATTTGAAGATGGCAAAGCCATCCTTCGTGACATCCACGCAGGAACTTGTGGACACCATGCAAGCAGTCAAGCACTCGTGGCCAAAGCTTTTCGCGCAGGGTTCTACTGGCCCAACATGCTCAAGGATGCAGAGGACATTGTGAAAAGACGCATCGGCTGCCAGAAATTCGCCACTAAGCCACATGCACCAGCATCTGAACTGAAGACAATCCTGCTGGCCTGGCCCTTCGCTCAGTGAGGAATCGATATGGTTGGGCCACTCAAGAAATTCTCGCGTGCAGGACACACCCACCTCTTGGTGGCGGTCGACAAGTTTACCAAGTGAATCGAAGCGGTCCCATAACAAATTCGGCTGCCAAGACGGCGGTAAACTTCTTAAAGTCAATCATCTACCGCTTTGGGCTCCCTCATAGCATCATCACCGACAACGGCACAAACTTCACGGCGGAGGAGTTCCGTGACTACGCGTCTGTAGCGCACCCGCAATCCAACGGTCAGGTGGAAAAGGCCAATGGACTTGTGTGCAGCGGGCTCAAGAAGCGGCTATTGGTGCCACTCAAGCGGGCTGCCGGAGCCTGGGTGGAAGAACTACCATCTGTCCTATGGAGCCTACGCACCACTCCAAACAGGTCGACACAGTACACGCCGTTCTTCATGGTGTATGGTGCAGAAGCAGTCATGCCGTTCGACTTGTAGTTCGACGCACCCAGAGTCATCGCCTACAACGAAGATGACGCGGAGGAAGCACTCGAAGACGACGTCGACATGTTGGATGAAGCACGCGACATCACACTCGCTCGCACAGCTGCCTACCAGCAGAACCTCCGCAACTATCAGAGCCGTCGGCTGCGCACCAGGTCTTTCAAGATGGGGGACCTGGTACTTCGCCTGAAGCAGAAGTAGGTGCACAAGCTCACCTCCCCATGGGAGGGACCCTTCATCATCACAGAAGTCATCGACGGCGGTGCATACCGTCTGAAGCACGCGAAGACGGGAGAACTCTCTCACAACCCTTGGAACGTCGCACACCTGCGCCGTTTCTATGCTTAGGCAACTCAGCCATCGATGTAATTGTGCTTAACGCTAAAAGCAGCAGGTTTCAGACGCGCTCTTTTCCTTACCAGGGTACCTAAGGGGACTGGAAGGTTTTTAATGAGGCGGCTTGCTAGCTTAATGTACAATGGTTGGAATAAAAAGCAATGTTCCTCTATTTACAGTCATAACGCCTTGATCACAACCGAATACTAGGGTTCTGCGCCGCACAGGTTCCATTATTCATAATACCTTGGCCGCACCCGAACTCTCGGGGGCTGCGCGACACAGGTTCCATTATTCATAACACCTTGGCCGCCCCGAACACTCGGGGGCTGCGCCGCACAGGTTCCGTTATTCATAACGCCTTGGCCGCACCCGAACACTCGGGGGCTGCGCCGCACCGGCCCTACTATTTGACTAACCTTGGCCACACCCGAAACACTCGGGGGCTGCCACGCACAACATCTCGTACAAACGAGAAATTATTTCTAAAGAAACTTCCATACAGTTGCCAGTAGGCAGCACATTAATTTACAAATACCCGCGCACAACTGTGCCAAGTCAAGCATTCAACCTACTCTACAGGTTTTTCTTTTGGATCTACCAGGAGCTCTATCTGATTTGGCTGGTGATGCATTATATTGCATGGGCTCGGGTCCGGCCGGCTGTCCTTGATCGTCACATCGGATCATCATGTCCTGCGATGCATTAAACTGCATGAACTATTCTTGGCAGTCGGTAGATCTACATATCTAGTCTAGTCATCCACGATTCGACGTAGGGCAGTACAACTATGAACATCGCGCACTAGGCTGTATAGCTCTATCATACCTACTAGTAGTACGTCGTAGTGTGATAGTGAGTATACTTGTATGTAGGTACCTGCATTATATACATGAATGTGCACCGCCAATGGATACGGATCGGCGCGCAGAGGCTACTTGTGCCTTCTGAGCCCGGCCAGTATGTCACAACCTGTGGCCTGTCCATGGGATGGGAGCATCCAGTTCATCTGGTGATTGCGCGGCAGATCGAGGACGGCAGAGTTGTGACGCACCTCGCTTTTGCGGTTGCTAACCAGTGGGCCGCTGATCGATATGTAGCTGGAGCGCCCACGGTGGCTGACGCGTTCTGCATGCTCATTCATTCACGAGGACGCGCAGGAAGAATGGGCCAGGTGAACCAACGAACGCTCGAACGGTAAGGTGTGCTGCGTTGAAGGGGCCGAGTACGAGCTCCAAACCCCTAAAATTCGCGCACGCCCTTGGGTTACGGTGCCGTACGTTGGGACGCCATTTTAGAAATTTGTTTGGTCGCCGGCCGTGCTTGGAGCCTTCGAGCGTGAACTTCGGCCCATCGGGAGACGGTATTTCAGCTCTCCAAAGCACTAAAAAAGGTTCCCTTTGAAGGAAACCTCACACTCATTCTCGTCGTGACAAGTGTCGCCTTCTGCTTTGCTAGGTCCTCACGGTTGTTTACATGTCTGCCAAGTGTCGCCACCAAATTGAAAGTGTAGAGGATGAGAGAGAAAGGGATACAGAAGGTGGAAGGGCAGCTTTTTCCTTTTTATTTTTCTAAACCGAATTTTCAAAACAAAATATCTCGAGAACCGTTTATCCAAATTGCGAACCATTTTCACTTTTGAACTCCTCGCGTCGAGATCTTTAAAACTAGTCCCATGTTGATAGGTTTTGATGAATTTTTTCTTCTGTACTCCCGGTTCTCTATAGTTTGTACATCGTATTCTATGTACTTCGTACAACCACTTCAGTGAATTTTGTACTTTTAGTTTTGTATACTTTTGTACTCTATTTTCTGTGCACATGTACTACTTGTGTCGGTGTACATTTTATGGTGTCGGTGTACATTTTACTTCAAAGGGATATGGGTGGTGGGAACCCATTTTCCCTTTTATTTTTCAAAAACGAATTTTCAAAACGAAATATCTTGAGAACCACTTATCCAAATTACGTATCGTTTTCACTTTTGAGCTCCTCGCGTCGAGATCTTCAAAACTAAATCCCATGTTTATAGGTTCTGACGATTTTTTTTACTACATTCTGGTCTATGTACTTTGTACAACCACTTTTGTGTACTTTGTACTTTCTGCTCTGTATAGTTTTGTACTCCGTTTTCTGTGTACTTGTACATACTTTGTTAGTGTACTTTGTACTTCGGTTTTGTTCACTTTGTACATCCTGTTTCGTGTACTTTGTACATCATCATCTGAGTGTTCTCATCATCTGAGTGTTCTGTACTTTTATTTCTGTGTACTTTGTACATCTTCTTTGTGTGTAATTTGTACTCCCTATTCTATTTAGTTTGTACCTTCTAGTTCTGTGTAGTTTGTACACCGTCGTTCTATGTGTTGTGTACATTCTACGTCATATAATTTGTACATGTCAGTTTTTTTAATTCACGTACATCCGAGCATCCGTCCATATACTACTAGCAGCTTTCTGTACATGTGATCGGAGCAGACGGAGCAGCCCTGATGGCCTCTAATGGATCGATAGATTGTACTCACTATTTTTTTCATGGTAATACGATTCTCATTGATAAATAAAAGACGAGATACAAAGTACGTATACATCGATCTTACAGATCTGGAAAGATGGTATAAACCTATGTGAAAAACCAACGCCTATCCATCTTCTTCGGCACCACCGTAGCAGCCACCAAAGAAAAAATAGACAGATCACCTCTTCACACGAGCTCGACGTGGCTCCATCGCTGATCATCAGCTTTTCGGATCTCCAAATTAGTTTGCCATAGGACAAACCATTGCCGTTGAAATAATCAGACCGGGGCAGCACGACCCCGGACACGCCATCGAACTTTAGCACTGGCACCCCCGCACGACGACGTCGGAGTAGGGAACCAGAACCGTCAGCCTCCAACCATGAACCCACCACAAGGTGTACCATCTTCCAGCTGTCACCAGTGCAGACCACCGTCTGCACGTACTCCTGGACGAATCCTCTCTGCTCTACCATGGCACCGGAGACAACGCCGCAGCAACGGGGACAGAGCAGGAGGAAAAACCCATCTGATGGAGTCGTCGCCGCCGCCTCGCCGACACCATCCATGAACCCTACAGCCACCGATCTGAAAGATCAGCAAGCACACAGTGCCACCAACTCCGAGACGCCGCCATGAAGGACAACGCCGGTGTGGGAGTAGAGTTGAGGCATATTTATTTGCCCGGGCGCCGCTCCCACCACCCCAACAGTGCACCATGCTGATGGCCCTTCACGTAGTTACCTGCGTGAAAAGTAAATGGGTTAGGTTGAGACTCCAAGTGCAGAGTGTGTAGTAAGTGGAAGACGTGTTTTCCCCACGAGGGGTGACTCGAGGGTTTAATATCGAACTCTCGGGAATCAGTAGTGAAGATTTATCTTTCCTATCCTTCTTTTGATTACCTACAAAACAAAGTAAATGTTTTGGTACTCAACCTCACCTAGTGGTTGTCAAGCACAAGGTGTGAGAATGATATCAAGATAATATGCAATGCAAACAAGAAATAAATATGCAATGGTGGTAAATAAATATGCAAGGATGGTGGTAGCAATGATAAATGATATTTTTGGGTTTTATATGATGAATGCAAGATGGAAAAGTGTTTTTGTATTTTCGGATTTTTAAATGGCAGAAAATAGAAAAGTGGTACAAGTGGTTGGAAAGGTGTTTCTTATGATTAAAAAAGGACCGGGGTTCATAGTTTCACAAATGCACTCTCTCTTTAATAAAGTGGTAGACAATGGAACACTAGATTTGACATATGAGATTGCAACACAACAGTTTAATGACAAGTTATAATTATATGGGCATCACGTCCTAACATAGAGACCTTTTGGTTATTAGTCTCTCTTATACTCCACCAAGATGCGAACTAAATCATAACACCTCAGTAATTAAGATAACTCAGAATATAGCAATAAGTATCATGACATGAATTTAAAATAAGAACATGCTAGATCTAGTCATGGAGTAGTGGCAATGGTCACACCCACATCTCCGGTAGCATGGTATTTCTTTTTATCCCTAGTGAGGCAACAAAGTAAGGTAAAACACCCAAGTGGATCGCAGAACTTTCTCTCATGTTCACTGCACTAGCCACCCCCCGTTACTCCAACTAATGCACACGTTCCCCTCACGCGCTCTCATAAACATGCTTGATCATGACAAGTAAATAAGAACGGGGTACATAATATGCATCTACTTTCATAACTGAAACAAAACCATTGCAATCTCAAACATATATTAACTCATAAAAAGATCCACCACAAAGGTATTACATAGATGACCGTAATCATGTTCAGCAGCTCATACGGTACTAATTAGTGAAGCTCGAGAGAGAGAGATACATAAGTTACTTCCACAAACGCATAGTCCAGAGGTGGACTACTCCCTCTTCATCATGGAGACGGTGGAGAAGTCGTTGGAGAAGATGGAGACCACGCCGACAGCGCCCGCCGGAGTTTTCCCCCTCCAATCTGCAGCTCCAGGTCTCTGTTTCGCTGTTTCAGTGTTTCTGCGGCGCTCCCTCCAGAGAACGTCGGGGGACTATTTTTATAGGCGTTTTTAGATCAAAACGGAGTCGGTGGAGGAAAGATCGACGGCAACGGAGCTCCGAGGGCCAAAGTGGGGGGTCCCACGCGGCCAGGTATATGGGCCACGTGGGCCCACTCATCTGGGCCCTCGGGCCTCAGCTTGTTTGCTTCCTTCGCTCCCACGCTTTGTTCCTTAAAAAAATGATGCTCGTAAATTTTCAGCTCATTTGGACGTCGTTTGGGTCCCTGAAACATTAAAATATAGAAATAGGGTTTTCTGCCAGCGCAGGGTTAATTCCATAAAAAATAAGAATCATATCAAATATTACCAAAATCATTATAAAACAGTGATATAACCCTTATATGATGCAAATATGACTCGAATATAAGTAAAAATAATGCAAAGTTCATGTATGCATTTTGCATGCATCACATTCCAGAAAACTCCTAACCCTAATTACCCTGCAAAAAAGGGGTCCCCCTCCCTCCTGCCACCGGAGCGTCAAGCGGAAGGAGAGGGGCCCTGCTCTTCCGCCGGTGGCCTGCGGCGGCGGCGGTGACGGCTAGGGCAGGAAAGGTGAGCGCCTCGCGAGTCGCTGGGAGCGCCTCACGAGCATTTTGATCGATGGATATCTTCAGAGTTCAGGCCAACGTGTATCGATTGTACTCACTAGCTAGCTCAGCCAGTAAAGGCGCACGCGCGGTCTACGCGCGGAGACGGGATGGATGTACAGGCGGGATGTACACGGCGCGCGGAGACGGGATGGATGTACAGGTGGGTTGTACACGGCGCGGTGTACGCGCGTCAATGATGGATCGATCCGATCCGATCCGATCCTAGCTAGCTCACCTCAAGGATCGATCGATCCTAGCTAGCTCACCGTTGTCTGGATGTACAGAGCGCGAGGGCTTCGTACGCGAAGTTCGCGGAACGCACGACGCATGCGGGGACCAGCGCGGTGCCGTGTTGGAGTTTGTTTTCGCTGCCTCACGTGGGTGGTTACATGTGGCGTGTTTTAACGCTTCGTTTTTCCCTTTGTATAGGTAAACCTTTTGCTAGTGGCACCCGCCAGCTCTCGATTCTCGTCTGCATGCTCTACCAACAATCAAACTTTTACCGACAAGCCACAGGGCTACATCATTGTTGAATTCAGAAACGATATTTGTGATTTAAAAAATTCTAAATAAAAAAAATTAGGTGTACATAACGTTGAAAATCTACATGTTGTGTTTGTATCGAATATTATGTACGAGTTGGGTTACGTTTGGACTTGAAGTTGTATTAGGTGTGGATAGAATACGAGTAGTGTTCGAGTCAAACTCTTGTAGCCTGGGCATCCCATATAATGAGGGGAGCACCACACGTGTAACCTATGACGACTTGGTAGCAAGAGGCACGCAGGGGGAGGCGGCGGCTTGTGCCGGCGCCTAGGGCGGCCAGGGTTGCGTTATCAATGGGGAGCAGCGCCCGTAGTCATGCCACGTAGATGTAGGCGAGTTCGCTGAACTGCGTTAACAAATCTCGGTGTCGTCATCGTGTTATGATTGCTTGGTTCTCGGTAGATCAATTATGCGTCTACGACGGTCACAATTGGTATCAGAGCGATATTCGGAGGTCACGGATTATTGATCTAGAGATTGGAGGGTGATGTTGGGATCGGGCGTCGCCGGCGTAGCATCGTTGTGTAGCTATGCACAGGCGAGATGGCGATCAGATACATCTGACCTCGACGAGGCAATCGAAACAGCAAGAGCAAGCAGGAGGAATCGGCGAGATCGGATCGAGAAGCAGCGGCGGCGACCTACTGCACATATAGCAAGGCAGCAGATCGGAACGATCCGGGCCCAGGCCCCCGCCTGGGCCCAACGACTGGCCCAGCAGGGCTGGTCTAGCTGGCCCATGTGCGCGTGCGCGCTCGCTCATGTCCAGGCTACGCAGGGTGTATGAGCGTACGCGGAGGCAGGCTAGCTGATCTCAAGCTGGTCCAAGGCTGATTCACAGGTTGTGTGCTGTGCAATGAGATTTGTTTGGTGAAAAAAGAGGCGTGAATACGTGGTTTGCTTATCCATTGGAGCAAGAGAAAAAAAAGAGGTTGACCATGGAGCTTTGGGCACGTAGTGTGAGGATGCATGGTGCGGTTTTCACTGGATTCAAATGATTGCAGTTCTTTGATACGTGCACATGAAGAGCACTAAGGCTATTGTTTTTTGAGTTTTCTTTGCACGGAAAGGGATGAAAGCGGTGCACGGTAGAAAGACGCAGAGTCGCAGGTTCACAGGAAGATTGACAGAAATTGGCAGATTTGGTCAAAAGTAATTTTGATCAGTTTTTTGTTACGTGTGATTGAGCATTGTATGCTTGATGGTGTACCATGGTGCCAAGTTGATCAAGATGGAATCGATGCGGCAAAGGGCGGCGTGCACATAAGGCTCGTGGAGCCTGGAGCGCGTCGTGCAGTCGGATACGTTCGGCTGGGTCGGACTGGACAGTCTGACAGATCGACGGGAGGTCGGTCGGGCAGAAGACGGTAAAGATCGGCGACAACGACGTAGGAGCGTGAGGGCTGATGGTATCCGAATTCTGTGGCGTGGCAACACGCGGTGCATGGTTATGTGTGCTTCGACATGCAGCGACGCGGGGTTGATTCAAGATGGTGCACACGTGAGATCTTGAGGTCGACGGGGCATGGGGTGGATTATTCATCTACCAAAGAGTCATGTTGAAGGTGGAGTTGGAGTCTCTGGGAGAAGATTCCACTCGGCTGATGGAGGGGCTATGGCGTAAGTGCACGGAGAGGCGAAGCCTAATCAGCGGGAAGGCGAGAGGCACGTCGTCCGAGCTGGAGCTCAGTGGTTCGGAGAGATGCGTGAAACTCGACATCGGTCGGGTATGACTGATGGTTGTCTGCAATGGGGGCTGACACTAGTACAGAACGACACATCGGAAACGGGCCAAAAACCCCTTCGGCAACGGAGAAAGGGTCCGTGTCCCCGCCTCTGTCACTGATGTGAAGCCTCACAATGGCAACGGAGATTTTTATCGTTTGCAATAAGTTTAGCAACGGGCATAATATATAACCGTTGCCTTTAGTCTTTACATCAGATACGGAGATTAGTTTTTGACCGTTTGTAATGAGGGCTAAAGGAAACAAAAAAAAGCCGGTGACGCCTGCTGCACCGTCGACGGAGCCCTGTGGTTCCTGCTTGACGGCCGCCGGTTCTTCACCTTCCTCTTCGCCCAGATTCATTGCGTGGTCTTCTTCTACCTATTTAGTACTGCACAAAAGTCTTGCTCCTGGAGGCGCCGGCTTCAGTGGACCGTGTGGACGGAGCCCCGCTCCTACGTCTTCACGGCCGCCGCATAGTTTCCAGGTTTCCTCCTCGCCCTAAAGCAGATGAAAAAATCAAAATGTAAGCTCCTTCATCTCTATACACAAGACATATGCTTCTTCATCGGCATTACAGAAAATATAGAACTAATTACAACTAGAACATAGCCTAAACAATGCCTCATATATAGGTAGATTGGACACAAATTCCAGGGATGGATCAAGCGAGCCAAGTAGGATGCACAAGATCGATGTGCATTTGTGCATATCACAAGGATCACTAGCGCCACCCTCGGATCACACGGTGTCACCTAATTTTAATCATCGGCATAACAGAAACAAAGCTAAAATCAGAGCAAATGCCTACTAAAAACAGAGAAAATCCATGGATAAACAATTAGCTACTTACAACTAGAAAACAACTAAAATCTATGTGTAAACAATGCCTACTAAAAACAGAGCAAATCTATGGATAAACAATTAGCTACTTACAACTAGAAAACAGCTAAAATCTATGTGTAAACAATGCCTACTAAAAACAGAGCAAATCTATGGATAAACAATTAGATACTTACAACTAGAAAACAGCTAAAATCTATGTGTAAACAATGCCTACTAAAAACAGAGCAAATCTATGGATAAACAATTAGCTAATTACAACTAGAAAACAGCTAAAATCTATGCGTAAATAATGCCTACTAAAAACAGAGCAAATCTATGGATAAACAATTAGCTACTTACAACTAGAAAACAGCTAAAATCTATGTGTAAACAATGCCTACTAAAAACAGAGCAAATATATGGATAAACAATTAGCTACTTACAACTAGAAAACAACTAAAATCTATGTGTAAACAATGCCTACTAAAAACAGAGCAAATCTATGGACAAACAATTAGCTACTTACAACTAGAAAATAGCTAAAATCTATGTATAAACAATGCCTACTAAAAACAGAGCAAATCTATGGATAAACAATTAGCTACTTACAACTAGAAAACAGCTAAAATCTATGTGTAAACAATGCCTACTAAAAACAGAGCAAATCTATGGATAAACAATTAGCTACTTACAACTAGAAAACAGCTATCCTACTGAACTGGGGTCTTACATTAGGCGAGGCGGGCTCGCTTAGCGTCGCCGCCGGCGACGGAGCTAGCGCCGGCCTCCCCTGGCGGCGCCTTGCCCTCGCCGTGGACCAAAGAGAGGGCTATGGCGGCCCGGAGGTCAGACTGGTAGACCGCCTCCTCGGCGCGTTCGACCTGGGTCGACGGCTCGGAGAGGAGGACCGCCGCCTCCAGATCGGCCTCGCCCTGACGACGCTTGGCGTCCTCGCGCTCGAAATCGGCGCGGGAGAGTTGGCAAGCGATCTCCAGATCACGATCCTCCTCCTCTTCCTCTTCCTCTTCCTCCTCGTCGGAGGACGAGGACGAGGAGGAGGAGGAAGATGGATGGCGGCCAGGGTACATCGCCTGGCAGATCTCGCGGTAGCTGCAATGGTGGCCAAATGAGCGGGTGCGGCCGGAGCCTTCGCCGTGCGGACGAGCGCCAAGGCTGCGGGACCGGCCCGCGGGGGCCGGATCGGCGGCGGCCTGTTCCCCAAGCTCGTCCTGCAACACCAGCTGACGCTGCTGCCTGAAGGCCCGGAGGGTGGGGCGGCCACGGCCGCGGCCGCGGCCACGGCCGCGATGGCCGGATCTACCAGCGCCGACGGTGGAAGCCATGCGAGAGAGTGGAGAGAGAGGAGACTGTGCGGCGGCTAGGGTTGGAAGTGAGACAGTGAGAGTGAGAGTGAAGGGCATAGTAGGTTCTTATAGGCCGGCTGTCGGGCTGCTTCTAATGGCAACGGAGATTATGAAACTGTCCGTGTGCGATGAGCACACATCGGTAACGGAGTTAAACCAAACTCCGTTGCCAACATATATTCCACTATTCACCCGTTGCCTTTGTTGTGGGCCTGCTTTACGGCCCAGTGCGGGCACGCGGGGGATGTCGTGATTTACCGTCGCCTAACTCCTGCCGTTGCCATAGAGGGGTATCCGATGTGTCGTTCTGTACTAGTGTGAGGTGGTATGGGTTAGCGACCCGGATCTTGGCCAGGATTGCAGATGCTCGACGCGGTACTAGCGGCGAGGCGTGCGGTAAGCACGGGACACGGCGGTAGACCAGGGCACAGGCGGCCAGATATGTGGTCAGATATGTGTGCAGGGGTGCTGAATCTGTGTTGGCGAGTATCAGATTCAAGTTGGTGACTGGGTCTATCGGGATTGGCGCCAAGTGATGGACAAGAGTCGGCCATAGGGAATATGGGAAAGTGTTGGAAAGTCTGAAATGTCGGAAGTTTGGAGAGTACATAGCCGTATATTCTGAGATGCTCATTACACATGGCAAAGTGCGGATGACTAGATACAGAAGGAGGCGGAGTGCGACAGCTGTGGGACATGTAGAAGACTATCCAGGATGAGACGACTGTGAATTTGACTCAGGTTGACTACAAGGCGACGGTGAAATTCCTTCAAGTTGGAAGCACTTTCACGCAGATCAGTGATCGGTGTGTGATGATGTTGAAACGGGTAGAAGGGACTACTGTTGCAGGTGGAGTCACATGGGGTCTGGAGTAGCAGCGAAACTCATGGAAGACAACTCTCAAGTCCGGAGTACATGGAGGTTTGACGCATTGACGAATTCAAAGTGGTGGAGAATATTCGCCAAGGTGGAGTTTGTTGTGTTTGTGTCGAATATTATGTACGAGTTGGGTTACGTTTGAATTTGAAGTTGTATTAGGTGTGGATAGAATACGAGTAGTGTTCGAGTCAAAATCTTTTAGCCTGGGCCTCCCATATAATGAGAGGAGCACCACACGTGTAACCTATGACGACTTGATAGCAACATGCACGCAGGGGAGCCAGCGGCTTGTGCCGGCGCCTAGGGCGGCCAGGGTTGCGTTATCAATGGGGAGGAGCACCCGTAGTCATGCCCCGCAGATGTAGGCGAGTTCGCTGAACTGCGTTAACAAATCTCGGTGTCGTCATCGTGCTGTGATTGCTTGGTTCTCGGTAGATCAATTATGCGTCTACGACGGTCACACTACATGTATGCTAAAGCTGGATGTAAAATTTGTAGTGTTCTAGGCTACACAACAAATCTGATAAATTCCACGTTTTATAAATGTGCATTGTTCACCACACCCAAATCTACCCATTTGTCCATTTTACTCAGTTTAGAACTCAATGATTTTTAGATTGGCATTATGGCATATTAACGAAGTTCATCATTATTTAAATATATGATTTTTTGAAACTTAAAAAAAGCTTCCTTGAACTCGGACTCCAAAATGCCGTAATCCATGTTTCATCTCCACGCCGCCGGACAGAGTAGAGGAGAGGAGACTGGCCGCAGCACCTCAAAGCCCGCCCCGCTCGAACAGAGCATCTCAATCGGCCCAAATTATACTTGCCACCCATCACCAGAGATCTGCACCGCTGGAGGTTCGCCGCTCACCTATACCGGTTCCCAAGACCACGCCGCCTTGCACCGTCGTCACTGCCCCACCACCGCCCGTGGAGCGCCCCCTCGATGAAAGTGCATGTGTTGCCTCATGCGTGGTTTTGGTAATTAATGACAATCCTTATGGACTAATGTTTGCTTTGAGATATTCTTGTAGATCTTGTCCATAGGAAAAAGATTGGACTTCATGTGTTGAACTCTAGAAGATTGCATGATGACCAAGGTTCTATCCAAGGGATTATATGAAGAATGGTCATGTGAAGAGTTGATCTTATTGCAAGCATGGCTTGGAAAAGAAGATTGAGTAAACATTCATGTTATGTCCAAGCCATCATATATATCAAGATAAGAAGATGAAGTTCAAGTGGATTCATGAAGACAGAGCGTAGCAAGGCTCTCCCATCCATTCATGGTATATGGGGGAGTATTTGGAGAAGTCTTCATCAAGCATGTGCTAGCAAGCACAATCAAGAAAGGTGTTCCAACTTGAGAGAGTCAAGATCGTCATCATCTATCTCAAGTGGAATACGCAAGGCAAAGGTATAATCTTGATATGGTTTCTATTTTACCGGTCTCGTGGTGTTAGTGGGAGACCGGGTTATGGGATAGACGGCGTACTATCAAGAGGGGCTCTCAAGTGAGTAACATGATTGCATTTTTGTGGAGAGCTCAAACCTTTGCATATTTGGCTTATCATCTTTCTTGGTTCCTATTTGGCTTTTATCCATGTGAGAATTTAGAGCTTGTGTTCATCTCCATACCAAGCTCTAGTTCATCAAAAACGGATTTCATTTGAATATCTTGTGGTGTTTTTTATGTTGGAGGTTTTACCGTTTCGTCTCTTGTAGAGAGGTCAAACTCTCCTCTTGTGTTATCCTCCTCACATGATGGACTATGATATGTATATGCATGATCTTGTAGTGCTTGTGATTATCTTCGGAGCAAGCACAATATCATTGAAAACGGAGTCCGGATGGAAAACTTGTTGCGTTTTCGTGTTGGAAATATTATCAGTTTATCCTTGAGGAAAGCTCTTGTCGCTATCTTTCCAACAAAATTGGTTTCATCCCATTTGGAGTTTTCTCGCAAAAGTTATGGGTGTTACATTTTCGGGTTATGGGTGGCCAGCTCCTAGGCCGGCTGGCTCGGCTGGGTGACCGGCCCCCAGGCTGGCCAGGCCGGGCTCCAGGCCGGCTGGCTCGGCTGGGTAACCGGCCCCCAGGCCGGCTGGCTCGGATGGGTGGCCGCCCCCCAGGCCGGCCAGGCCAGGCCCCAGGCCGGCTTCTCTGAAGCCTCTCCAGCAGCGCGTGAGGCCGGCTCCCTGCACTGCCCAACGGGCATATTTTTGAGGGGACCTATTTAAGGGGCTTTCTTCCTCATTGGTTCCCTAACGTCTTGAGCACGTTTTCCCCCTCTCTCTCCTCCATTGTTGACCTTTGGAATAGCTTGCCTACCTCTCAATCCCTCCCATGATTCTTGCATATCTTTGAGGGAAAGTGAGAGAGATCTAGATCTACATTTCCACCAATCCATTCCTCCCCTAAGTGAGGGGAACCTAGTTGATCTTGATCTTGGAGTTCCATTTGTTGAGTTCTTCTTTGTTCTTCCTCTCTTCTCCCCCCACAAGCATTAGTTGCTTTTGGTGGGATTTGAGAGTGAAGGACTTGAGCATTCTTGTGTTCTTGCCATTGCTTTTGTGCATCGGTTTGTGCTCTCCATGAGGATTCGTGGAAGTGAAAGTTCGTGAGCTTGTTACTTTGGGTCTTTGGACCCTAGACGCCTTTTGTGGCGGTTGAGGCCTTTTGTGGCCACTTGGGAGCTCCCAATCCTTTTGGGTTGTGCCTCAATATTGTTGTAAGGGACTCGATTTCCGCCCAAAAGGAAATCAATAGTGGAAGGTGAACCGAGCTTTTGGGCAAGGTTCATCGGAGAATAGGGTGAGGCCATTTGTGGCGTCTTGAGTTTGAAACTCACACCCCTCCAACGAGACGTACTCCCCTAAAAAGGAGGAACTCGGGAATACATCCTCGTCTCGCGTGCCTCGGTTATTTCTATACCCGAGCTCTTTACTTATGCACTTTACATTGTGATAGCCTTCGTGCTTGAAGTATTATATATTGCTATCACCTTGTTGCTTGTCTTGCTTAGCATAAGTTGTTGGTGCACATAGGTGAGCCTAGTTTATTTAGGTTGTTGGCTTGTTAATTTAAACACCTAGTTTTATTCCGCAATTATCAAGCCTAAACCGGAAAAGTTTTAAATCGCCTATTCACCCCCCTCTAGGCGACATCCTTGTCCTTTCAATTGGTATCAGAGCTGGGCTCTCTTTTAGGGCTTTACCGCCTAGAGAGTAAAGATGTCGTTTAGTGAATTAGTGCACGATCCCACTTTCATATTCGATGGCACAATTATGATGTTTGGAAAATTCGCATGCTTAATCTTTTTAGGGACATGGGTCCAAATTATATTGAGAGCATTGTAGATGTGGGTTTTTCTCCTCCAAAGGATTCCAAGAATTATCTTTAGAGGATGAGGAAAACTCTCATCTCGATACTCAAGTATCTAATGGTCATTGTGTTTTGAGCGATGTAGTTCTTGCATCAATCATGCCTTTTCGGAACGCTCATGAGCTTTGGACCAAGCTTCAAGATAAATATGAAGTGTCCAACATTATTGAGGATGATTGTTCTCCCTCCACTCCGGTCGTGATGAGTTCACAACTTCTTCCACTTCACCAACATGTGATTTGTCACAAGGTAATGATATGGTGAGTGGTGATAGAAATTGCTTTGTTGATGGTGAATATTCTATTGACTATACTTCATCTCTATCTCATTGCAATGTTCTATCTTTGGACTTAAACTTCTAGCACTCAAATGTCTTACATGCTAGTGTTGATAGTCCTTGCATATCATGTATTAGTTGCTTAACTAAATCTCATGATGATATGCTTTCTATGTCTTGTTGCCATGAAAACAATGCTTCCATTTCCTCTAGTACTTGTGTGACTAACAATGTAGAGGAAACCCAACACTTGTTGGAACAAGACATGGACCTCAATGGTGCTTCAAGCAATTCTTCATCATCATCGTCCATACTCACTTTTGCCTTATGGCTAGGGATTCAAATATCTCCACCTTTGGAACCTCTACATCTTGTGATGATGAGGATGAGATTATTATGGATTAAAAGGATGATATTGACTCCTTAAAGAAAAGAGTGAGATGGTTTTTGTGCTCTCCCTAAAGGTAGTAAAGCTTGCTCTTATTTGTGTGAAATTTTGACTTATGCTATTAAGTGCAAGGAAATCATTGAAGAAAAGGGAAGGATCGAAAGAGAGGATGCTATGGAAAAAGCATCTTAAAATGCTCTTGAGGAAGAGCATGAGCTTCGAGTGTCTCTTGAGGAAACTTGAATCTCTTGATGAATCAAATGATCTTATTTTGCTAAAATCATTAAGGAAAGAGATCATGCTCTTGCTAAATATAAAGTGCTTAAAAAGGGAAAAGTTGAATTTGGTGTTGGCAATGCTAGACTAATTGAGGATATAGAGAGACTTGACAAAGCTCAAGGCTTTAGAAAGTGAACACTCTCTCCTTATCAAGTCTCATGATCAACTCCAAACTCAACTATCTAAAAATGATGAGCTTGCCAAGTTGTCTTCTTCCATTTCTAATATTAATGATGCTTGTGCTACTAACTCCACTTCTGTGAAGCATCTATTTTGAAGGAGAATGTTGAGCTAAGGGCTCAACTTGAGTTGCTAACTAGCAAGTATGGGAAATTGGAAGAAAGTCATGAAAAGCTCTCTAGCTCTAATGAGGATCTTCTAGCATCCCATGCAAGCTAAAGTTAGCTCATGAGGCTACTACAAAGGTAACATCTTGTGAGCCTCATGTGGACAAAGGCACAATCTCTACTAAAAATGCTATATTGCCTTGTGCTAGTCCTAGTAATTCTACATCACATACTATTGCTAAATCTTGTGATGAATTACTTTCTGCCTTGTTGCTCTAACAATGAAGCTTCTACTTCCTCTAGTGTTTGTGTTGATACTAACCATGTAGAGGAATTAAATGAGCTCAAGGCCCAAGTCACTTCTTTGAAGAAAGACTTGGAAAAGCGTCATGTGGGAGTCTACACTTGACAATATGTTGAGTGTTCAAAGACGCCCCAATGACAAGAGTGGACTTGGATTCAACTCCAATAACAAGAACAAGTCCAAGTCAACAAGAAGAAAAAGGGCCAAGAACAAGTTAAAGATTCGGCCAAGATTGTTTGCTTCAAGTGCAAAGTTGAAGGGCACCATGTTAGATCTTGCCCTTTGAAGAAGAAGCCTCTTAGTGAGAAGCAACAAGGGAAGAGCCTCAAGCAAACTCAAGTTCCTCAAGTTGAAGAACGGCCTCTTCCCAAGAAGAATCAAGCTACCCTCCTCAAGTCGAGATTTCAACTAAGAAGAAAGGAGGAAGCAAATGTTGCTACATATGCCGTGAGAAGGGCCACTTTGCTTCTTCATGCACTAATGGTACCTTATCCAACCCATTATTATTGATGATGTTTATTCTCTTCGGAAGGATAAGGTTGGCAATGTGTTTGCCAAATATGTTGGTACTCAAAGTGGTGTCAAGAAAAGAACCATTTGGGTTGCCAACCTATTGTGACTAACCTCTTAGGACCCAACTTGGTTGGGGACCAACAAGCTAAAACTTGATCAATAGGTGTTGTTGGAGGGCATTGGAGACTTGGCTACTTCATGAAGAATTAAGGGATCTTCATCAATTATATTCTCTCAAGCCAAGTCATTTGGATTATATTGTTCTATCTCATATCCAATGTTCCTCCTTGCGGTAACTTTATTTAAATCATATATACATTGAAAGTTGCTTGCACCCTTGCATGTGTTTGGTTTTGTACCTTGCTAGTGTTTGTATGTGTTGTGCTCTCTACTTACTTATCTTGAGAAATCAAGTATGTGTATGTTGGTTTGCACACCATTTACTTGTTTTGAGCCTTATTGCTTTTATTTGATATCTTATCTTGTTGGCTCTCTTTTTGAGAGATTAATGGACTATCCATTTTGGGGAGTGATATGCTTCGTGCACTTCACAATCCTAAAAATGTGTATACATGAGGAATACCACTTAGTGTTGATATATAATATTATCTACTCTCTATGTGGTATGTCATTCTCATGAGAAATTCAAATTCTATAATGTCCATTAATTATCTCTAATTGGTTTGTTTGCCTCTTGTGTAAAAGAAATGGATTATCACATTACGGGAGTAATAAGCTATGTGCATATTACAAGCCTAGAAAATGTGAACATGTGAGGTTTTGCCACCTAGAATTGATATTGTTAATTATCTTGTTCCTATGTGGCATGTTGCTCAAATAAGTTCCATTATACTTAAAAATGCTTTTATTGCTTATCTTTTGGATCCATGTTGCTCTACTCAAATTTTGCTTTGTGCTTTCTTGAGTTAGGAAAAGCAATGATCCCATTCTTGTGCATTTACATTCAAAGTCTTACTTCTAGATAATGCACTATTCTTGGGAAGCTATCCTACTTTGAGTAGAACATTTTTTTAATTTGGTATTGGATCTTATTGGTCTTTCTTGAACACGACCTTTGTTTGAATAATATATATGGAGAGTGATGATCCCACTTGTGTGCATTTTGTATTCAAATGCAAGATCATAAATAATGCACAAATCTTGGAGGTGCAATCCTATATGTTTTTGAACATTAGTTTTCTTCAATTGGTTTTTGATCCCGATGACGTGTCTCTTTGGAAGACAAACATTCCTCGTCTTGGTACTTTGTGCTATCATGAGAAGTGTAGAGGGTTTGGTTTATTCCTTGATGGTATTTTCATCAATTGGAATCTTACTTTCATTTGGTATCTTTTCAAAGTGGTTTCTTCAATCATGTGTTGATTTGGGGCTTTTGATATAATTTGGACAATTCTGTTTCTTGTCACACTTGTGTGTGATTTCTTGATTTAATTGGTGTTTTGTCCAATTTGTATCTCGTTTGGTTCTTGAAAGTCTTGTGCATGCATATTTACTATATGAATATCTTATGGCATGCTTACTTTCGTTGATCCAATATATAGGGTAAACTCCATCAAATCTTAAATGGCTAAGATGTGCATGAAATTCAATTTCATATCAATATGCACATATTTATGTGGAGTTAGTCCTATGTATTGTAGTGGCTCTAACTATTTTGGACCCAATGAGTTTGGTTACCATTTTGTACTTGAATTTGTTTTAGGTACATTGGAGATACATTGGAAGCTTGTCTCATATACAAGGAAGGTGGTGTCACCATGTGCTTATTGGAGTCAAGCTTGGATGATCGTGAACTCTTGTCTTCTACATCACCAATGCCATCTCGGTAACAAGTATCTACCTCATGCACACATTTATATCTTTAAACCTTGTGTAGGGTGTTTCATGTCATGAGTCTCTTTTGTTGCAATTTATTTGGTTCTTGCAAAACATCTTTATGCAATATTTATGTTTTTTCAAAATCATTTGCCCTTTGTGATACTTGTTATCTTTCTCGGAGCATCCCAACTACCTTTGTTCCCTTGTGGATATTTTTGGATGCTATGATGAGATTGTGTTGGAGGTTCATCTATATCCTTTTAAGATTAAATTGAGCTTTGTGCTATGCTTTAAAGCAAAGATCTTATTGGTATATATATATATGACTTCCACTATGATATCATGTTCTTCACCGTAGTATCTATTTTGTGTGTGCATGTTTCTTTGTGGACTTATATCTTCATGATTGATGTCTACTTAGAAACTTATATACATGAGAGTTGCTACATCTTTAATTGGTTTTCTAAAAATTCTCTCTTGCACTTGTTTGTGTTCAAAATTATCTAGTAGGGAGTGAGGATTCCATGTTGTGCACACCATATTGAAATGCCAATCCTACTTTGTGCACGTACCTTGGGGAGTTCCCTCTTAATTGTTAGAACACTTGGTTGATCCTATCATAATATTTTCTTATGTTTTATTGGTTTTTCGGATCCTTTGATTGGTTACTTCTTTTGTCAAAGTATCTTTCAATTTGTTTTTCTTTTGCAATCTTTGGATCCTCAATATAGTTTCATCTCCTTCCCTACTATTCGTCATTGGATACGTGCATTTGATTTCACTCATATTTTGAGAAATGCACACATTATGGGGGAGCTCTTATTATATTGGCCTTCATAATTTTTCACCCATTTCGGCAATCGATGCCAATGGGGGAGAAGTTTAGAGGGTTTAAGGGAATTTGGTTTTATGCATTAGTTTCATTCTTAAGCATTTGTCTTTCATGCTCTTGCATCCTTGCTATTTGTTGTGCATGGTCGCGTAATTCATTATATAAACCCTCGTTAAAGGGGTTGTCATCAATTACCAAAAAGGGGACCTATTTAAGGGGCTTTCTTCCCCATTGGTTCCCTAACCTCTTGAGCACGTTTTTCCCCTCTCTCTCCTCCATTGTTGACCTTTGGAAAAGCTTGCCTACCTCTCAATCCCTCCCATGATTCTTGCATATCTTTGAGGGAAAGTTAGAGGAGATCCAGATCTACATTTCTATCAATCCATTCCTCCTCTAAGTGAGGGGAACCTAGTTGATCTTGATCTTGGAGTTCCATTTGTTGAGTTCTTCTTTGTTCTTCCTCTCTTCTCCCTCCACAAGCATTAGTTGCTTTTGGTGGGATTTGAGAGTGAAGGACTTGAGCACTTCTTGTATTCTTGCCATTGCTTTTGTGCATCGGTTTGTGCTAAAGTGAAAGTTCGTGAGCTTGTTACTCTTGGGTTTTTGGACCCTAGACGACTTTTGTGGCGGTTGAGGCATTTTGTGGCCACTTGGGAGCTCCCAATCCTTTTGTGGGTTGTGCCTCAAGATTGTTGTACGGGACTCGATTTCCGCCCAAAAGGGAAATCAATAGTGGAAGGTGAACCGAGCTTTTGGGCAAGGTTCATCGGAGAATAGGGTGAGGCCATTTGTGGCGTCTTGAGTTTGAAACTCACACCCCTCCAACGAGACGTACTCCCCTAAAAAGGAGGAACTCGGGAATACATCATCGTCTCCGCGTGCCTCGGTTATTTCTATACCCGAGCTCTTTACTTATGCACTTTACATTGTGATAGTCTTCGTGCTTGAAGTCTTATATCTTGCTATCACCTTGTTGTTTGTCTTGCTTAGCATAAGTTGTTGGTGCACATAGGTGAGCCTAGTTTATTTAGGTTGTTGGCTTGTTAATTTAAACACCTAGTTTTATTCCGCAATTATCAAGCCTAAATCGGATTTTTTTTAAATCGCCTATTCAGCCCACCCTCTAGGTGACATCCTTGTCCTTTCAATCGATGCCCTCCCCAACCCTCTGCCATTTGACGAGAGGGGCACAGCCACCGTCGCCGACGCCAGCGACGGCAAACGACCGGGATCAAAGCACGGCGGGGAAGGGCCGACAGGATCGGGGAGGGAGCCTCCAGAGTCACTCGAGCGGAGAGCGACCCGGAAGGTGGCGGCTAGGGTTTAAACATTATTATTAAACAAACCTTAATAATACTCCGCATGCCTATTCCTGCAAACAGTGCAAATCCATCTCGTATGTACTCACTCTGATTTAAATATAAGATGTTTTAGATGTTCTACATATTATCTAGATGCATATAAAATGAGTGAAAATACACATTAAAATGTGTCTAAATACATTTATATAGATTTGAATATGGACAAATACTAAAACATCTTATATTTTAAAACGAAAGAAGTAACGTACTAACTAGCCAAGAAAAATGCATATCCTAGGCCCGATTGGATTGTCGTATTTAATGCCAAAACGGGCATGTTTCTGTGGCCCGAGAAACTTTCCGACGAAGCCTAGTAAACCTACTTGGTTGGTCGTTTAGTTTTCTGCACCACCACGTTTCAGTTCGTTTCCAGCGGGAAAGATCACTGACCAGCGAAGGTCCGTATATTTGCTGTCGGTTTCGCCGTGCACAAGGAAATGGACCCGCCGATCGTTACGGGGCAAAAAACGACTTGTTTTTTTTTCCGAAACACAGTAGCGCTCACATACACGCGCACACACTCACCCCGATGAACGCACACACACCCACCCTACCCTTATGAGCACCTCCGAAAGACTGAGCCGGCGGGTCGAGTCTTGAGATTGACGAAGTTACCATAGGCGTCTCGCTGTCGACGGGAATGTCGCCTACCACTGAAGAATATTCCGCCTTAAATAAGAAACACCAGCGTCAAACCTGTGGTTTGAACTCTGGTGGGCTGGGATACAACCACCCTCCTAACCAACCTGCCATAGGCAGGCTTCCCAAGCGGGGCCATATGTGCAAAATAGCCACGATTTTTTCTGCAAGTCTATCGATCGTAGCCAGACCACACGCGCAGAGTGCACGTCACGCTAGCTAACGTACCGGAGGGTGGAAATTAAGCATGTCTTTTTTTTGCTGAAATTAAGCATGTGAATTAATCACCAGACCACTGCTTCACGCCGTTCTAGATGCCATTCCCACCTTCGCCATGTGCGCGGTGGATTTGCCGCCCAGGCTCCTCCGCGCCATCGACGGGCTCCGGCGTGCTTTCCTCTGGAATGTGAAAGACTGGGCCTCTGGCACCAAATGTCTTTTGGCTTGGGACGCCGTCTGTCGCCCTAAGAATGAAGGTGGCCTCGGGATCAAATGCCTGAAGATGAAGAACGAGTGCTTGCAACTGAAGCTGGACCACCGGCTGCACGCCGCCGAGTCCTCGCCCTGGGCGCGGTGGGCTTGGGACTCCGTGGTGGGACCGAGGGCCGCGGGTCACCACTGGGCGCGCCTCACCGCTCTCATGCCCCTCTACTGTGGGATGACGACGGTGCAGGTGGGAGACGGGCGGCAGACGGCGTTCTGGCTTGACGCCTGGCATGGAGTCATGCCGTTCGCAGCCAGGTGGCCGACGCTGTTCTCCCACGCCCTCGACGCCAACGCCACGGTGCAGGCCACCCTTGAGGTGGGGGCGCACCGCTGCTTGGTGCCACGGCTAAATCACCATGGGGCTCGCCAGCTCCCTCTCCTCCTGGACTCGATCGCGGGGCTGGAGTTCACCCAGGCGACGGATTGGCGGGAGCTGTCCCGCTGTCGAAAACCTTCTGGGGCCCTTGATGCGGCGGCGTTCTACAAGCTGCGGATGTGGATATATGTGCCGCAGCGCGACTGTCGCATGCTGCATGTGTGTGGCCCCTGCCCCCGTTAGGCCATGTTTGTTTCTAGAGTTTTTGTGGGGATTGGTGGGGATAATCCTCTAGTGGATTGGAAGAAACCCCAAACTTCAAAACATCGTTTGTTTCTAGTGTATTGGACAGGTTTTATCCCCACCTTTCCCCCCACAAATCCCCAAACTCTAGTTCATTTTTTTCTCAATCCACTAGGGGATTCAATACACTACCCCTACCTAGTGGATTGATCCCCAATCCCCTAGGGGATTGGGTGAAGTTTGGGGTTTCACCCAATACACTAGAGGATTATCCCCACCAATCCCCACAAAAACTCTAGAAACAAAGAGGGCCTTAGCGTTAGGCAGGCAATAATAAACCGTGGCAGATTTTATCCCGTGCATGGTCATCATTCATCTCGCTCTATTGCTTGCACCTCTTTCATTCTAAATAAATTTGATCAATTCAGTACGGCATGCAGGCATCCGCATGTGCGTGTCTGGCCTTCGGATTCAATTGCATGATTCATGCCAAGTGGCTGCGTCTTTTTTTGCTTTCTGTGTAGTGGACCGAATTTACAGTTCATAATTTAGCACTTTGTTAGCATCGTAGTAACATCTTGGATATCGCATGGCTCGTGCAGCTGCTACAATTTATTAATTACCCGTTGCACCAAACCGATCAGGCATCAGCAGCTAGCAATGATATCTGCCCTGGCGGTCTGCTCCTCCCTTTGACTGTCTGTTCCCGCCAAAATTATGGGCACCGCTAGCTGCACGCAACAAAATAAAGAGTGAAAGTATCGGGAGTCTCTATGCCTCAGTCGACTGAGACATAAGTTACGTCTCAGTCAACTGACGTCACCTTGTCCATCTTAGACAAATTCGGCCCGTTTAGTCGTTGTTGGGCTCGTTTGACTTTTTTTTGTCCAGTGCCACGCACGTACGAGCGGGCTTAAATATAAAGCAGTTAGCTTAGCTCGACACGCTTTGGCTTACGTGCGTTGCATGATTAGGCGTCGCTGCACACAGAAATCTGGAGAAGGAAATAAACTCCCGATCGACATGTTGTGGCGCTATTCTCCATCTCACGTGCTCCATAGCTGATAGCTGAACCTGCTGGTCTCCACATATAGATTATGCATGGTACACAACGTCGTGGTCCACCCAGTGGCTAAGCTATACAAATCGCAGGGCTTAGGAATAGAATGAAGGCGATAAGCTAGCTTAGTGTTCGCGCATTAATGTGCTAAGACACTTCATACTTGTATCACATTTCTAATGGAGCCCGTCTAAAGAAAAAAACTCAGTTGCAAGTGCAGTTGAAATTGACCTGTCTAGGAAAAAAACTCAGTTGCAACTTCAATTGCAACTGACGTTAAAGAAAACAAAATAAAATAATAATAATAATAATAATAACAAATAATTAAAACTCAGTTGCAAAGTGCAGTTGCAACTGGCTTGTCTAAAGAGGAAAACTCAGTTGCATGTTTAGTTGAAACTGGCCTGTCTAAAGAAAAAAAAACTTAGCTGCAAATGCAGTTAAAACTGGCCTGTATGAGGAAAAAACTCAGTTGCAAATGCAGTTGAAACTGGCTTGTCTAAAGAAAAAACTCAGTTCAAACGCAGTTGCAACTGGCCTACATAAAAAAACTCAGTTACAAGTGCAGTTGAAACTGACATGTCTAAAGGAAAAAAAACCCAGTTGCAAGTGCAGTTGAAACTGGCATGTTTCGAGAAAAACTCAGTTGCAAGTGCAGTTGCAACTGACCTGTCTAAAAAAAACTCAGTTGTAAGTGCAATTGAAACTGGCTTGTATAGGGAAAAACTCAGTTGCAACCGCAGTTGCAACTGGCTTCCAAAAAATAAAAATAAAATAATAATTAAAATTAATAAAAAAGAAAAAAAACTCAGTTGCGAGTGCAATTGGAACTGGCTTGTCTCAGAAAAAAAATCTCGGTTGCAAGTCCAGTTGCAACTGGCATGTCTCGAGAAAAAATTCAATTGCAAGTGCAGTTGCACCTGGCTCACCAGAAAAACAAAATAATAATAATTGAGAATTAATAAAGATAATATAACAAAAAAAAATTAGTTTCGAGTGCAGTTGCAACTGACCTGTCTTACAAAAAAATACTCAATTGCAAGTGCAGTTGAAACTGGCCTGTCTAAGGAATAAAATCAGTTGCATGCGCAATTGCAACTATCCTGTCTCGGGGGAAAACTCAGTTGCAAACACAGTTGCAGCTGGCTTCCAAAAAAACAAAAAATAAATAAAAATAAAATTAATAAAGTAAAAAAAACTCAGTTGCAAGTGCAGTTGCAACAGGTCAATCTTACAAAAAAAACATTCAGTTGCAAGTGCGGTTCAAACTGGCCTGTCTAAGGAAAAAACTCAGTTGCAATTGCACTTGCAACTAGACAGTCTTTAGAAAGTGCAGTTGCAAACTGGCCTGTCTAAGGGGAAAACTCAGTTGCAATCGCAGTTGCAACTGGCCTGTATCGAGAAAAAACTCAGTTGCAAACGAAGTTGCGACTGGGTTAAAAAAACTAAATAATTAAAATTAAAATTAATAAAGAAAAAATAACAAAATAATAATAATAATTTTTTTGTTACAAATGCAATTGCAACTCGCCTGTCTTATTAAAAAATTCAGTTGCAAGCGCAGTTGCAACTGGCTTCCAAAAAAACAAAAATAAAAAATAATTAAAATTAATAAATAAAAAATAACAAAATAATAATACAAAAATCAGTTGCGAGTGCATTTGCAACTGGACTGTCTTAGAAAAGTGCAGTTGCAACTGTCCTGTCTCAAGAAAAGAAACTCAGTTAAAAGCGCGGTTGCAATTGCCCTCTCTAAGGGAAAAACTCAGTTGCAATCGCAGTTACAGCTGGCCTGTCTCGAGAAAAAATTCAGTTGCAAAACGGTTTCCAGAAGAAAAAACAACAATTTTAAGATTGTTCAAACTTAATAAAAAAAAAAGCCTTACCACAATTAAATCAACACAAAAAAAACCAAGTTCACACAATCATCCATTACATAACACAAATTATTTTAATTCAAAAAAGATAAATAAAATATTATTCAAAAAAATAGAAAACAATAACAGACAAATAAAAAATTAATAAAAAAAGGACCAAACCAAAAACAAAATCATCAAAAAAAACAGCCCATGTATCTATATTTGCAAAAAAAAGTTACAAAGAAAAAAATCCTAAATCAGACCCAAAATGGACATTAAAAAAAATCTTGCCCAGTCTACTGCCAAACTCCAGAAAAAAAAAAACGACGAACAAAAGCCTGATAGAACCGCCCCGTTTCGGCCCAGCCTGTTAGGGGCGCTCAGGAAAAAAACAACAATTCAGACAAAGCCCAGTTTACTGCCAAACTCCAGAAAAAAAAAAACGACGAACAAAAGCCCGATAGAACCGCCCCATTTCGGCCTAGCCTGTTAGGGGCGCTCAGGAAAAAAATTCAGACAAAGGCCAATAGGGGCAGCAGGAGACAAAACGGGTCAACCCACAAAAACACGGATCGCAAAGCAAAAGGACGATCGGACGGCCACGAATGTGACTGAGACATAATCTATGTCTCAGCTAGCAAAACCGTTCTCTCCATCTTCACTGCTTCCACCAAACGACAGGATTACGTGCTGCCATGCCATGCGTAGATCAGCCCGGTGGCCAGCCAGACGGCAGAGGAGAAAGCAACCAAAACACGGGTAGATGGGTCTTGATGGCCGGGCACCGATTGGCTTGCAATAATACACGGGTAAACACGAGACACTGGCTGGCACGGTGCAGTGCAAAGATTTGCTGCTAGCAGCCAGCATGCCCTCTCTAGCTCCCTGTACGGATATGCTTACCAAAAGGAGAGAGAGGACAAGCAGTGGGCTGTTGCTGCGACATCTCAGACCTGGTCACTGTCTCCACAGCCCATACGACATGTGTAAGTGTACACTCTCTACAGTTGCTAGCGAACTAATAATACTCGTTTCCTCAACAAAAAAAAACTAATAATGCTCGTGTGGCCTTTTATATTACTCCAACTAGAGACACTTATTTTGAGACGGAGTGAGTATCTATTATATATTAAAAGTACATTATGGGCTAACCAGAAATTAGAGAAATAGGCTAGAAAATCCCACAATAATCATAAACATCTGTCCGTTTATTAGCATAATTAGCAAATCTCAACCGTAGAGCTAGCCCGTTCACATCAAGGTTCAGGAAAATTACCCACCAATGCCCTTAAGTAATTTTACGCATGCCCCTTCGACGTCAAACTAGAAAATAGAACGATCTGACAGATTAAAAGTCCTCACGTATGCCGCCGCCGCCGCCGTACTCACCCAGGCAGATCGCCTTGCATATCTCACGTACGCCGTTGCCGCCGATACTCCCTCAGGTTTTTCATCTGATTCTCTTCCCCGTACAGGCGTGCATGCATACGGTTATCAAGTTTTAATTGCGCCTCATACCTGCGCCATGCATGCAGGCCTGAAAAATTGATCGATGGATTGTGGAATCGTCTCTTGCATGCCTCTTGCATGTTGCATGTGGCAGTGCAAGAGATGGATCAAGTATTGAGGACTTCCATCATGCATGCATATGGATCAATCGATTGAAGATTTGCACACGTACGTACAGCTTTGAGTTAGGCTGTCCATGCGCCGCCGCCGTCAAGGCCGTATTCCGATGCTGCGGCATGTCCTCACACTTCAGCTCAGACCTACGGTGCCGTAGCGGCCGCCGACACAGCGTATTCCGATCTGGTGGCATGTACTCACATACGCTGCCGTAGCGGCCCTATTTTCCGTCCCCGGCATGTCCACTTTCTCAGCGTGCAGCCATGTGTGTACAGTGTACACCAGGTTACCAGCAGTCTTGCAGGATTCATGCATCAGTCGATTGAGAGCATGGATCTATACATGTGCATGCAGGCGCGTAACACTGAGATGGATCGATGGTGGATTTTTCTCATCCACACAGCTGGAAAGTCTACAGTTAGGTAGTGGCATGTGACTATCTTATTTTACCAGCTCAATCAATTTCTTTACTATACAAGATAGGATATAGGATACAGTCTATAGCTATATCTGCTGTAACAACGTATAAGGAGAAGTCTACATCTATTTGCATGCCATAAAGTATTAGTTATGTGCACGGATGTGAATTTATCATTTAGTAGCATTACAAATATAGATTATGTTTAAAATATTTGGCGAGAATTGATCTGTTGTTAAGTTCTAATTTTTTAGCATATAAATGTGAATTGTGGTTTAACCAAATTGTTTGTTCAAGCCAAATCTGTTCAAACAGGTAGAAAAAGGACGAGCCAAACTACACTTGATAGTTGATATTCACGAGAACCAAGTCGGATCACAAAGTCGGCACAGCTGAGCTACACACTAGGTATGTTTCCATCCATTGATCACATGGAATCAAATAACTGATTTATCATTTGGTAGGATTATGAATGTAGATTATGTTTAAAATATTTGTCACGAATTGCTCTGTTGTGAAGTTTTAATTTTGTAGCAATAAAGTGAATTTTGTTTTAAAGAAATTGTGTGTTAGACAAACAGTTCAAGCCAAATCAGCTCAAACATCAAACATGTAGTAAAAGGAGGAGCTAAACTACATACGGTAGTCACAAAAACCAAGTCGGATCACAGAATGGGCCCAGCTGAGCTACGACACTAGGTATATTTTCATCCATTAATCACTTGGAATCAGATAACTGATAGATATACATGCATAAAGATTAGGCTTGAGCAGCTCCTATAAAAGAATAAACAAAGGTGCCCACACTTATTTTTGGTGAACAAACCACATAGGAGTGGTGGGCTGATTAATTAATTTATACATGAGGATCTTACAAAAAAAATGAGATATCAGATTAGAGTTGCTTCAGAAGAATAAAGAAAAGGTGTGAGCACTTTTTGGCTACACAAATTATGCAGGAGTGTCGGGCTAATTAGTTAGTACTTCATGCATACTTGATCTTAGGAAAATTAGAACATATCGAGGTTAACTAATTATGTCTTTTTTAGTTTTGAAGAACAACACGGATGCTGTGTGCGCATACTTCAAATATAAAGCTACTCCTTATTTCTTTCATTATCTTTGCTTTCTTAGGTAGTGCGCCTAGAAGACCGATCATTATCGTAGAACATCAAGGGTGTATGAATCAAGGTTTTATGAAAATGTACGGACGCATATACATGAAACATGTATCTACCCCATTCATTACAAAAGTTAAATATATTAGAAGTTTGCATAAAAAATATCTGGTAATTAATTTGGCGGATCCTCTCGGTAAGCAAAACCCAAATTGTTTTATCTCCATAGAGGTGTGTGGGTCCATACATAATTGAGTATTATCTTTGCAAATCAGATACAGCTCACATGTCTCCATATATTATAGAATCTCTGCAAGTATTATCTTCGTGAAATATACGACGTACATATCTAAACCCACTGTACAATCTCTCCTATGCTCCAAAAAGATGGATATGTGAGAGCTCTTCTAGACTGGCGAGTTGTAATATTCTAATAAATTGTAACCAGTCTCCTCCATATTTTCATCACGCCCATGTTATACCTTCTCCGGCCGAACCTTAAACTTAAGCAAATGGCCTCCTAATTAAATGCAACTTGAGAAATGATTGGTTAAGACTTCCTCACGTTGCCTGAAGAGCACTAATTACTGCACCACTTGCTATTGCCAAGAATCCTTGCATACCATGGTATTGAGTTTTGCACAATGACACTCCATGACCACTTCTTCATGTCTACCATTACTTGCTTCTGTTATATTTTAGCATTAGTATATATTGGGGGAATAAAAGATGACCAAGCCACCTATTTTGTAAGTTCGTATGATAGACGGGTGAACACACAGATGAATTTACAGGTAGGTAAACTATATACACATTCCCCTTTTATATAGTACATGCGATGCTTCTTAAAACAAAGGCTTGGTTAATGCAAAGTCTAACACAACATTTACATGTAGAATAAAAATTAATTTTTTATAACATTCCGCACAAGCCGTGCTGGAATTCATGTGTCGAAGATACACTGCATTCTGTTGGATGGGATTTGTTAATTTCATCAAGGAGAAAAACTCTGTTGTTCATAAATTGACTAATAATTATAACTATGAAAAGCTAGAAGTCTCTTATTTCACGACAATAGTCTTGGAAAAGATCCCTGCTATTAAAGAATTGATAAAATATACGAGAGGGTCAAATAAATTATTAAAAATAAATAATAGACGATTAAGAAGTTGCCCGCGCGTGTGCGCGGGCCACCTTGTTAGTTTATTATAAATATCAGATGAACGACCAACTTGTCTTCTACTCCATTCCATAATTTATCTTCAAATTTCTATCTATCCGCTTATTTCAGGAATGTGCGAGTAGTCATTTAAACGTGCATTAGAGAAAACATCTCGTATTTTTTTTTATTAAAAATCCATCGATCTATTAATAGTTAACAACAAATAATTCAAAACTCAGAAGTAATAAAATTACAAGTCAAACCTTGGGCCAACTAGCAACGATTACAATTTACAAACACTCGAGCGAAGGCTTAACTTGTTGTAGCAGAGTTTATTGTAATAGAATGATGAGAAATCGTCGTGCTAAGACCTTTTCCTTTCAGCTATCGCCAACAAAATATTGACATTTTTTCCCCTGAAAGGCCCCAATCACCAAAATTGTTATTAATATGTTAACATTACACAAAAGCCTTGCAGTAAAAAATATGTAAAATGAATAGTCTATGCAACGGTCTTAACAATATATAGTTGATGGTGGTATGTTCAATTTTTCTCCTAAACAAGAGGTTCAACGTTCAAGCACGTACGGCGTATGACCATGCAAAGAACGTAACGTATGCGTGCGGTGTACCCCAAAAGGAACATGGTCCATTAATCACGAGTGTCAACGTACTGTGCACCGATCTACAGTCTACCCTCTGGCGCGTTCAACTTTCATGTGATCCCCACCCGTCCACCACCGCCCGAGCTCTCAAAGAGTGTTTTGAGAGTCGTCTTTCCCTTTTCCTCTGTTTCGCCGGCTCGGGCCGTGCTCCTCCCCGGCGGCGTCGCCGCTCGGCGTGGACATGGTGCCGTAGCTTGGCTTGTATATAGTAGGTTTAGGTTTAGCTTTAGCCTCCGTGCTAGGTTTGCCTATATGGCGTTGTCTGAGGGTAGGATTCTGGATCTCCGCGGCCAGATCCAGGGCGTCACGGTTTCTCCCGTCGAGCTGCACTCCACCGGTGGCAGGTGAGAGTGCAAGTGAAGCTGGTAGATCCGCGCATCCCTCCTAATAAGGCTTGCGCCGCAAGCTCAGAGCTGGGTTGCCAGGTCCAGCTCGATGTCGAAGCTCTTCTCTTTGCGGTGGTGCTCTCATGGTGGGAGCCGAAGGCGGTGAAGATGGTGAGCAGCGTCAGCTTCCTTAATAAGGTCTGGTTCTTGGTATCCTGCTGCTGCTTTTTCTCTCTTCTTCTGCCTCCTCCGGCTCGTGGCGGGAGCTCGGGGTTCGACGGCGGATGTGTTTCTATGGTGCGGTGGCCGGATGCCGTAGGCAACTTGAGATCTGGTGGCTGTGGAGCTGTTTCATCTGCTGCAACTCACCATGGTGGTGTTGGGGAGGAAGTGGCAGCGCTGCGTGGCCAGAAGCTCGATTGTCTTGGAGTTGTGATGACGCAAATCGGAGAACAATCTTGGCGCCCTTTGATTTGGCTGCTGACTCAGGTGACCAACAGGTGGTCCGCATCGCCGGCGATGTTTGCTGGCGCTTCTTCAACCTCCAGATGGAGGCCCTGTTCGCAGCTCGCGACGGCGTTTCCCTTCTTCCCAGGGCCAAGTGGTTTCGTCCCCGGCGTTGGTGAAGATGGCCGTGGCTCGAGCTCGCTGTACTCCGACGGTGGCAGAGGAGCTGATTGCGTTTTTCTTTTTATGCCTAAGGACTTATTTGTAATATGTAGGGGCTTGTTTGTATTTGTGTTTTCCTTCGAGGGCCCCTATGTAAAATGTAACTGCACCGCTGAAATATAAGAGGCATCCAGGTCCTTCGGGACCTCTCCGCTGAACTTTCATGTGATCCCTACAGTGGACTCACTATTTTGAAGCCGTAGAGTCGGTGTGACTGATTTAGTGATTTGGCTGGTGATGCATGCATGGGCTTGTGTCCTTGATCGTCACATCCGATCATCATGACCTGCTGTTCATCGAACTGCATGAACTATTCCTGGCAGTTGTCGGTAGATCTACACATCTATAGTCTAGTCATCCACGATTGGTAGGGTATACGTACGACCATTTTTTTTATAGAAATGGGGGTGTCCCGGCCTCTGCATCGAGTGATGGACAATCATTTATTACAAGATTTATGAATAGTGTAGTTCTACATATCAAACGATCACAAAGAGATTGAGACAAGCCTCAACCGGTCTAAAAGTAGTGAGAAAAAAACTACGAAAGTCGACTAATATGCTGCCACGTATGTCCGAAGAAAAAATCCTGTGCCACCAACAGGAGCCTTGTGCATCCAGAAACCATAAGATCCCGCTGGTACGAAGGAAGCAGGAAAGCTCATAGCTGGATCCAGTGCACCGCCATATGGATAACGTGTAAGACATGAAAAATTTCTTTCCCGTTAAAAACAAGATTATTCCTACAATTCCAAATAGACCAACAAATAGCTGACACGTCGATACGAATCCTAGCCTTGGTCTGTTTGTCTACTCCATTCAACCAGAAACATTAGAAGGGGGGGGGGGGGGGGGGGGGAGGAATGGTGTAGGTACAAAAAACAACACGCCAAACAAGTTTTGTAAAAGGGCAAGAGAGAAACAAATGTTCTATAGTTTCGGAACATCCAAAAAAGGGCAATTAGTACTACCTTGCCAATTCCTCTTTGCAAGGTTATCTTTTGTAATCAAGACCTTTCTATTAAGGAACCACATGAAGATTTTAATCTTGAGCGGTATTTTTAATTTTCACAAGTAAGTTCTAGGATATCTAGTATGTCCATTCATCAAATCGTCATACATAGATTTAACTGTAAACATACCATTCTGAGTAAGTTTCCAATGAAACGAATCTAGAACATCAGTCAGAGTAATATCCATTAATCTAATACATAAATGTGACCACATATCCCATTTATTTCCGACAAGTGCCCGCCTAAAGCTCATATTTAGAGGCGGCGCATTATGGAACACATCATGCACCAACACATCTTTGTGCTGCACAATGTCATAGAGTAATGGATATTGTGTTTTTAACGGAGAATTACCCAACCAAGTGTCTTCCCAAAACCTTGTGGTTTCTCCGTTACCAATTCCAAAAGAGCCTCTAGCAAAGAAATCTTCTTTTACTCTCATTAGCCCTTTCCAGAATGGAGAGTCTGTTGGTTGTACCTCTACTTGAGCTAAAGTTTTGTTATTAAGGTATTTGTTCT
The DNA here is from genome assembly GCA_947311845.1 of Poa pratensis. Lineage (NCBI taxonomy): Eukaryota > Viridiplantae > Streptophyta > Magnoliopsida > Poales > Poaceae > Poa > Poa pratensis. Next base: position 45,032,482 of record CAMZMU010000053.1, read on the forward strand.
ACAGTATCTCCTGCCTAACACCTTCTTCATTTAAACAGTTTAAACAACCACTTACTGAGTACGCATTTATTCTTTAGTTCAAGAACTTCAACCCCAAACCCCCCTGGTCTTTCGGTCTACAAATGATATTCTACTTAGTTAATCTGTACTTCCTCTTATTCTCATCACTCTGCAAAAGAACTGTGATCTATAGAAGTCAAATCTTTTCCTCACCCCCTTAGGTATTTTGAGAAATGACAACATAAACATCGGTGAACTTGTTAAAATCTCATTCACAAGAACAAGGCGATCCCCATAGGATAGCATTTTCTGTTTCCAGCATCCCAGTTTGCCTCGAAACGACTTTCTACTGGATACCATTCAGAGTTTTGAAGCTTCCTATTATGAATCGGAACTCCAAGATATTTAAAAGGTAAAGAACCAGATTCACATCCAAAAATGTGCTTATACTGTTCTTGCTCCTCTTTTGCCTAGCCGAAACAAAATATTTCACTTTTATGAAAATTTATTTTGAACCCGGAAAGTTGTTCGAAAATACAGAGGATGAGTTTGATGACGTGAAAGCACGCGTTCGTTGGGAGACCCCAAGAGGATGGAATGAAGCAGTGCAGCAGCAAGTTTTTCCTCAGTAAGATACCAAGGTTGTCAGATCCAGTAGGAGTAAAAGGCATCTCTGAAGGTTGTTGGTGGCGCCGTTTACTCGATCACCAACGTGGAACCTGCACACAACACAATCAAACTAATTTGCCCCAACGAAACAGTGAGGTTGTCAATCTCACCGGCTTGCGGTAAACAAAGGATTAAACATATGGTGTGGAAAATAGTGTTTAATTGCAGAGAATGAAAAGGAACAATGATTGCAGTTGGTTGTATTATCAGTGTAAAGGAATGGACCGGGGTTCACAGTTCACTAGTGGTGTCTCTCCATAAAAGATAATTAACATGCTGGGTAAACAAATTACAGCTGGGCAATTGATGAATAGAGAGCGCATGACAATGCATATATGACAAGATGACTACTATGATATTCAATTGAGCATTACAACAAGATACATAGACCGTTATCCAACAGCATCTATGACTAATAATCCACCTTCAGGTTGACATCCGTGTTCCCCGTTGGTATTAAGTTGCAAGCAACAGATTATTGCATTAAGTAAAGTGCATAATGTAAACAATACATTTATCCTTAGACAAAGCATTGTTGTTTTACCCCTAGTGGCAACAGCACATCCACAACCTTAGACGTTGCTGTCACTCACCCAGATTACCGGAGGCATGAACCCACTATCTAGCATAAATACTCCCTCTTGGAGTTACAAGCATCTACTTGGCCAAAGCATCTACTAGTAACGGAAAGCATGCAAGATCATAAATAACATATAAGATAGATTGATAATCTACTTGATCATAGTATCAATATTCATCGGATCCCAGCAAACACAACATGTAGCATTACAATAAGATGATCTTGATCATGATAGGCAGCTCACAAGATCTAAACATGATAGCACAAGGAGGAGAGACAACCATCTAGCTACTGCTATGGACCCGTAGTCCAAAGATGAACTACTCACGCATCACTCCAGAGGCAGGCATGGTGATGTAGAGCCCTCCGGTGATGATTCCCCTCTCCGACAGGGTGCCGGGAAGAGCTTCAGAACCCTCCCGAACTAGGGTTGACGACGGCGGCGGCTACGGAACTTTTCGTGGATGGAGGCTCCGGTATTTAGGATTTTCTGGACGAAGCCATTATATAGGCGAAAGGGCGGCGTCTGGAGGCACCGAGGGGGTCACGCCACCCCCGGTGCGGCAGGAGGTGGGTCCGCGCCGGCCCTGGCGTGGCTGCCACCTCGGTCGCCTCCGTCTCTCCTTTGGACTTCCTGTACGTGTCGGGAAAATAGAAGGTTATGTCCAAGTTTCGTCCAATTCCGAGAATATTTCCAGAACAACTTTTCTGGAATACAAAAATAGCAGAAAACATGAACTGGCACTGTGGCATCTTGTTAATAGGTTAGTCCCAGAAAATGCATAAAAATGATATGAAGTGTATATAAAACATGTAACAATTGGTATAATATCAACATGGAACATCAGAAATTATAGATACGTTTGAGACGTATCAAGCATCCCCAAGCTTAGTTCTACTCGTTCTCGAGTTGGTAAAATGATAAAAACAAAATAATTTCTGAGGTGACATGCTACCATCATAATCTTGATCAAATAGTATTGTAAAGCACATGTTATGAATGAAGTGATCCAGGTCAATGGTCTATAGTTTGCTAACAAATAGATAATGAGCAAACAACTGAATCATATAAGCAAAAACTTTTCATGAATTGTACTTTCGAGACAAGCATCAAAAGTTTTGCATAAGAGTTAACTCACAAAGAAATAGATTCTAAGTAAAAGGTATTTAACCAACACAAAGAAAGATTTAATTTTCAGCAATTGCTTTCAACTTTCAACATGTATATCGAATGGATATTTGTCAACACAAAGCAATATAATAAGTACAATATACTAGCATATAAAAATTGTTGCACCAAAGTTGACACTGGTGTTTGATTCTGAGATAGAAAGAAGTAGGAAAACTGACTCAACATCACCACTAATATAAAAAGAGAGAGACAGGGGTGATCCAACAGATCATGACCGTCAAATCGTCAAATCCAGCGTTCGAGATCGACTCCATGGTCAGCACTCCGTCTAACGAAAACCCTGTCGCCGCGTTTAGCGCTCATCACCGCAACTAACCGCTCCGCTAATTGTTAATCACGTTCTCAAATTCCCCTTCCCAAACCATTGGATATGGACTACTCTGCCAGCACGCTCGCCGCCCCCGACCTTGGACTCCCGCCGTCGCACTGCCAGACTGCCCCCACCCTTCCCGCCAGACACCCATCGCCTTGCACACCGACGCGGCCGCCCTGCAGGGCGCGACGCCGCCGCCGATCTGCCAGACCGCCGCCGTCGCACTGCCTGGCTGCCAACGCCCTGCCCGCCAGACGCCCGTCGTCTTGCACACCGACGCCGACCTGCACGACCCCCCGCCCTGCAAGACGCTAGGTGACGTCGCCTCCGCTACACTTTCCTCCGTCGCCCTGACATCTATCTGGAACAGGAGTCCGGCCGCCCACAGGTTTGACCAAAACTACGATCGCTGATCTCCTGGTGCCATGTATTTATTTTATACAAAGCAAGGCGTGAGATGAATTGACACAGCTGAAGGTTTCTACCGTTGCATCCTATATGGTGTATTCTAGAACTTAAGTTTTCTTTAAAGGCCATTGCTTTGGCTTATACGGATGGTAAGAGGAAAAGTTAGAGTGGATTCATTAATTATACTCACAGGTATATTCATTAAGTATACTCACAGGTGTAGTGATGTATCAAAGATGGTGTAAATGTTTTTTCTCGGGAGTCTTGCTGTTTTGTTTTATGTTACATTTTTCCATCAATTAAATTTAAAGGAGAAAACAAATATGAAACATTGTGTGTATATATTTAGCTCATGGCATTTACTCAATCAGTTGCTTGTTGCTCTCGGTCCGATTATGGAGCAGCTTTGTTAGTCTTTACAGGACAGCCCAAACCATTGTTCCATGCGAACCCCGCCATGCCCCGTAACACTTCATTCAGGTTTTCACATGCAGTTTTTGGTTTGCTTTAGTACTTCGATAAGGTTCAGTTATTACAAATTTTATCTGTCATGTCTCTTGCAACATTTTTTCTCCCAAGTTTATATTTAAATTGCTTGAACCATGTAATTAATTGCAGTTGGAGTGCATATCAGGTTGTTTCCAACAGTAATATTAGTTGTGAAAAAACTATACTGAATATTCTATATGTTACAAAAGAGGCAGTGAATATTTTGTATGATGTCATAGTGTATTCTGTTCGAGTGTTTTGAGACGAGTTTCTTTATTGTCGGTATGATAATTAAGGTTACAAAGATGATCATCGTTTATTTCAGGAAGATGGTGCTTTTGTTTGCTAACTAATTGGTTCATGCAGTATTCAATGTTTGTGCAAGCAACAAGAATTAAGTTCGGTAGCTTGAGAACCAACATGGCTCACTCAAATGGAAATGGGCTGCTAATGAGTACGCTGGCAGATGGGCTTAACTACTTCAGGTCACTTCTTCCTTCTCTTCAGTTGTTTGCCCAAGCTGGTTCAACATACCTGAGCAACTGGTGAGAGGACTGTCTCTAAACGCATTCAACGATGTACTGATGAAAGATTGAATACGATCACAATTCTCAATTGGTAATTTTGAGGAAAGAAACTATGCGATGAACCTAAAAATAATCCTAGCGTATAAAGGTGATAACTTGTTTCTTGCTTCTGTTGGAAGTGCTTAGTCCCTTTCTTTATTTTCATCCTTTACCTTTTTATTTTTATTCTTATGTAACAAACTCATTGATATTCCAATAGGTAATTGCAACTGTTTGGAAGTGTTCACCGGGCATAACTGAATTAGTGATCTAATTCAAAATGAGTGAAGTTTTGTTTTAAAGTGTTGATTTTCACTTGGAGGATTTGATAGGAGATTGGGTTATCCGTGTTAGATTTACAATTGTATGTGTTGCTGCATTGGAGCTTTGAGAAAGAGTGATGTGTGTGTAATATGAATTGTATGCGTCAATATATTTTTCATGCCCATATTATAGAGTAGGTGGAATTCACAACCAGTCAGTAGATGCAAAAGTAAAGGATCATAGAAAATAAGAGGTTGTGAAATGCCATCATCATTTTCTAAATGTTTGTAAATATTCACTTAGTGTATGAACGATAAAGATCATATAGTTTGCAAAGAATAAAAAGTTTGTTCAGGTTGATAATTATTCCTTTTCGTACTTGTGTATAATTTTAACAGATATTTTCCGAATTGGGATGAATTGTACCTTTTCGTGATCATGAATACTATTACCAATATGATTTAGTAGAATTTGGTGCTAGCAGTAAAATTTATTTAATTTCTATTAGTTGTATACCAAACTCAAATGTTAAATAGTTCATCATTGACACTTGTATGATTGCAAAGCCTCAGACTGATTCAATGTAGAATATATGTTTCTACGTTACACGTGCATTGCACGTGCACGATTACTAGTAAAAGTAAAAGAAAGGCCCTTCGCAGAGGGAAGCAGGGATTAAATCATGTGCTAGAGCTTTTTAAGTTTTTGAAATCATATAAATAGTAAAAATATAAGTTTTGAGTGGTGTTTGTTAATTGTCAACGAATCAGAAAATGGAAAAGTACAATATGACCCCTGCCAAACAGACTTTTAAGAGCGGCTCCCATGAAGGACGTTATTTCTACCAGCAAGGCAGATCATCCCTCTTTCTCTTTTGTTTACACATGCAGATATTTCACTGTTTGTCATTGCTTGACTATTAAATCAGGGCAAAAATGTGAAGAGAATTAAGCGGTTAAAGTAGTAATTAATTGGGACTGGGCACCCCATTTGCCAGCTCTTTTTACAAAATTAATGGATAAGCGTATGTATGTGACACTAGTCCGGTGGTAAAGTCTGTTTGACAGGTGACATAAAGACATCCACCCCGTCCTCATGAGCTTGGTAACATTGACACAAAAAGGAGTAATAACAGTTTTGAATAGTTTAAAGGTAGCACATGAAAAATTTAATTGGAGTGACAAGGAAATACCACATATAGGTAGTTATGGTGGACACAAATGGCATGGATTTTGGCTCAAGGTTTTGGATGCACGAGAAGCATTCCCTCTCAGTACAGAGTTTAGGCTAGCAAGGTTATTTGAAACAAACACGGGATATCAACCGTACAACAAGACTCATATGAAAACATATTGCAAGCATTATAAGACTCTACACTGTCTTCCTTGTTAACCAAACCCTTTTACTAGAAAATATCTAGACCTTAGAGATACCAATTATACAAACCAAATTTCAACAAGCTTTACGGTAGTTCTTCACTAATAGGTTTTAACCACATGATACAAAAGCTTAAACATGAACTACTTGATAACTCAAAACAATTGACAAGTATCAAATTATCCAAGACAGTGATCTACAAGAATATGTAAGTCTTTTCCATTATACCATCTACCACATGCAGCATTTTCTGTTCCAACCAAACACCAATCAATTTATTTCAACACAAACTCTCCAAACAATTATTAGTGAAGCAAGAGAGTACTTTCTCTATAAGAACTAACAGCTCTGAACAAGAGATGCATGAAAAACAGGAGCTAAAAGCATAGCAGTAGCTAGACAAGAATACTCAACAAGTATAAGTGAAGAATAGGAGTATTCAAATGAAAAAGCGGAGCGTGTCTCTCTCCCAAACAAGATTGCTAGGATCCAACAAGTTGATCTCAGAAAATAAAATAACAATGCGAAAATAAAAGCACACAGACGCTCCAAGTAAAGCACATATGATGTGAAAGAATTAAAATATAGTTTCACTAGAGATGACCTGTTAAGTTGTTGATGAAGAAGGGAATGCCTTGGGCATCCCCAAGCTTAGACGCTTGAGTCTTCTTGAAATATGCTGGGGTGATCCATGGGAGCATCCCCAAGCTTAACCTCTTCACTTTTTTGATCACATTATATCATCCTCCTCTCTTGACCCTTGAAAACTTCCGCCACACCAAACTCAGAGTAATTCTCATTAGAGGGTTAGTGCACAATCAAAAACTCACATGTTCTATAAGGACACAAACATGACCATTACTTTTTAAACATTAGCTACTGCCACTGATGTTATGTGAAGCTCTTCCACCCAAAAAAGAATTTCACTCAACACTATTAAAAAAGAGAATGCAAAATAAAAGATAGAATCTGTCTAAAACAGATCAGTCCGTAAAGACGAACTTTTTAGAGGCACTTACGTTGCTCAGATCGAAAAACTCAAAACTAAAGAAAGATGCGTACATATCTGAGGATCACGCACAAAAATTTGTAGATTTTTTCAATTTTCTGGCAATTTTATAAGAAGGAAACGGTGAACAGCAAAAATCTGTTCCTGCGCAGAAATCCAAATCTAGCATCATCTTTCTATTAGAGGCTCTACTTGGCACAATAATTCGAAAAGTAAAGATACAAAGGAATTGCTACAGAACTAAACAATCTCCTTGACAAAAACTGAAAACAAAAGATAATGGGTTGCCTCCCAAAAGCGCTTTCTTTAATGCCTTTTAGCTAGGCTTGAAGATTTAATGATGCTCTCATAAGAATAAGAATTAAAAACAAAGGAGAGCATCAAGAGGCAAATATCAAACACATTTAAGTCCAACCCACTTCCTACGCAAAGGAATCTTGTAACAAAATAAATTATTGAAGCATAAAGCAACTAGCATAGAAAGATGAAACAAATAAAACTTCAAAACTTTCAACATAAAGAGAGGTATTTTAGCGACTTGAAAACTTTTACAACCATATTTTCCTCTCTCATAATAACTTTCAGTAGCATCATGAACAAACTCAACAATATAACTATCACATAAAGCATGCTTTTCATGATCTACAAACACATGATTTTTATTAAGCTAAAAAACAGTGGGGTCATTAAACCCACTTTTGACAATAGTAGTATAACAAATATCATTAGGCAATATAAGACCATCATCAAGAGCATTATCATATAAGACATTAGGGAGCACATTTTTACTTTCTGCAATTTCTTTTTCTTGAGTCAAGGAGGTAGTTACTTCAAATTTATCAAAAGGAGATATTTCAATAGAATCATGACATTCAACAATATAGCATTTCTCCTCCTTAGGTAGGCATGGAGGGTAATCATATAATGTAAGAGTTAAAGAGTTACTATCATTAGAAGGTAGATCCTCCTTTTAATCATCACTCTCTTCCTCTTTTTCATCAAATGAGCTTTCAGTTTTAGCAGTTTCTTCTCCCACAGGTTACTGAAAGGTAGCAAGTTGTTCTGGAGAATAAGTTTTCTCAAGAAATTCAGTGATATAAGGATTATCATTGTAATATTCAAGGCAATAACCAAGTATAGCAAAATTTTCAGATTTATAAGGGAATCATCATCGTGAATATAACCAGCAATTTCATAGGCACCTTTAAAAACAAAAAATTCTTCAGTTTGTTCAAGATTACCAAAGTCATAGTATCCCTCAGTAAGATACCAAGGTTGTCAGATCCAGTAGGAGTAAAAGGCACCTTTGAAGGTTGTTGGTGGCGCCGTTTACTGATGACGTGAAACACACGTTCGTTGGGAGACCCCAAGAGGAAGGTATGATGTAGTCAGCAGCAAGTTTTCCCTCAGAAAGAAACCAAGGTTATCGAACCAGTAGGAGCAGCAACTCTTCAGAAGGTTGTCAACGGCGCCAGAAAAATAGCTGTCGAGGGAGTCTGGACTGTTGACGTGGAATCTGCACACAACACAATCAAACTACTTTGCCCCAACGAAACAGTGAGGTTGTCAATCTCACTGGCTTGCTGAAAACAAAGGATTAAACGTATGGTGTGGAAAATGAGTATTAAATTGCAGAGAATGAAAAAGGAACAGTTTGCAGTTTGTGGTTGTTTAATCAGTGTAAAAGAATGGACCGGGGTCCACAGTTCACTAGTGGTGTCTCTCCATAAAAGATAACTAACATGTTGGGTGAACAAATTACAGCTGGGCAATTGACGAATAGTGAGCGCATGACAATGCATATACATGACATGTTGACTACTATGATATTTAATTGGGCATTACGACATAATACATAGACCGTTATCCAACAGCATCTATGACTAATAATCCACCGCCGGGTTGTCATCCGAGTCCCCCGTTGGTATTAAGTTGCAAGCAACGGATAATTGCATTAAGTAAAGTGCGTAATGTAAACAAACACATATGCCCGTGGACATAGCATCGTTAGGTTATCCCTAGTGGCAACAGCACATCCACAACCTTAGAACTTTCTGTCACTGTCCCAGGTTAAACGGAGACATGAACCCACTATCTAGCATAAATACTCTCTCTTGGAGTTACAAGCATCTACTTGGCCAAAGCATCTACGAGTAACGGAAAGCATGCAAGATCTTAAATAACATATAAGATAGATTGATAATCAACTTGACATAATATTCAATATTCATCGGATCCCAGCAAACACAACATGTAGCATTACAATAATATGATCTTGATCATGTAGGGCAGCTCACAAGATCTAAACATGATGGCACAAAGTGGAGAGACAACCATCTAGCTACTGCTATGGACCCGTAGTCCAAGGATGAACTACTCACGCATCACTCCGGAGGCAGGCATGGCGATGTAGAAGCCTCCGGTGACGATTCCCCTCTCCGGCAGGGTGCCGGGAAGAGGTTCTGAACCCTCCCGAGCTAGGGTTGACGACGGCGGCGTCTCTGGAACTTTTCGTGGATATTTGCTCAGGTACTTAGGGTTTTCGCGTCGGGGGGAATAAGTAGGCGAAAGGGCGGCGGCTGCGGACCCCCGAGGGGCCCACACCACCCAGGGCGCGGCAGAGGGGGGCCGCGCCCTGGCGTGTGGCCCTGGTGGCCCTCCTCTGCTGCTCCTTCGCTCCGTCAGGCGTGTTCTGGAAAAATAGGACCCCGTGTAGTTTCGTCCAATTCCGAGAATATTTCCAGACTAGCTTTTCTGGAATACAAAAACAGCAGAAAACAGGAACTGGCACTTCGGCATCTTGTTAATAGGTTAGTCCCAAAAAATGTATAAAAGTGATATAAAGTAGATGCAAAACATGTAGCAATTGGTATAAAACAAGCATGGAACATCAAAAATTATAGATACGTTTGAGACGTATCAGCATCCCCAAGCTTAGTTCCTACTCGTCCTCGAGTAGGTAAACGATAAAAACAAAATAATTTTTGAGGTGACATGCTACTATCATAATCTTGATCATATAATATTGCAAGGCACATGTAAATGAATGAAGTGATCCAAGTCAATGGTCTATAATTTGCTACCAAATAGATAATGAGTAAACAATGAATCACACAAGCTAAACGTTTTCATGAATAGTACTTTCGAGACAAGCATCAAACAGTTTTGCATAAGTGTTAACTCATAAAGCAATAGTTTCTAATAAAAGGTATTTAATCAACACAAAGGAAGAATTTAGTTTCAGCATTTGCTTCAACTTTCAACATATTTATCTCATGGATATTGTCAACACAAAGTAGTATAACAAGTCCAATACATTGCATATAACGCATGTTGTAACAAAGTTGACACTAGTGTTTGCTTGTGGAAGACAGAAAGAATAGGAAAACTGACTCAACATAAAAGTAAAAGAAAGGCCCTTCGCAGAGGGAAGCAGGGATTAAATCATGTGCTAGAGCTTTTAGGTTTTTGAAAGCATATAGAGATTGCATAAAATATTTGATACTCCTCCCAACCTTGCTAACACAAGCCATGGCTAACCGAATCCTCGGGTGCCTTCCATCAATCACATACCATGGAGGAGTATCTATTTTTGAGAGGTGTTTGTTAATTGTCAACGAATGGTAGCGGGTGAGAACAGTATTCTACCTGTCGAACGGACTTTTAAGAGCGGCTCCCATGAAGGACGTTATTTCTACCAGCAAGGCAGATCATCCCTCTTTCTCTTTGGTTTACACACATTCAGGTATTTCACTGTTTGTCATTGCTTACTGATGAATCAGGGCAAAAGTGTGAAGAGAATTAATTGGTTAAAGTTGTAATTAATTGGGACTGGGCACCCCGTTGCCAGCTCTTTTTGCAAGTTATTGGATAAGCGGATGTATATGCCACTAGTCCAGGTGTAAAAGTCCACTCGACAAATAGAATAAAGAATAACCACACTAATTCCTCATGAGCTAGTAAACATTGACACAAAAAGGGAATAATAACATTTTGAATAATTTAAAGGTAGCACATGAAAAATTTACTTGGAGTGGCAAGGAAATACCACATATAGGTAGTTATGGTGGACACAAATGGCATGGATTTTGGCTCAAGGATTTGGATGCACGAGAAGCATTCCCTCTCAGTACAGAGTTTAGGCTAGCAAGGTTATGTAAGCAAACAAGAATATCAACCCGTACACCAAGTTTTATATGACAAACATATTGCAAACGTTATAAGACTTCATACCGTCTTCCTTGTTAACCAAACCCTGTTATTAGAAAATATCTAGACCTTAGAGTACCACCGATGCAAACCAAATTTTCAACAAGCTTTACGGTAGTTCTTCACTAATAGGCTTAACTCATGTGATGCACAATTTAATCATGATCTACTTGTTAACTCAAAACAATTGACAAGCATCAAGTTATCCATTTTAGTGATCTACAAGATTAAGCAAGTTTTTCCTTATACCAATTACCACATGCAACATTTTCTGAACCAACCAAACACCAATCAATTTATTTCATCAACTCTCCAAACAAATATAAGTGAAGCAAGAGAGTACTTTCTACAAAAGAAAGCTAATAGCTCTGACAAGAGATACATGAAAACAAGAGCTAAAAGCTGAACAGCGCTAGATATGAATACTCAACAAATATAAGTGAAGAATAGGAGTATTCTCATGAAAAAGCGGAGCGTGTCTCTCTCCCAATCAAGAATGCTAGGGTCCAGTCAAGCTTTATTGAAAATAAAATGCAATACTGAAAATAAAAGCACACAGACGCTCCAAGAAAAGCACATATGATGTGAAAGAATTAAAATATAGTTTCACTAGAGATGACCTGATAATTTTGACGATGAAGAAGGGGATGCCTTGGGCATCCCCAAGCTTAGACGCTTGAGTCTTCTTGAAATATGCTGGGGAGATCCATGGGAGCCTCCCCAAGCTTAAGCTCTTCACTCTTCTTGATCCTATTATATCATCCTTCTCTCTTGACCCTTGAAAACTTCCGTCACACCAAACTCAAAGTAGATCTCATTAGAGGGTTAGTGCATAATCAAAAATTCACATGTTCTATAAAGACGCAATATGATTTGTTACTTTAAACATTAGCTACAGCCACTGATGTTATGTGAAGCTCTTCCACCCAAAAAAGAATTTCACTCAACACTAGTAAAAGAGAGAATGCAAAATAAAAAGGCATAATCTGTCTAAAACAGAACAGTCCGCAAAGACGAATTTTTTCAAGGCACTTACGACGCTCAGAGTATCATTAGCATTTCTCCTCATCACGACGAAGACAACACATCCTATCATTAGCATTTCTCAAAGTATCCTGCTCAGATACACAGAGAGGAGTGGTTTCTGCTTTAATATCCAACTCTTCTATAATTTTGAGTAACCTCTCTTTTTCTTTTTCATATTTTCCACTTTGATTTTTTGCCCAACCTTTTATAATACGTCTTAGGTGTCTTATCTTGTTTTGCCATACCTCAATCGGTGTATCCCCTTTAGCAAATGTCGACCACTCAGCCGCTACCATCTTATGAAACCTTCCAATCGAAGCCATGAAAGTTCAAACGAGAATTGAGCAGTATTTCCTAAATGAGCATGAGTTCCTGAGTCTACTACTCCACAGTAGCCAGAACCCTATCCAATTTCTCAAAAGTAGGAGTTCCCCTTCTACTAGCCCAAGTATATTGTCTGCGAGACAACTCAAGTTCCTTCAATTCTAGACTTTCAATAATGGCATTAAACATAATAGGCCATCTAGGGTTATAATTACCATTATTCTTTTCTTGAGGTTTCCGAATTATGTTAAAATCCCCACCCACCATCATTAGTAATGGTTCATTTTCACATAGACGGACTAACTCGGAAAGAAAGTGTGGTTTATGCTCCTCTTGAGCCGCACCATATACTGAAAAAAGAACCCACTCGAAACCATCACTTTTAGACTTGAAATAGAGTTTGACACAGAAATCGCCTACATCCACTTTTTTAACTTGTAGCGTAGCCGTGTTAACCCGAATCAGCATGCCCCAGACCTACCTCTAGGTGGAAGACAATACCAGTTAAAGTCGAAACCCGATGCAAGATGATTTTAAAAGGGATTAGCAAAATTAGACCGTCCAGTCTCCGACAAGGCTATGAAGTCTATCTTTTTTTTCACGGATTGTTTCTTGAACAAGAAAATGTTTCCTAGGGTCACGAAAGCCCTCACTATTCAAAAAGAGTCCCTTTAAATCATGCATCTTTCTTTTTAGATTGTATTTTTATCCTAGCGCTTCTTCTTTTATTAACTGAGGAATAATCTCTCTTTTTCCTTGCTTTTTTAACCTTCTCCTCTATAATTGAAAAATCCGTATGATCTTCTAAAGTCCTAGCAAGGTCATCTTCTTCCAAATCTTCGGTTAAAATAGCCGCCTTATTAAGAATTAGGCTATGAGGTTGTTCATCATAATTCTTATTCAAATTATTTTGCAAAACCGAAACAGTTCTAGCTAATTCCGAATTCTTTAACAATCTAGCCGAATCACACCTTTGCTGCTCAGAGAAGCCTAAAGAAACCCCCAACTTAGAAGCCCTGTCAGCTATTTGCTTATCCGAAAAAGATAAATTGAAAGGGAGGTGTTTAAATTTGTACCTTGAAAATCGTCCCGCTTTTCCGCCAATTCCATTGCCCGCCCCATCTGGGTAGCATCAGCATTGTGTTGAGCACGGATACGACCGCTAGAGCGAAGTCCCAATGCCTCCACATCCGGGATACCTCCAAAGTCAATGACGCGTTGGTTGGATGCCTCCTTCTCCAGTTCACCCATACGGCTAATCGGAAAAGATGGCATAGGAGTAGAGTACACCGGCGCCATCCGCCGCTGCTGCCCCTCCCCACTCGATCCAGCACCCCCACCTGGGGTACAAGGAGAGATAGGGGTAGTAGTCTCCATGCTCGATCCAGCCCCACCTCCCGTGGTGTCAGGAGAGCTAGAGACCCTCGCCGTCGCTGAAGACGGAGATGTCGGCGGTACAGCCTCCTGCTACACGGCCAAACTAGAGGTAGTGGACGGCGTCACAGCCATCTGCTGATCGTCCATCCGTGTCGAAGATGATGCCATATGCCTAGCCACGCCATGCCCGATAGTAGCACCCTGGGTAACCTCCACAGCTCCACTCGACACCCCACCAATCGCCGAAACATCAGCGCCGGCAGAGAACATAGAAAATTCATGCCGAGACAAGCTATCCGCGAAACAAACATTCGAAGATCTCGCGGTCTCCTTTCTTCCTCCCGTCACGCAGCGCCGAAACCAAATTCGTCCACGATTCGGGGGCCAGGCCGAGCCGGAGCCGCCGGCTGGCTGCGGCGGAGGCGAGAAGGAAACTTAACGGTGGGGTGGGGATGGGGGTGGGGTTCGCCGGCGACGAGATCGGGGGGACTTAGAGGGATGATCGGAGGCGGCGGCGGACCAGCGGAGGTGGTGATTTGAGGAGGGCGGGGCGGCGAGGCGGGCGCGGTAGCGCCGCCGGCTGCGGGTGGCGGTCGCAGGCGGTTCGGCGAGCGGTGGAGGCGGGGGCGAGCTCTTCTTCTTCCTCCCGGCGAGCTTGTCGTTTAGCTGTCGGAATCGCACGTGCAACGTGATCGGAAACCGCGCGAGCCGTCGCGCGCAAGCTAGCCTCGCCCATTACTATGCATCAACGTACGTGCACTGGCCGATTGACTGGATACGGATCGCCGGGCAGAGGCTGCTCGTGCCTTGTGAGCCCAGCCAGCATGAAGTAGCCCTACTATACGTGCTGGGCTAGATCGTGTGCTTCAACGCAGTTCTTCTTTTTTACATGCTTCATGCCTTCATCCTTCGTCTCACCTTGGAGTTGCACATGGTGTGGATCCAATCGATCGGAGTAGCTGACTGGAACGAGCAGCTGAACATTAACAACTGGCCTGTACATGGGAATGGGATCGGATGGGCCCGAGTGCGGCAGGGTCGTCACGCAGTTCGCGTTGACGGGTGGGCCGACATGTAGCTGGAGCGCGCAGGGTGGTGGCCGGCGCGATCTGCATGCCCATTCACGAGGAACGGGCCAGGTGAACGAACGAACGAACGAACGCACGCTCCGACGGTAGGTGCGCCGCGTTGAATGAATCGAGCAATAGATGCAAACCTCCTTCGGCTACGTACGGTGTCGTACGCCGGGACGCCGTTTCAGAAATTTGTTTGGTCGACGCCCGTGGTGCTTCGAGCCTTCGATCGACGGTGAAGTTCCCAACGAGCGACGGCATTTCAGCGCTCGATTCTCGTGTGCACGATCTACCACCGACGAGACTTTGACCGATCATTTTCCGTGATGGCTACACAGTACACGACTGTGCATGAGCAGATTACAAAAATGTCAACTCGCCAGTAGCGAATCCGGAATAAATCCCACGTTCCACCTCTAGTTGCGGTCGTATGATAGTGTTTGCCACATTTCAAAGAATCTTCTACTGTACCTTTTACCAATCTGTTGCGATCTTTGGGCCCTTTTTTATCTCATTTTTCTTCCAAATTAACTATTCCATTCGATTCTTTTTTTACGAGGACACAATACAGATACATACACTCTCACACGCGCATATACACTCAACCCTATGAAGATACACGCACACCCTACCCTACCCGTATGAGCACATCTGAAAGACTGAGACGGCGGGTCGATTCTTCAAATTGACGAAGTCGGCAAGAATATTTCGTCTCAGTGAGAAACCCAAGTGTCAAATCTAAGGTTTGAATTCTGATGGTTGGATGTATAACCATTCTCCTAACCAGTCAACCAGAGGTTGGTTCTGCATTCTGTTCAGTTTATAGGCACCGAACAGAAAACACGCTTATAATAAAACTATGAAATTAACCCATGTGTGCGGATCCGTGGGAGCTGTTCGGCGAAACATGTGGCACACGTTTCTGAGTTGTATCCGTGATTTTGAAGGAGTACAGTGCGGTGCTAGACACGCCGCTTTGGCAGAAATTAATATGGTTTCATACAGTTCAACGAACATCGAAATATTGTGGCATATTTTGAAAATTACTGCCATAAGCATGAGTTAACTAACCAAACCAGGTAAATAGATAAAGATTTACACCCATGAAGGAAGTGATAAGATAGTCAAAACAATCACAATGTCACAATCAAAGTTTGGAACAAGGCATGGTTTCTTAAAGAGAAAAAACAATCAAAGTATCACAAATAGGTTCTCAAGAAACATTTGTTGTGAACATTCAGTTTACCTATTTTTGGGGCTTGGAGTGTATGGTGCAAGTCGGTTTTACCACCTCTTCATATCATAAGATTTGAGAAAAAGTATGAATGGAAAAAATACATAAATTATCATTGGGATGAAATTCAGATAAAGTCCTTCAAAACTACGTTGTGGGTGAACTTTTTTTTTTGAGAACCTTCCCTGGCGAATGAATCTTAGGAATGACACTGGGCATCGCAACTCCGCTTATCGCCACCATCTAGTCCCTATCTATCAAACCTAATGCACTAACATTTTGGAAAGTAGCACGTCGAGCCGATGATGAGCATAAACTTTTTTTTTAGAGTAGATGTTGAAATCCCCGTGAAATCGAGGTGTGCGAATCCATGGAAAACCTTGATCCAAATGGTGTGTGTTAAAAAATTATGAATGAAGTTCCCTAAAATCCGTAAGAAAATCTTGAAATACAAAGAGCCTCTTAAAAACTAGTATTTTTTTTTTTGAACTGGCCTCTTAAAAACATTGTAACAGCTCGAATTTGTCATTTATTGCGTCCAGATTCATGTATAAATCCTTACAGCATTGTTCTCTCCCCATCAGTTTCCTCTTCACCCCGCGTCGTCTATTCTCGTCCATCGTGCCGCTGGGCATGGCCGTGCAGGCGCACCATGTCTCCCGTGCCTTCCATCACGACGTCCAATCCTACAGGTCTGCCTGCGTGCCTTGAGCGGTTGCCCTCCCGTCCTCTACGTCTGCACCTGCTTAAGAGGGCGATGTCTCAATCCTACTGATCTTGCAGGGCTCTGGAGAACAGGGCGACGGATGCATCCCTGTTCTTGGACGAGCGCGGCGGGTACGCGCGGCGATGGCGGGGATTGGCAACACGAGGCTGAGCGATGTCACCTGCAACGACAACAACTACAACAACAGCGCTTTCGTGCCGAGGAAGCGGGCGCGCGTGGCGGCGGCGGCGCCTGGATTCATGGACGAACAGCCGCGCGGCCTCAGAACTCCTGCGGCGGCCCAGGGGTTTGTGCCCGTCGGCGATATGGCGAGCAGAGCGGTGGGTTCCGGCGTGCCGTCAACCAGTGGGTTGATTGGCAATGCCGCCGGCTTGTCCCAGGGCCTCTTGTCGCACCTGTACAGCCAGGGGATGGAGATCGACGCGCTCGTCCGAGTCGAGGTATGTACGGTCTTCTTGCTCCTGAACCCTCGCGTTTGGTGATTGGAATCGAGTTCTTGATTTGGTTCACCGGTGTTTGATTGATTCCCGATGGTTTTTATGGATGTGCGCAGACCGAGCGGATGCGCGCTGGCTTGGGCGAGGCGTGGCGGCGGCACGTCCGGGCGCTGGTGGCGGCTGCGGAACGCGCTGCGGCGGGGCGGCTGCGGGCTGCGGAGGCTTCGCTGGAGCTCGCGCGCTGCCGCAACGCGGAGATGGAGGAGAGGCTGCGCCAGATTAGCGAGGAGGGCCAGGCGTGGATAGCTGTCGCGCAGAGCCACGAGGCCGTCGCCGCCGGGCTACGCGCCACCCTCGATCAGCTCCTCCAGTCCCCTTGCGCCGCCGCCGGAGCGTGCGACGCCGAGGACGCGCAGTCATGCTGCTTCGAGACTCCCGCGTCGAATGCATCATCGGCGGCGTGCAAGGCGTGCTGTCAGGGCGGGCCGTGCGTGCTGCTTCTGCCGTGCCGTCACCTGTGTCTGTGCCGCGCGTGCGACGCCACAGTGGACACGTGCCCCGTGTGCGCGGCCACCAAGAACGCCTCGCTCCATGTCCTGCTCTGATGACGCCTGAGGCTGCAGGTTTCAGGTGTGGATGCCGTGGCCTATGCTTCAAAACGGTTCCGTTTGCAACCGTACATATCACCGAGTAGTTCAGTTTACGGCGTCGAACAGATGAAGTGAATTTCTTTTCTGAACTTTGAAGAAGCCAGGTTTTGTCTAAAGAATAGCAGCGCTCTTCTACCATAGGTACCTCCACTTCGACAATTTTGTAGCGGATGTGGTCAAGACTCATTGTTTTTGATAGACCAAATTATGTCCGGATGGCTTTGAAGAATGCCATCTGCAAGGAACTGCACAATTGGCTTGTGGGGAATTTTGTTGGAGATCAATATCGTGAATGTGCATCCTGAACTGTGCTGAATAGGTCGTTTTACTTGAAAAGAATGAAGCACGATATATCTGAAAGTGAGAATTTGGCATTGAGCAGTGTGTTTGAAACTCTGAATCACCGAGGGATTGACTGTTGGAGCCGAAACTCCATGGTATGATCAGAATGCAGCACGGTTGGTCCGTGTGAACCATCCCAAATTCCCAATAGGAGCTGGTTCAAAGGGAGACGTGCGGTGCACACGTGTTTGGAGGATCAGTGTGAGAACATGTAGAATAGGACACGGTTTTGTTCAAATGTCTCATTCAGCTGCGGAAATGCGGATCGGGTGAAGTTAGAAGTGACGGAGGCTGTTACGATCTCAAGAACACGACTGATTGATTACCTGGTGCTCCGATGTAAGCTTATCAATATTAAAAGGTCTTGGTTCAAGCTTGATCAGTTGCGTGAGGGCCCATGTGACAAATACTGTGTTGTAGCCTGGTCAAAATGTCTTGTTCCGGTTGTAGCGAAGTACAGTATTATACAGTACCAAGAAAAAAAGTAAGCCAACTAATAAATATCATAATTAATTTTTTTTGAACATATATATTTTTTTTTGAACATAATATCATAATTAATTGTCTGAGAAGGCTCTCGTGTTCCGAGCTAATTAATCATATTTACCGTAACCAAGAAACGTCTTAAATAATTCAAGAAAAGACAAGTCAATCAACAAACTTGTCAAATTTCTCGGCTGAAATAAAATTATAAGAAGATATCCATATAATATAGCGTGCATAAGTTATCAACTTTGGCAACATTAAAAATACATATTATCGTCCCTATACCTAGTACAACAGTGAAATGATGACCTGACCTGAGGGAGCAAATATTATTGACAGGTTTTCTTCTCTTTTTTCTGGTGGATAGATACAAATTTTGTCAAACCTTCACTCAGGTGAATGGCGTCTACAAAATAGACGTATAAATATCTCAAACGAAAGCTTGGGCCCGAAGCTATGACCGGTGTACAATAGTCGTGCGTGATGAACCGAATGACCGGGTTGGAAAAGGTCCATTTTAAGCCCTCAACTCGTAGAGATCGGGCGGTTTGAACCTGAACTTTAAATCTCGGTGGTTTGAACCCTGAACTTAGCAATCCCGGTCTAAATTAAACCTTGGACATGTTTGTCGCACCGGAAAAAAAAGCACCCGGCCAGGATAACAAGCCAGTCTCACTGACAGTGCGACCCACATGTCATGTCTATCTTCTTCCCTAATTTCTTCCTCAATCCGTCCATCCAAAGTCTCTCTCCGCTCCATGGCCGGCCTACCCACCTCAACTGGCTCCCTCTCCTCCAGTGAGTCTCTGCGTCGCCCGCCCAGAACTCGCCCAACACGCCGGTTTGCGACGAAGAAGGCATCGCGGTAGCGACGCCCAGGGCCTCCAAGGTCCGGCCATAGAGAGCGCGCGCGGACACGGTCGAAGGCAGCCGGCCGGGCTACGGGGAGGTAGATACGTGGCTCAGGGCGTCGCGAACGCGGCCTACGACGCAACGCGGTGCAGCGCTGTAAAAAGGACGCCTGGAGGTCGGCAGAGAACGCGGGCGGCGTTCCAGAGCACGTCCTCGTTGGCATCATGCTCCTCCTCGTCGTCGTGGGCCTCTCCGAGCTCCTACTTCATGTCCATTAGCTCCGCCTCGTCGTTATGATACTTCTCAGAGAAATAATCGGGCCAGTTCTTCTCCAATCGCCGGCGTAGAGGTCATCTTCCCCGACTCCGGCTCCGGCCGCCGTCGCATCGATCTCTTCAACGGTGTCGCATCCGAGCTTCCTCTGCGCCAGAGACCAGCCCATCCGGCTCCTGGTACCTGCAGACACGTACGGCGAGAGGAGGGATCAACTGCGAAGCTAGCTAGAGGTGGGGTGATCGATGGGATTGTGGTTATGCACACTTGCTCGGCAACTTGCTAGTTCTCCGTCTCTCTAGCTAGCTAGTTCTGTCTCTCTTTTTTCCTTTGCCTCAAGCCACTCACTGGCGAACCAGCCACCGGCCCTCCTCCTACGCAAGGACGTTCTTTCTCTTGCGCGGCCAGCCTCCAAAGCAGTGGATTAGGGATGAAGACGAATATGACATGTGGCCCAATGCTGTCAGTGAGAGTGGCTATTTTATAATTTATTTATTTTCTCTGATAAACATGTCCAAGGTTCATTTTAGACCGGGATTCAATAGTTTAGGGTTCAAACGACCAGGATTTAAAGTTCATGGTTCAAATCGTCCGACCTTTACGAGTTCAAGTTTAAAATGAACTTTTTCCTAGAGTTGTCCCATGGACTTGGACGTGCTAGACGAGGACCACCGCTTTCTTTATCACACGCTCGCCGTTCCAAGTCTCGAATCCGTACAGCACGGGCCGCGTGCCGTGCGTACGTCTCATTCATAGGCGTGGTGGAACCTGCCGCGCGCCGGCCGGTCCGGTCCGCTTTATCTGCACACGAGGCCACGCCGCGTACTTTTTATGTCAAGCCCGCCGACGACTCGCGGGCGCAGCCGCCGACTTTGGATTCGCAGCAAAGACCGTGCATTGGACCGTGAACCCTAGCTAAAATCCTTGCACAGCGGCACAGCGGCAGTGCGCTCAGTGGGGTGGCTGTCGGAGCAGATCAGTTTTCGTGTTTTATCCGATCGCTCAAGTCTACGTAACTGTTTATCCGGTGGAGCGATACGGCGCTGGTTGGTTTGGCCGGAGCCGGAGTTGCGGACTGACGTGCGCGCGTGCGTGACTCGTGTCGCTCTCTCAGCTTTGCCACTCCTTGGTCGTTTGGCAAACAAGTTTGAACGCTTCAGGGGCACTGGGATTCGACCACGTCACCCTGTATATTAGCATTGCAGATTCTTTCTAGATACACCCATATATCCGCAAATGCCCAGGAGAACCTGGAGGCCGGAGACGCCTCCTCCCCACATCTCATCATTCCCTTCCTAACTAGGCAACGCTCGTGATTGTTCCACCCACCGTATGCATGTCCTCTATATTGTATTTTTTTCTGTGTTAGCACCGTATATCTATGGTATAAATGTCCAAGGTCCCGCACAGGCCATTGAATGTCATTGACTTTAACCTGCCAGAGATTAAATGTCATCACTTATCCATCTAGTAGCTTAATTAATTCACACTTAATTTTTACGAAAACTAAACACAAATACAACACAAGAAACTTAGTTAACTTCTTTAAACTTTATAACTTGCCACCTATGGTAAATCTTTCAAATGAATCTTTCTACGCTCATGTAAACTTCACATCCGGCAGTACAACATCGCAGTAAATTGCAAATATATAATTTGCTACCATGTTAGAAGATTAAAAAAATCAAAAACATGTGTGACTATTCAATTGTCTCGTTTATATTTTTTCACTTGCCACATATGGTAAATCTTTTGAAAGATTGTTTTTCACACCCGTGTTGACTCGACATCCGGCAATGCCATATCGTAGTAATTTAAAATGTGATTTTTTTTACTATACTATAAGATAGAAAACCAAAACATGTGTGAGTATTCAATTGACTCTTTTTATATTTTTTTTCACTTGTCACATATTGTCAATCTTTTCCAATGATTCATTTACACCCATGTAAACTCGACATCTGGTAATGCCATATCGTATTAATTACAAATATGAATTTTCTACCATATTAGAAGATAAAAAATCAAAACATGTGTGACTATTCAATTTGCTCTTTTATATTCTTTCACTTGCCACATATGGTAAATCTTTCGAATAATATATTTTTACACCCATCTAAACTCAACATTCGGCAATGCCAGATCATAACATTTACAAATATGAATTTTTTCCACCACAGCAAAAGGTAAAAATTAAAACATATGTGAGTATTCACTTTTGGCTCTTTTATATTTTTTTCACTTATCACATATGGTAATTTTTTGAATTAACTTTTTACACCCATCTAAACTCGACATTCGGCAATGCCAGATCGTAACACATTTTTAAAATATGATTTTTTTTTTCCACCACATCGAAAGATAAAAATTAAAACATATGTGAGTATTCAATTTTGGCTCTTTTATATTTTTTTTCACTTGTCACATATGATATTTGTTTTGAATTAACTTTTTACACCCATGTAGACTCGACATTCGACAATGCCATGTCGCAGTAATTATAAATATGATTTTTTCTACGATGTTACAAGTTTTAGATTTTTGTAAATACCATTCATAGTAATTACAAACATAACGTTCTCTGTTATCAATAATTGACCATGTTTTATTTAAATATATTTAAAAAATACTTCATGGTAAAGGAAATTAACACATGAATGGCTCCTTTTTCACGAGGGGCATGAAAAAAACTATGGGTCATTTTCTCACTAGGGGAGAGAAAAGTCCAACATGCAAGTGTAAACTGATTAGTACTACTAATTAATAGAGGAGAGAAGGCTCATGCATGCTTAGACTAGTCACAATGGGGAGTATCATATACTAGTATCATGCACATGATACTAGTCTATGTTACTACCTCCACAATGGGTAGTAACATATGTGTGGTATCATATAATACTGTATTTATTAGGTTGTAGACTCATATTGCATTGGAATCCGTTATGTTACAGTATCTACCTATGATACCACTATCACCTCTCTCTTCATTAATTGCAGTGCCATGTCATCTTTTTGCCAACATGACATGCATGATACTACCTATAATAACCCCATTGTGGAGAAAAACAACTCTATTACCGTTGGTAATGTGGGCCCAATTTTTTTTGGAAGCCCTGCATGCACAAAAAGTCAAGAATGTTTTAAATGCTATATATTGTCTAGCATTTACTTATCAGCTATTAACTCCACGGCTGGCCCACGTGAATCGTATTTTCTTGCGTATAAGACATACTCCCTCTGTATTTATTTACCCTGCGTTTTGGGTTTGGTCAAGGTCAAACTTTTTAAAGTTTGACCAAACATGTAGAGAAAATTACAAACATCTATAGTATGAAACGAATATTATACGACTATATATAGTATGGTGATTCCAATAATATTTGTTTCGTATTATAAATATTAATAATTTTTCTTATATACTTAGTCAAAGTTTACAAATGTTGACTTTGACTAAACCCAGAACGCAGGGTAATTTGAGACAGAGGGAGTATTCGTAATTACTACTGATTTTACATGTCATTACTGCTACCTTGTTTCTGAATCGCGACTTGGTTCTTAGCCGTTGTATTCCCCCCGCGCGCCTTGCCAGGAGCCAAAAGTCCGGGTCACCCATATATCTCCTTATAAAATGTCTTCAATATTGATATTTTGCTCTGTACCTTGTGTGAGCCCTGCTTTCCATCTGTCAATGGAGCATATGAATGTGGGCTCATCAGCGATGTTGAGCTCGCCTGAGCTATTAGAGGTAGCTTTCACGCCCATTCCACCCTTGTCGACACATGATGTGATGTCCTCTTTGTAAAAGAGCTTTGTAGCCTGGTATGACTGGATCTAGAAGGGCGATTGCTTGCCTCCTGACAGGGTCAACAATAAAGGGCAAAAATAAGAAGGTGAGTGATTGTCCTTAGTCCGGCGTCTCGAAGGAGAATTCACTCAAGCGCAAAGGCAAAAAGGGTGGCGCCATTGGAAAGACGCACGTCTGTTTGATGGGTGATCTTCGGTTTCTCGGCTCGTTCCATGACTTTGGTGTTGTTGTTGAGGTGTTCAATCGATGGTTCCACTTTGTTGTTGAAGGGTCAGGGGTTTGTGATTTTTGTGTCTTGGGAGAGCTTGCCAAGCTGCTATGCGGTTGTGGGGTTTTCATTATTTACGAGGAGTTTGCTTTGAGCTGTTTGTATCGGTTTTTGTCCATAATTAACTGGGCAATTCTCTCCCTTTTAATTAATATATTGGAACAAATCTTTTGCTCCCTTTTAAAAAAAGTAAAATACTTCAGTTGTGTATCGAGTTCTAAAATTTGTAACTTAAACACGACGTGATTTTGTGACTTCCCCACAGTTCGAAAAGTTTCACAACTTGTTCCGGGAATTTACACGAATAAGTTTCCACTCCACACCCACATGCACAACCAAAAAAAAACTGTGGGTATGTTGCTTATGTTCTTTTCACACGATTTTTCTTAAATTAAGCAGGCGGAAAAAGGCAAAGCATTTGACTTGGGTTAAAAAAAATCATTTGTTAGAATTTCACAACCATCATAGATTTGCCATTGGAGAATAACGCTGTGTTGACACTAAACTAAAGTAAACATAGCGCCTCACCAATACAACATCTGAAGTCAGTTAACAACTGCTATCTCAAAGGCGTAAGAACAGGCAAACATACTCAGTCATGTAATCTACTAGCTACTGGCAGTATCCAGTCTGAGAATTTTAACCTCATGAATTCTTCCCATAAATGAAGTGAATGAAATAACATGGAGTAGCATCTTATACAAATGTGTAACAATGAATTGTACAATCAATCTGTATGTCAGTATAGGTATCTATTCACAACCAAACTCAATTCAGTATTGAATGAACTATATCTGATGCTGTATAACTGCACAAAGGAGTGCATTCAACGGACCAATGATTCAGACCTTTAGTGGAGAAGAACACAGAGGTGGTGTCCGTTCTATCTGTTCTACAGGAGGATGCCGCCAGCCAGCAGCGTCGAGAAGGCCATGTAACAAAGCCTGAAGCAGCACGTGGATCTAAAACAGCCAGTGCTTCTTTCTAGGCTTGTATTGGCTTGGGAGATCTACAACGCAACAAGTAATTTCCTTTTCGTAAGAAATGGATATACCATAGAATCGGACGAACTGACTGATGCATCATAGATTTACAATTAAAAGATAAGGGCATTGCGGTTCTGACCTCGAGCATCATATAGTGAGTTGTAGTGAATTTCGGACCAGAAACTTAACCAAAGCTCTGAAAAATGCAACGTCATGGATCAGTGATCACAACGGTTATTTATTGAATTGCCTTAATCTCTACTTATGCAGTAATGAAAGATGTATGTAACTAATCCGCGTGCGCACAATGGAATTTTATTTATTTGCAAATTGCGTGCAACAAATCTAGTGACGGGAATAATATGCTGAAGTAGCAAGTGCAAGTGATATGATGAAAAATAGTCCCATTTGCAACTAGTGTTTTCTAAGGCAGAATTTCTGTTGTCCTTGACACAAGCCAAAATGTTACCTCTCTGCGGAGCCTGATACTGTGGAACAATTTCAACAAAACAGGTATCTCTGAATGATGTTAGCAGGCATATTTTCGCAGCAAACTGCAGAAGCAAAGAGAAACATTAAGTGACAATCTTTCTCAAGGGGACTCATCTTGTCAAAATGCGCACATGTAGTTCCCTGTAAGGATGCATGACTATGGTAGTATGATACTATATTCGCCTGCAACGTACAAAACTTCTAGTGCCACGCAAGTGCAACTATTACATGTGACACACAAAGAAAGCAAATCACACGAGATAGATCAAGAGACCATAAAGATTAGGGCCTAATTAAGATTATATTACTTGGTCCTGTCATCAACAGAATATGTTGGTCTTTTTTACAAATAGGAAAAATTTACATATCAAATATAAAAGGCAGAAAATCTTGCAATACTGCAGGAAGTTGAGTAAAGTTTCAGTCCAGTAGGGAAATGATGGAAACATTGCGGTGTGAAAGATAGTTAACCTTATCAGCAGCTGCTTGTAGTGTGACATGGTCTCCCCATTCACCAGATCTGGAAAATATGAGATTTCAGTGACAGTAATAACTAAGTACAAAATCACAAGCACGAACTGTTTCCATCAAAGTACTCCGCAGCAAAATGAGGCCCAGAAAGTGCATACTTTTTCATCTTCTTGCAGTAGTGTTTATATTTCATTGGGACATGGCCTTCATACAAGGAGTTACATGCCTTGAGCTGCAGAAGAAAGATAAGAGCACGCATGAGCATTCAAGTCTCTGTAAATAGAATTAACTAGTCTATGGCCTAATGATGAAAATCTGTTTATCTGTAGCTCACATGAAGAAGAAAAAAAAGTAAATAAGACAAAGGGAATATTCATCAAAAAGGTGAAAATGCATGTGTTGAGGCATAGAAGGAAGAAGTGTCAGTGTAGCCATATGAACAAGTAACATATACTGAACGGTAGTATTTCTGATATGCCAGGTGATCAATATACCTGCTTCACTATTTCTTTACGAATATGCTTGTGATGCTCGGGTGAGCGATATAGCTGATCTGAGAGTGCACGGAACTACAAAAGAAGAAATAAATGTATCCTCAGATGAACATACTGGCAAGAACTTCGCGAGACCATGTAATTCATCAAGTGAATATTCCACTTTAGAAAAAACACGAACCTGACAATTGCCATCGCCTGATACCCTCACTTCAAACAAGCCATATGCATTTAACCTACAAAATACACTCTTGAATTAAGAAGTACGTAAGAGTGATTTCTGTGTTGGCATTCTATTTATTCAATGAAACAGGTGGTAAGTGATTCCAGATCAGCTTAACTGTTTCTGTAGTGAGGACTGTGTACAGGCTAAAACTGTTTCAGTATGTAGATGTACCCTTTATTTGAAATGCCAAAAATAAAAGGAGTAAAGGACACAAGATATAATTTTGATGCACAATCAGAATGTCGTGCCACAGTTTTCCCATGTCTTCCAATTATCTTACATAGTCACAAATGTCAAAGGCTCGGAGCAAAAAACACATGCTTTTAGCTTTTGGAACTGCTACGGACAAATGTAAGAAGAATCTTCTATGGACTTGTATAGCTACCAACTCTGGACTCTCAATATGTGTCAAAATGTTTGGCAAAAGACTCATAAGAAAGCATGTAGCCATCCGACATGCATGAAACATTAATGCCTTTGCCATTGAAGGCAATATATGGGAGTAATTTCTATGCTAAAATGAAGCCTAGCTTTGCAAGAAGTAGAAGTAAAAAATTGTAACATATTGAAGGATGTAAAGATCATTAAAAGTTACCTATCGTGAAGGCGGTGATGATCCGTAGTGGCATCACTATACGTCGGGAAGTATGTGTTAATCCGAGGAACATGCTGTAAATGTGCCAAAGGAATGGAGTGTCAGGTAACAACTGACTATTTAACCAATACCATAACATAGAATAGAGAAAAACAGAAGAGTGCAAAACGAAAGCAAAATCAACGATACTTACTAGCAAGGAAAGGAAAACAGAAATAAATAGAACAGAACATGCATGCAATATCTTACAGGAATAGATGTTAAATTTGAAAGACGCTTGGCCATAGCACCATCTAGCTTGGCATATTCTTCTTCAAGAACCATTGCAATCATTTTGTCATCATCGGTCTCTCTTCTCTGGCTGCCCACAGAGGTTGAGCTGGATGAGGCACCTTCATTTGGAAACCTATGTGTCATATCCAACCTATAGGCAAAAACAGGAAAATATGTATTTTATAATAATGTTCAAAGATATGTGCTGGTAGAATGTAGAAATTCAGAATTTATACATGTGAAATGTAGGCAGAGCATGGAAAATGGGTATGCAAATTATGAGCACTTAGCAACCATATGTATTTATAGACACACAAAAGTAGTTGAAGGGAACATGAGGGGATTCTCTAACAATTAAATTACCTGTAAAACATGGCAATGCTAAAATTCTCTTCTTTATTGGGAATGACAAACAATGGTTTGCACAATGATTTTAGTTAATGTATCCAGGTGTACATAGAGTAGCTGCCTAATATCGATGGAAGAAAGGGCATAACATTGTTTCTTATAATGTACGCTTAAGCTGCATTTAGTTCTAACAAACCAAATAAAAATTTCCCAGATAATTGCAACCACATTCTCAGGTATTAGAAAAGCAACATATCAATATGCCATATATCTAGGACCCCATGTATGATGTATGTATATGTTTAACAATATAAGGTGTAAGAATCTGTCAGACTTCCACGGAATGATCCACGTTATTTGCGAATATGTATGTCTGAAAGATAATTGATATGTAATGATGTGCGTGCAATAGGGACATGGATGTTGAGCTTGAAGAAAGCGGAGTCCTGATTACGCAGCAGTAAAAATTGGGTCGCTATTCTCATGGGACATTGCAATGATCCGGAGAGTCCTCATCTAGAATTGAACTACTAACTTCTCTGGTAGCTCTTCCAAAGTCATTTGAATTTGTTCTGAGAATCCAACGGAATTCTTCTGGCGACTAGACATGAGCTACAACCAGCCTAGTCAACGGTATCCAGATGACACAATGGATCCTGCCTGCCGATACCCCCGCGCAGAATCTCAAGGGTTTCCAGTTGAAAGGAGCACATCAGGCTGCTCAATCACACGCAAAACAAATCGTTGACTCTACGTTTGGGCATTTGATTGTGGCCGACTCCCAGCAGCACAATTCCGGAGGGCGGAACCATATAGACTTTAATCACAGGGAAACATCAATTTGCTCAAGTTATGCCTTTGTTCGGCAGACATTCCCCAACCGGGAGCAAACGCAAGAACCTAGTAGACAAGAAAAAACAGAGCCCACATCGAGTTTGCACATGGGATTCATCGAACAATTTTCTGCTTTGCGTAAAAATACTCCTGAATCTACCTCGAACCGTTCTACGGGAAGTATTAGCAAGATCCCCTAACGATCCCCAACCTCCGGTGGCCCGCACAAATAATAAAATCCCCCAATCGCCAGAGCGAGCTAAGGAAAAAATATCCCCAGTCAGGAAGCAGCACGGGAGCATACATACCTGCGGCAGGAGGGGCCGGGTGTGAATGATTTCGAGAGCCGCGGCGGCGGGGGCGGGGGCGAGGGCGAAGGCTTTGTTCCTGTGGGGGCGCTTTAATTTGTTTTGATTTGAGGGCGGAGATGGGGAGGTGGAATGGAAGAAACGGAAAGGAGCAAGTACGATTCTTGATTGCGCTGCCGCGTTTTCTTACGCGTACGGCAGCCAACCACCACACAGCAACCTGGGACCCACGAGCCGTTCACCTCCTCTGGCTTTTCCTCGGGCCCAGCTAGTTTGACTGCCTGACAGGTAGGCCACGCATCGAAGTGTAGCTATAATCAGGATGCTTTGTCTCATGGTCATGGAGGCTGAAGCTCCAGACTCGACCATTTTACTCGTCACAATTGCCGAACTTCGTTTTTCAAAACAAAAAAGAAATGCCGAAGCTCGCCTAATAGACCAGTAGGGAAAGGGATCATGGCCAAGCGCCCCACTGGGAAGGGATCGTCGGCTGGTAGCTCGGCGAACCGGAACAGTTCGACTCATTCCCTGCAGGTCACGGTGGACATATTTTCCGATCCCAAATTCCGAAACCCAAATATCCCGATTCCGAACTACCCAAACCTGAAAATCCCGATAGCATTTTTGGGAAACTAATCTGATTTTCCGAAATAATCTCGCGTCCTGAAAATCCTGAAGTACAAACGAAATCTAAGCCCACCACACACTCCCGCACATCCCAGCAGCCCAAAAGACCATCATTGAGTCGATCTGTTACGCTATGCTCGCTAACCCTAACCCCTGCCGCCTAGCCGCCGCACGCGCTCATCCAGAGTCCCCAACTGGCCGAGTCCCCGACCTGGCCGACGGCGGTCGGGCGCCTCCCTAGACGGCTCCCACCACGCATCCCTCCACCGGCCACACCCGCTTCTTCCTGAGAGCATCGTCCGCCTGTGCTGCCCGTGTGTCGGCCGCCTCCCTGGAGCGCCGCGCTGGAGCGCCGCGTTGTGCCGGCCGCCTCCCTCGACGACGTGGTGGAGCGCCGGGCTATGCCGGCCGCCTCCCTCTGGTGCACGGCCGTGTCTCTCTGTGCCTCCATGGCTACATTCGCCCGGCGTCCGAAGTGATGCTCGTGTTCTGCTGAAAATCGGGAAATCCGGGATTTCCCAATCCCGATCCTAAATTGTCGGGATCTCGAAATGTCGGGAATCAAAAAAATTCGAGAGTCATTCTGTGTGGATCCCGAACTTTTTCTTCCCCGAATTTTCCATCCCGAACGCCCAGCCTGACCTGCAGGGCTGGAGATAACCGAAAACTTTTAACAGCTACTATACCACGTGCGCCTATGGCACTAGCTGCCCGACCATATCCGAAGGTGCCGCGGCGTCGCCGTATGGACGGCATACGGCGAAAGCGACGCGTCGAGAGACAAACGACCGATCGGCTCCTGCACGAAACGAAATCTCCACCGACGAAAATGACACCTCTTCGTGCTCTTCAGATTTGCAGATAAAAATTGATTAACCCGTTCAACGTATACTAGCTGTTAAAGTATGCTTTGTATACGTATGTGACTTGTATTAGAATGTCTGTTAGGATATCAAACCGAATCCTGTATAGCTGATTCGGTTGTTGATCTTGTTGTGATCCTCCTTGCTGGCCAAGGCATGTACTCCTATATATTGCTAATACACGATCGCCCAACAGTGTGGCGCTTCCAAAACTTCCTCGTTTGCTTGGTATCAGAGCAGTTTTTCGTTTCCCTCAACCCTAGCTTCCCAACCGATCCAATCTCCAACTCCCACCATGTCTGACACCGCCGCCGCGCTCTCCTCCAACACCTCAGTGGCCCTCTCCTCCGCCTCGCAACCAGCCACCTACGTACATCCGCCGCCCGCCATGCATGTCGCCCGCGAGCCCGCATCCCCTGCCTCCCCACCGCCTGTGTCGGCTCCCTCTGCTGGGCCCGCGACACCGGCCTCTCCTTCCACTGGGCCGCCTGATGGGCCTCTATACGGGTCCCCTTCCCCTACTTTTCTATTTTCCTTGCCCGTGCCCTCTGCAGCCGCGTCACCCGCGCCCAGCACTCCTGACGACGGCGACCTCTCGCCTCCAGTCGTTGTCCATCGACCACCTTCCCCCACCAACACCCACACCATGGTCACCCGCGCTAAACGCGGTCTCTTCCAGCCAATCGATCGCCTCAACTTATCGGCCTCCCACTCATTCCCTCCCCAATTCCTAAAACATACCGGGGCGTCCTCGCCGATCCGCATTGGCGTCAGGCCATGCACGACGAATTTGAGGCTCTGATTAAGAATGGCACTTGGTCTCTTGTCCCTCGCCCAGCTCGTGCTAACATTGTTTCAGGGAAGTGGATTTACAAACACAAGTTTCATTCGGACGGCCGCCTTGCTCGATACAAGGCCAGATGGGTGGTCCGCGGCTTCTCTCAACAGCCGGGAGTCGACTTCGACGAGACTTTCAGTCCGGTCGTCAAGCCGGCTACGATCCGCGTCGTCCTCAGCATCGCCGTCTCGCGGTCGTGGCCGGTTCACCAGCTCGACGTCAAGAACGCCTTCCTCAATGGCAATCTTGACGAGGAGGTTTACTGCCAGCAGCCTCCCGGGTTCGTCGACGTCCGCTGCCCCGACTACGTCTGCCGCCTCCACAAGTCCCTCTACGGCCTGAAGCAAGCACCGCGTGCGTGGTACCAGCGGTTTGCTCTCTTTGCTCATCGCCTCGGCTTCGTCGCGTCGAAATCGGACGTCTCACTCTTCATCTACAAGCGGGGCACCGAGCTCGCATACATTCTACTGTACGTGGACGACGTCATCATCACCGCCTCCACGGACCGGCTTCTTCGACACTTCACGCAGCTGCTCCACTCTGAGTTCGCGATGACGGACCTGGGTACCCTGTCATTCTTCCTCGGCATCTCGGTGACCCGGACGGACGCCGGGATGGTGCTCTCCCAGCGACAGTACGCCGTCGAGCTCCTTCAGCGCGCTGGTATGGTGGAGTGCAACCCATGCGCTACCCCCATCGATGTCAAGTGCAAGCTCTCCGCCACTGCTGGCTCTCTTCTTGCGGATCCTACGGAGTACCGCAGCTATGCAGGTGCGCTACAGTACCTGACTCTCACGCGGCCTGACATCTCTCACGCCGTCCAGCAGGCATGCCTCTACATGCATGCTCCTCGCGAGCCACATCTCGCCTTGGTGAGGCGGATTCTACGCTACATCAAGGGCACCCTCGACTTCAGCCTGCACCTCTACCGGTCTCCAATGGCGTCGCTCACTGCCTACTCCGACGCTGATTGGGCTGGCTGCCCGGACACACGGCGTTCTACGTCCAGGTATTGCATCTATCTCGGCGATAACTTGGTCTCCTGGTCGTCTAAACGACAGCATACGATATCTCGCTCTAGCGCCGAGGCTGCGTACCGAGCTGTCGCCCACGCCGTCGCCAAGTGCTGCTGGATACCTCAACTACTTGGCGAACTTCATCAACCCCTTGTTGCTGCCACGGTTGTCTTTTGTGACAATGTCAGTTCTGTCTATATGGCCTCTAATCCGGTTCAACACCGCCGCACCAAGCACATCGAAATCGACATTCACTTTGTTCGAGAAAAGGTGTCTCTTGGACAGGTCCGGGTTCTCCATGTGCCATCTCGCCATCAGTATGCTGACATCATGACCAAGGGCTTGCCTTCGCTGTTGTTTACCGAGTTTCGGTCCAGTTTGTGTGTTCTTCCGTCAGACGCACAAACTGAGGGGGATGTAAAAGTATGCTTTGTATACGTACGTGACTTGTATTCGGTTGTTGATCTTGTTGTGATATCAAACCGAATCCTGTATAGCTGATTCGGTTGTTGATCTTGTTGTGATCCTCCTTGCTGGCCAAGGCATGTACTCCTATATATTGCTAATACACGATCGCCCAACAGTGTGGCGCTTCCAAAACTTCCTCGTTTGCTCTAGCGCACAGCACCGCACAGTTGTTCAGGTCCATCTGATGATGTTTGCAACGCGGAGTTAACAAGTCGCGGGAGGATGGACAAGGTTGATCGATGGAGCCTTGACGAGAAATCACTTCATTAAGACCTAGGCAATCTCATTTCTACATATCCGACAAAAAATATTCCAGTAGATAGCAGTACTAAGTGGACACGATAAGAATAACAAGGTGGCGAGTTAAATAGCAATGCTCGTTTTATGCAGATATCCAAAATTTATTCCAATAAATGGAACGATTTTCTTCCAAATCATCTATTTATGAAGCTGAAAAATGTAGTGACCATATATGTTTACGTGCCACTTGATTTAGACATATAGGTTCTCTATGGGAGTTCCAATTCTGAATCTAAACACAAATGGCAACAACACAACAAGTCACAACAACAGTCGAACCAAATTTGGTACAACAGGCTTAGTAAGTTCCTTATACAATCTCATTTTTTTTAAAAAGGAGCTTGTGCCTTGGGAAGAAACGGATCTCGTCAGCGACAAAATGCATGCCGACGATGGCCTCACCTGAGACGACGAAGAAAACAATGATCTCTTGCTCGTCCTCCCTATCCGTCGCACCATGATCCACTCAGTCGCATCGAAGGATTCAAGAGTGAATGTTGTTGGCGACATCATCATACTTGTACAGTCGGTGATCGCCTATTCTTCTCCCACGCCGATATGATCCTTGCATGCAGACCCCCCCTTCCAAGACAGAATCATCGAATAAGCAATCTTATCCGCATTCCTTGTTTTTGCCAATCTATTTGTTTCTCTCCGACTCGAAGACTATCGATCTCGATGATCCACCATCTCCGGTGTGCGACAAAGGTATGCCCGTCCCAACGATGGCGATCCGTCCGATAGAAGATCAAATACCTCATTAATCTCATCGGAGGAAGACTCAATGGATTTCTCTACCGCCTCCCATAATTGCCCAATTGGACGCGCCACACTGGAGACTACTATCTACAAAGATTAAAGTACTTTGTGTTGCTCAGTACCAAACGAGTTATATAAAAAGCATCACTAAGCATATTGCCTCTAAATTGTAAAGATAAAGGGGAGTCTCTGAAAGGGCATTTTGTGATCCCTCGTATTTTGTGTGTTAGTTAAGAACACTAGTGACATTTTAATCAGTTGTTAAGTGATGCAGGTTTTAAGTTGTATTTAAACATATGAGCATCAACACCGAAAAGATTAAGGAAAAGAGCAGCCGTATATTTTGCTACCGGATATTCCGATTTCTATCGGATTATCCGGTTCTGGAGAAGAAAAGAGGAAAACGGCTAAGGACTAGAACTCAAAGCGCACTGGAGGTACCCGGATATTTACAGCCGGATATTCCTAATGGCACCGGATTATCCGCCTGACCGGATTATTCGGTACCAACTTGGACCGGATTATCCGGTCCCCAGTCTCTCCAACGGGCAAAATTTTGGGAGGGGTATAAATACCCCTCCACCTACCTCAAGTCAACTAGCTCGTCCAGAATTAGTTGCTCACCGTTGTTGCAAGACCAAAGCTCACCGATCTCCCAATCTCTCCACCCAAACTCACTCATACTTGGAGGATTGAAGGAGAAGGCCCGGATCTACAACTCCACCGAAGCGTTCTCATTTCCCCTCATTCACTTGAGGGATTTGAGCCTAGGGTTTCCACTAGGAAAACCTAGGCATCTTGTTGTACTTACTTGCTTGCTACTTTTGTGTAGCGAAGTTGTGGTGCTTGGAAGCTCCCAATCCTTTTGTGGGTTGTGCTCCAAGCTTGTTGTAAGGGCTCCGGATTCCGCCTTGAAGGATTCCGATAGTGGAAGGTGGACCGAGCTTTTGGGCGAGGTTCATCGGAGAATAGGGTGAGGCCATTTGTGGCGTCTTGAGTTTGAAACTCACACCCCTCCAACGAGACGTACTCCCCTAAAAAGGAGGAACTCGGGAATACATCCTTGTCTCCGCGTGCTTCCCGATCGGTTACTCCTTACTTGTTATTTACTACTTGTATCTTATCTTGTTTAGGCTTAACTTGTCATATAGGTAAATTCACCATAGTTGCATATCTAGAGAATTTACCTTTGTGTCAAGCCTTAATCGAAAAAGAATTAAAATTTGGAGTAGCACCTATTCACCCCCCTCTAGGTGGCCATACGATCCTTTCAATTGGTATCAGAGCCTCGGCTCTTTATTCGGGCTTAACCGCCTAAGAGAAGTATGGCCTTCGATGCCGATGGGAACCCTCTTGTCTTCCGACCACTTCGGTTTCCATGGAGGACTTCACTAACATGAAGACCTCTATGGAAACCAAAATGGATGAGTTGCGCGAAATGATAGCAAAACTCTCGGAAGCAAAGGTAACCGCATCACCTCCTACTCGGAGACTTCTCAAGAGGAGTTAAAGGAAAGAGGATAAAGGGAATCCGGGGGTGGACAATTAAAAATGATCTCCCAATTAAACCCTAATGGGGGAGAACATGCTAGAGTTCCTTTTGCATACTCTCCCGACCTACCTATCCCTCATCCTCCTATTCACCTAAGAGGAGCTCCACCTAGTCTTAATGCATCCTCTTTTACCTTTGGCAATCTTCTATGAAATCTCACTTGAAAAGTGGTTGCATTGAGCTTTGGAGGATCATTGTAGATGGATACAAGGCGATGGATGAATCCAACTTGACAAGGCGAGAAGAAGTTGAAGTCAACTAAATGCCACCGCTCTTGATGTGATCCGTGTTGCCGTGGGAGAGAGAATATTCATCACATTCAAGATTGCACCACCGCCAAGGAAGCATGGGATCTCTCACGGAGGTGTTCGTTGGAAATGAAGCATGAGGAGAAATAGATATGAAGCCATGAGCAATCAAATTGAAGGCTTCTACAAGAAAGATGATGAAACTCATGAGGAGATGTATCAAAGGCTCAAGGCTCTTGCTTCCGCATATAGAGACCTTGGTGCTAAACATGTGGATGATACTTACATCAAGAGGAAGTATGTGAATGCCCTCATGCCGTTTGAAGGGCCGACTTGAAGAGTCTCCAAGGAAAGCACAACTATGACATTGACCTCAAATGAAGTCATGCAAGAGATGCAATCTTACAAGGTCCAAGCCCAAATTGCTAGAGACTCTCGTGCCCGAGCTCTTGGAATGGCCCAAAGTTCCTCACTTGCTTTGAAGGCCAAGGTGGTGGAACAAGATGAAGACCAAGATCATGAAGAGGGAGGTTACTTGGAACCCGAGGAACTCATGAGTGCTCATAGAGATTATGTGGCTCTTGCGGCAAAGACCTTTTGGAAGAATCCATCAAAGCTAAAGCTCAAGTGGATCAAAAGTACAAATCAAGTGGTTACAAGGAGGGCAACCCAAAAATGAAGACTTGCTTCAATTGTCAAGATAAATATCACTATGTTGCCCAATGCCCTTATGAGAACCGTGAAGAACATGGAGGAAGACTCATTCTCAAGGAAGCTTCAAGGTCTTCTCCCAAGAACCCTACTTCAAGAAGTCATCTCCAACAAGAAGCCACCTTCAAATTGTGTTGGTGACAAGAGAAGAATATATGTCCGGGGGAGAGTGAGAAGAAACAACCACAAGTGGAGTGGCCGCTTTAGCCATTGCTTCATCGACACCCCTTCTCTCTTTGAATCCCCCAATGAATGTCTCCACCAATCCGCTACGTGTCTCATGGCCAACCCCGAGGTATCATCTTCCCCTCCTCTAAGACTATGAATGAAATACATGAACTTATGAGTCTTAGAGTTAAGGAAGAAAATGTTGCTTTGGATTTCTTGTTGACTAACTTGCAAGGTGAATGCAAGATTCGGCTTGAGATTCTTATGTCAATATGGCATGGCACAAGATCTCCTTGAGAAAAGGGGAGACTTGAAAGAGAAAATGCTAATGAGATCGCTTCCCTTACCATTGCTCTTGAGGAAGAGCATGAGCTTCGAGTTTCTCTTGAAGAGAAGCTTGAGAATATTGATGAATCTCAAAATGAAATTCTTTCTCAAATCATTAAAGAACGTGACCATGCTATTGCTAAATACAAAGTTTTAAAGAAAGAAAAGGTCGAATTTGGTGTTGGTCATAATAGACTAACCGATGAGCTAGAGAAGCTCACCAAGGCTCACAAGGCCTTGGAGAGTGATACTCTACTCTCACCAAGTCTTTTGAACAACTTCAATTCAACTTACTAAATTGATGTACCTATAAAATTGATGTACCTAGTTCCTTACTCCTTCTTGTGATCATGCAAATGTCATTGAGGAAAATGCTAGGTTGAAGAATGAACTTGCCAAGGCCTCTAGCCCTCAAGGTGAGAAACCTCTTTATGAGCTCTTGCAAGCGCAAAAGCCACACATAGGGAAAGAGGGCCTTGGTTATGTTGCCAAGAAGAAGAAGAAGAAGAAGAACAAGAACAAGAAGAAGGCCAAGCCCGCACAAGCAAAGGAGACTACCATTGCGAGTAGTGATGCCACAAGGGGCAAAACCACTCGTAATGACTTTGCGGGAAATGCTAACCCCAACTATATTCTTTATGTTGATTATTATGGGGATGTTTATGCAAAATATGTTGGTCCCTATGATGGTTTCATTGCTTATTCTATTTGGGTTCCTAAGACCCTTGTTGCTAACAAACGAGGACCCATTGCAAAATGGGTACCTAAAACCAAGCAATGATTTCTTGTAGGACTATGCTTCCGGTGGGTCTATATGGGTGATTGATAGTGGATGCACAAGTCATATGACCGGAAGCAAGGAGCTCGTGACGGAGTTGAGACCAAATACAAATCATTCAACAGTCACTTATGGTGATAAATCAAAATCGGAGGTAACGGGTTTCGGCAAGGTGGTAGTAGCAAAGGATATCACCCTTGTGAATGTCATGCTTGTCGAATCCCTCTGTTACAATTTAATGTCCGTTTATGCACTTAATAAGATGAACTTTGATGTCCATTTTACTATTGATATGGTGATACTCTTGAGGAGCAAGACTCTAAAGGTCATGTTCGTTTACTCGTGGAAGGTATGAAGCAGTGCAGCAGCAAGTTTTCCCTCAGTAAGATACCAAGGTTGTCAGATCCAATAGGAGTAAAAGGCACCTCTGAAGGTTTTTGGTGGCGCCGTTTACTCGATCACCAACGTGGAACCTGCACACAACACAATCAAACTATTTTGCCCAAACGAAACAGTGAGGTTGTCAATCTCACCGGCTTGCTGTAAACAAAGGATTAAACGTATGGTGTGGAAAATAGTATTTAATTGCAGTGAATGAAAAGGAACAATGATTGCAGTTGGTTGTATTATCAGTGTAAAAGAATGGACCGGGGTCCACAGTTCACTAGTGGTGTCTCTCCATAAAAGATAACTAACATGCTGGGTAAACAAATTACAGTTGGGCAATTGATGAATAGAGAGCGCATGACAATGCATATATATGACAAGATGACTACTATGATATTCAATTGGGCATTACAACAAGATACATAGACCGTTATCCAACATCATCTATGACTAATAATCCACCTTCAGGTTGACATCCGTGTTCCCCGTTGGTATTAAGTTGCAAGCAACAGATTATTGCATTAAGTAATGTGCATAATGTAAACAATACAATTATCCTTAGACAAAGCATTGTTGTTTTACCCTAGTGGCAACATCACATCCACAACCTTAGACGTTGCTGTCACCCGCCCAGATTACCGGAGGCATGAACCCACTATCTAGCATAAATACTCCCTCTTGGAGTTACAAGCATCTACTTGGCCAAAGCATCTACTAGTAACGGAAAGCATGCAAGATCATAAATAACATATAAGATAAATTGATAATCAACTTGATCATAGTATCAATATTCAGCGGATCCTAGCAAACACAGCATGTAGCATTACAATAAGATGATCTTGATCATGATAGGCAGCTCACAAGATCTAAACATGATAGCACAAGGAGGAGAGACAACCATCTAGCTACTGCTATGGACCCGTAGTCCAAGGATGAACTACTCACGCATCACTCCGGAGGCAGGCATGGTGATGTAGAGCCCTCCGGTGATGATTCCCCTCTCCGGCAGGGTGCCGGGAAGAGGTTCTGGACCCTCCCGAACTAGGGTTGACGACGGCGGCGCCTCTGGAACTTTTCGTGGATAATGGCTCGGGTATTTAGGGTTTTCTGGATGAAGGCATTATATAGGCGAAAGGGCGGCGTCTGGAGGCACCCAAGGGGGTCACGCCACCCCTGGCGCGGCAGGAGGTAGGGCCGCGCCGGCCCCTGGCGTGGCTGCCTCCTCGGTCGCCTCCGTCTCTCTTTTGGACTCCGTGTACGTATCGGGAAAATAGAAGGTTCTGTCCAAGTTTCGTCCAATTCCGAGAATATTTCCAGAACAACTTTTCTGGAATACAAAAACAGCAGAAAACAGGTACTGGCACTGTGGCATCTTGTTAATAGGTTAGTCCCAGAAAATGCATAAAAATGATATGAAGTGTATGTAAAACATGTAACAATTGGTATAATATCAACATGGAACATCATAAATTATAGATACGTTTGAGACGTATCATTTACTTGGGTTTATTTCTTCAAATCGAAGGATGAGACTCAACAAGCTGTCATCAACTTCTCCAATGAAGTTCAACGTCAACACAATGTTCCCATATTGGCCATTAGAAGTGACAATGGCTCCGAGTTCAAGAATTACACCCTAAATGAGTTTTTTAGTGAAGAGGGAATTCGTCATCAATATTCCGCTGCATATACCCCTCAACAAAATGGTGTAGCCGAGAGGAAGAACCGGACTCTCATGGATATGGCAAGGTCCATGTTGGCGGAGTTTAAGTCTTCGTTTTTCTTGTGGGCCGAGGCCATCTCCACGACGTGTCACTCATCAAACCGGTTATTCTTTCGCGTTGGAAGAAAAGAAACTCCATATGAAATGCTTACGGGCAACAAGCCCAATGTCTCCTACTACTGTGTGTTTGGTTGTAAGTTTTTCTACAAGATCAAAGGTGTTTGTTTATCTAAATTTGAACCTAAAGCTTTAGAGGGTATTTTTGTTGGTTACGGTGCCGAATCTCACACCTATAGAGTCTACGACAAATCCTTAGAGAGAGTTATGGAATCTTGTGGTGTGAAGTTCGATGAGAATGACGGCTCCCAAGTGGCGCAATTTCATGTTTGTGATGTAGATAATGAGGAACCTCAAGATGCAATAAGAAGAATGGGCGTTGGTTTCTATCGCCCCATTGAGATCCATCATGAGGCACCTCAAGGAGAATCAAGTTCTATCCAAGTAGAGCCTTCTTCATCACAAGATCTTCATGCTCCTACCAATGGAGCCAATGATGCACCAACTCAAGAACAAGTTCAAGTGTTGTTATGCAAGAACCAAGTACTCCTATTGTCAATGCTAGCCAAGGTCAAGACCAAGATCAACCTTCTACTTCATCCAATGAATAAGTGCATATTGAAGATCAATGTCATCAAGACGGTTAAGACGGGGACTCAAATGATCAAGATGATCAAGTGATACCTCCTCGCTCCAATGAGGATATCGAAGCCCGTCGTAAAGCAAAAGTTGCAAGAAACCTAGAAATAATGAGTCATAAGCTTGAAGCAATTATTGGTGATCTAAATAGCAAGGTTACCACAAGGCATCAATTGGCAAGCTTTAGTGAGCATCAAGCACATATATCCATGGTGGAACCAAAGAAAGTCTTTGAAGCTCTTGAAGATCCGGATTGGTTGGAAGCCATGCATGAAGAACTCAACAACTTCGAGCGCAACAAGGTGTGGAAGTTAGTTGAGAGGCCCAAAGATTGCCG
Organism: Poa pratensis; assembly: GCA_947311845.1. NCBI lineage: Eukaryota > Viridiplantae > Streptophyta > Magnoliopsida > Poales > Poaceae > Poa > Poa pratensis. The sequence goes on from CAMZMU010000053.1 coordinate 45,073,257, forward strand.
CAATGTTATAGGCACAAAGTGGATATTCAAGAACAATCAAGATGAGCATTGAATGGTTGTGAGGAACAAGGCAAGATTGGTGGCTCAAGGGTACTCTCAAGTTGAAGGCATTGATTTTGGAGAGACCTTTGCTCCCGTGGCTCGCCTTGAGTCCGTCCGTATCCTTCTTGCATATACATCACATCATAATTTTAAATTGCAACAAATGGATGTGAAAAGTGCTTTCTTAATGGTCCTTTAAAGGAGTTGGTATATGTTAAGCAACCACCGGATTTGAGGACCCAAACTTCCTAACCATGTCTACAAGCTTGATAAGGCGCTCTATGGTCTCAAACAAGCACCTCGTGCTTGGTATGAGCACCTAAGAGAGCTATTGCTAGACCGTGGTTTTGAAGTGGGGCAAATCGATCCCACCCTCTTTACCAAGAGGGTTAAAGGGAGCTTTTCATATGCCAACTTTATGTTGATGATATTATTTTTGGCTCATCTAATAAAGCTTTTAATGATGAATTTTCAAAGCTTATGACCGATAGGTTTGAGATGTCTATGATGGGGAGTTGAAGTTCTTTCTTGGTTTTGAGATCAAGCAATTGAATGAAGGGATTTTCATCTCTCAAGCCAAATATACCCAAGACATGCTCAAGAGGTTCAAGATGCAAGATGCTAAGAGAAACACTTTCCTATGGACACCAAATGTCATCTCCAACTTAACCCCAAGGGTATTGATGTCGATCAAAAGGAATACCGCTATGATTGGTTCTTTGCTTTATCTTTGTGCATCTAGACCCGATATTGTTTTGAGTGTAGGGGTGTGTGCAAGGTATCAAGCCGCTCCTAAAGAAAGCCACTTGTTGGCGGTCAAGAGAATCCTTCGATATTTGGTTCATACCCCAAGGTTTGGTTTGTGGTATCCAAAGGGCTCTTATTTCTCTCTTGCCGGCTATACGGACTCGATTGGGCCGGTTGTCTTGATGATAGGAAATCAACTTCCGGGTCATGCCAATTCCTTGGTAGGTCCTTGGTGAGTTGGTCTTCTAAGAAGCAAAATTGCATATCTCTTTCAACCGCCGAAGCCGAGTATGTAGCCGCCGCAAGTGCTTGCACTCAATTGTTGTGGATGAGGCAAACTTTAAAGGAATACGGTGTCACTTGTGACAAAGTGCCTCTTTTGTGTGACAATGAAAGTACTATCAAGATTGCTCACAACCCCGTGCAACATTCAAGAACGAAGCATATTGAGATTCGTCATCATTTTATTCGAGATCATTTGCCCGAGGAGATATTGAGCTAGGCTATGTCCCCACAAGAATCAACCTTGCCGATATATTCACGAAGCCTCTTGATGAAGCAAGATTCACTTTTTTGAGGAATGAGCTAAATATCGTGGATTCAAGGAGCTTGACTTGACTATCTTGCATACACACCTATGTCTTGACACTCTATTTGGTTTAGGTGTAGGCATGGACATAGGGGGAGTGCGGTCCTAATCCATTGGACTATCCCTCCCCATTATGCCGATAGTAAGAACTCATTTTGTCTCTATATTTTCTTTTTATGAATTATGAGCTTAAATGACGAGTAGTGGCCGTGAACCCAAGATACATCTTCGCGGTGTCACACCACACACTCATACATGGTGGCCTAGGCCACCGCCCTCTTCTTTGTGAAGAGTTGGTTCTTACTTGGGTCTTATTGAAAATCAATTGAGTTTTTGGTCTTTCTTTTGGTTTTATGGAAAACACACTCAACTTGGCATTTTCTTGTTCGATTCTTGCAAGCATGAGTGTGAAGTACCAATGTCAGTTTGGAAATCTTATCCCAAGCCTTCCTTATCTAGAAACCTTCTCTCTAATGCACACAAGTCTTGCTTTGAAATCTAGAAGAAAGGGGGCAGCAGGCCAGAATTTTTGTGGTTTGCACAGAAATTTTGAGACCGGAATATCGGTCCTTATTGGACCGGATTATCCGGTTCAAGTTCGGACCGGAATATGGCTATGCGGGATGTCACGTTTTACAGGGAGACGGCCGGGGTGAAGGGCCTCACTCGAGACCTTCTTCCACCCCGACCCTTCTCTCCTCCCCATCGCTGCCTGCCGTCCCCACGCCCTCTCGGCGACTTCCACCACCGGATCCTCTGGCCCTCGGTAGATCTGGTGCTCCTCCATCCCGGGCACCTTCTCCTCCAAGAAGTTCCTCCAATGGCAGAGGGTAACTCCCCCAATCTTGAATCTTGGGTGCTTTTGTTCCCTTGAACTTTGTGGAGTTATTTTACTTGTAATCTTGGAATAGTTGGTGCCTATTGATCATTCCGCATGCTAGGAACACTAGGGTAGCATCCATTTGTGTCGATCTACTTTTAGACCTAGGATTCGAATCAAATTGTTCTGAAAAATTCAGACCGGATAATCCGGTTCTGTTTGGGCCGGATAATCCGGTTCCGACAGTTTCGTTCAGAATTGTTCTGATTTGCCTAGGCCTAAGTTCTATTAACCTGTGGATGCTCTCCTATTGTACCTTGTATTTTTCCTTGTGCATAGACCTGTGTGTGCTTATCTTTGCTATCTATCTATTGCTCTACTTCACAGGTGGTTCGAATGCTCCTCCTATGAAGACTTTTGAGCGAAGAAGAGATCCTGTGAGCAAAGTAAAAGCACCCCCAAAGAAGACTGTCTCCAAGCCTTCATCATCTAAGAAGAGAAAGGGCAAAGAGGCAAGGCCTAATTACTATGATATGAACATCATTGACTATGCAAAAATCAGACAGGGAGATTGGTACACTGCTGCAGAGAGAGATGAGGATATTGAAGATCCTAGGTTTTGGTGCATGGAGCAGCTGTTCATTCACAAGGATATCTATCTCCACTTCAAGCATCCTATTCGTCCAATGCTTCCCATCAAGCTGCAAACTCTCACGGACAAGCCCAGTTTTGCTCAAACGGCACATGTGATCCAACAGTTTGGTCTAGTCCCTCTCATGGAGAGGCAATGCGATTTCAGTGTGCCTTTGTGCTGCAGTTCTATGCTACTCTTGTGATCAAGAATGATATTGACAAGACTCTCAAGTGGATGTCAGGAACAACTCCGTGTGAGTCTAATTTTCACAAGTTTGCTGCTGTTCTTGGGTACTCTTTCCGTGGCCATCCTCCTCTTGGTCACCGTATGCATGGTGTAGAGAAGCCCAGCAAGAACAAAGCTATGAGAAACATGTATGGTCCCGGTGGAGTCATTGGAGAGAAAAAGGGGCTCCTACCACCTTATGATCAACTTGTGACTATTTTCCGCTACAACATCGCTCCAAGTGGAGGTAACAACGATGCAATCACAAGCCCTCTAGTCAATCTGCTATGCCTTGCTGAGAAGTGTATTAAGAATGAAGACCCAGCCGCTAACTTCAAGGTGGATGTTATGGATTTTATTTTTCATGAGATGCATGATGCCATGGTTGATAAGACCACTATTCCTTATGCCCCATATGTTATGCTGCTCATCAAGGATACTTTGAGGAATCAAGATTTCAGTACAGAAGATGTGGTGTCTCACTACTTCAAGAAGGTCTATAAAAAGAAGGCTTCTACTGCTGCTGCTTCTGCCCCTGCCAGAGACTCCTTCATGAGAGATGCACGCTCTTCTGGTGCACACCGTCAGGCAGCTACCCCTGTTTTTAAGCCAAAGTCAAAGCCACTCAACTGGTTTCAGCGTAACATTCTGTGCATGCACGTCGACATCCGCCATGGCCAGTATGCTGCTTATTGTGAGAGGCAGCAAATTCTGAAGAGGCTCCCTAGTCTGCCCGGTGATCCTCCCATGACAGATACTCTTTCCTATGACAGCTGGAATGCCAATGCTCAGGCCCCGTGGGTTGATATGGAGAAGTACCTTCTTGAGTCTGCCCCGACAGTTTCCTCTAGTGCCTCTCGCACTCGTGCCTTTGCTCGTGATGAAGATGAAGGCGACTCTGACGCTGAGGGTGAGTATGAAGATGATGGGGAAGAGGATGATGAGGATGATGCTGATGATGAGGATGACTGATAAGGACTACGAATCTGAGTGATCATCTTGGGACGTAGCATCGCTCTTTTCCCCTTTTCGGTGTTTCGGTGCCAAAGGGGAGAAGTAGTTCTATTAGGTTATCCGTGTGGGATTTGCATGGGTTCGGGCACAAGCATATGCGTTTATCATTCCTATGACGCTTGTGTCCATTTATCTTTCTTTCTTTCTTTGTCGAACCTATTTGCTATTTGTGTTGTTGAACTATGTGTTGTTTAAATTTATTGTGAGAGACATAAGGATTTCTAATTATGTATGGTTGAGACTACATTATATTGGTGCTATGATCTCTATGGATTTTATCTATATGCACAAGGTATGGTTTCCATCTCAAGTCTCAACCTAGTGTGGATTATGTCTCTTATATTGCATTTGTTGTCATCTATACCATGTTGTTGTATCTTGTTGGAATTTACTTCCCTCTATATGTGTGTATTTGCATTCAAAGGCAAATTTTTGATATGCACACATTTAGGGGGAGTGCTTTCCATTTTTCTTGAGATCATGGTCTAGCTAGGAATTTTATTGCAAATCCTAGTGTTGTCATCTAACACCAAAAAGGGGGAGATTGAAAGGGCATTTTGTGATCCTCGTATTTTGTGTGTTAGTTAACAACACTAGTGACATTTTAATCAGGTGTTAAGTGATGCAGGTTTTTAGTTGTATTTAAACATATGAGCATCAACACCGAAAAGATTAAGGAAAAGAGCAGCCGGATATTTTGCTACCGGATATTCCGGTTTCTATCGGATTATCCGGTTCTGGAGAAGAAAAGAGGAAAACGGCTAAGGACTAGAACTCAAAGCGCACTGGAGGTACCCGGATATTTACAGCCGGATATTCCTAATGGCACCGGATTATCCGCCTGACCGGATTATCCGGTACCAACTTGGACCGGATTATCCGGTCCCCAGTTTCTCCAACGGGCAGAATTTTGGGAGGGGTATAAATACTTTATACCCCTCCACCTACATCAAGTCAACTAGCTCGTCCAGAATTAGTTGCTCACCATTGTTGCAAGACCAAAGCTCACCGATCTCCCAATCTCTCCACTCAAACTCACTCATACTTGGAGGATTGAAGGAGAAGGCCCGGATCTACAACTCCACCGAAGCGTTCTTCATTTTCCCCTCATTCACTTGAGGGATTTGAGCCTAGGGTTTCCACTAGGAAAATCTAGGCATCTTGTTGTACTTACTTGCTACTTTTGTGTAGCGAAGTTGTGGTGCTTGGAAGCTCCCAATCCTTTTGTGGGTTGTGCTCCAAACTTGTTGTAAGGGCTCCAGATTCCGCCTTGAAGGATTCCGATAGTGGAAGGTGGACCGAACTTTTGGGCGAGGTTCATCGGAGAATAGGGTGAGGCCATTTGTGGCGTCTTGAGTTTGAAACTCACACCCCTTAAACGAGACGTACTCCCCTAAAAAGGAGGAACTCGAGAATACATTCTTGTCTCCGCGTGCTTCCCGATCGGTTACTCCTTACTTGTTATTTACTACTTGTATCTTATCTTGTTTAGGCCTAACTTGTCATATAGGTAAATTCACCATAGTTGCATATCTAGAGAATTTACCTTTGTGTCAAGCCTTAATCGAAAAAGAATTAAAACTTGAAGTAGCACCTATTCACCCCCTCTAGGTGGCCATACGATCCTTTCAGTCTCCTCTTAAATTGTAACCTATTCTAATATTATGTTACACTCGTTTTCCTTTTAGTGACTCTTTTTCCCTTTCACGAGTTCGTTCTCAAAGCTTTTAATGAGGTAATGTCAATACAAAAATATATGCCATACCTCTTATTTCCCAAAAGGTTTTTAAAACGGATATATGCAAGACATATTAATTTTCCTCTAAACCAATGAGTTTACTCCTTTCGAGTTTTTCTCATATAAGTTATTAATCATGTCCTTTTTCTTTATTTATATTTCATCATGTTCACAGAGTCTTAACAACACATCAAATAACTGTCTCCACACATTTGTTCCATAGATTTTTTGGGATAATTTATCAGCTTCAGGATTCATATTCCTACTTTAAGTTTTCCGTACAAGCCATATTTACTGTTCTCTAAGATCATTGTTTTCCCCCTTTTTAAGGTTTTCTCACATGAGTTTTACTGATGATACAATGACTATTATATGCTGCACCATCTTCTTCTTATCTTTCCATTGGGTTCAAAACAATTTTAGCTACATATGTAACATATCATACACAATATAATCCTCTTATAGTTTTCCCACCGAATTTTTCTACGAGTCGTTTAAGTTTTCTTGAAGATCGATGATTCGTTACACCTTGTTGTAAAAAAGGGATGACGTTAAAGATAGGCTAAACTTATGTCCAATGACTGTACGCTACGATCACATCCATTTGCCCGCACGGACATCGTACAAGTGACTCTTTTCCATGTGGGTACTCCCTAGAGCCGCCCTTTCCACTTGTATATACACGAGTTGATCGATACATTTATACCGTGACAGAATAGTTGTTTATCTTTTTTTTTTTTTGACATAAAAAGATAATTTCATTGAAATCATTGACAGATTACAGAGATTAATGTGCTAGGATGCACATTTAGGTTGCTGATAACAGCAATTACAGGGCATTGATTGGAAGGATGCTTTTTACAACTATAAGTACACTCATGTAAAACTTGGGATTTAGCAGCTAACTGAGCTTGATCATGAGCTATTCTATTTATTTCTCTTTTGATCTTGAAGACGTTGACTTGAATATCTTGTACTTGGTTGAAGAACTGATGAATGTTAGGCCTTATTATCCAATGCCCTGGATGATTCGTAGGATCTTTCTTTTGAATTGCTTGCACCAGGATTAAACTATCCATCAGGAAGATTGGATTGTGGATATTCAAGGATTTTCCAATAATAGCTGCTATTTCTAAAGCTTGAGCCTCTGCATGCAAGGCTGAATTTGCAAAGGAAGCTGCCTGAATATAGATTGCCTTATGATCTCCTTTCTCCCAATCAATGTAGATACCAATTCCTGTTCTTTCTTTGAGAAGAAGATCTACATTTAAAGGTGTCTTGCATTTAAAAGCTGCGTCTGTGTAAATTCTTGGACCTTCATTATTGTAATTCCCATTTTGTTCAGTCAGATGGACCTTTCGCTCCCTGCTATCTTTTTCCTCTGAAAGATTCATAGATACTTTGTTTGTGATTTCTGTTTCTTGCTGAAGTGCTTTAGCTTTGTATAACACTTGTAAAGGACTGGTATTGCTCCTGTTAAAGAGAAGATCATTTCTAGCTTTCCAGATACACCAGAGTATGCAAAGTACGGTTTGCAGAATATTGCTATTTTTGATGGAGTATAGAATAAAGTATATGATATCTTGAAGTTGAGTTTTTCCTAAATGATGAAGACTTTCAACTCTTAATCCTAAGGGAGAGGCAAACCATATAGCTTGAGCAAATTGACAGTCAAAGAATAAATGAAAGTCATCCTCTAATTTTCCACATCTTCTGCAATTTGGATCTATGTTTTTAGATCTAAGTGAAGTTCTCAAGCCAGTTGCTAAAGCACCTCTCATAAGTCTCCATCCAAAAACCTGAACTCTGGGAGGAATGTTACCACATTTCCATATCTCCTGCAGAATAGTTCTCAACTGTGGTGTTAAAGATTGATTCGATCCAGCATTGTGCCCATAGAAGGATGGATTGAAAAATTGATATGCACTTTTTGATGTGCATTTCCCAGATGATGTGTATTTCCAGATCAGCAAGTCATCTTCATTGTCTTTGCTAATTGGGATGTCTTCCACCAACTTTGCATTTTGGGCTCCAAACAATAAGGTGAGCAATGGGATATTCCAAGTTTTTGTGTTGGGCATCCACAGATCAGAGACCGTGCTTGGATACTTGAAGCTTCTATCTTGAATGTTGAGGTGAGAATGAATATCCTTCCAGAATGGACACCAAGGTTCAGACCAAATATTTGTGTTTCCTTTAGCAAAATGATAAGTGATCGCTTCCGCTAGATGATCTTTGACTTTGAGAATTGATGCCCAAAAAGCTGATTTAGGGATTTTCGGATTAGCTCTCCAAAAGAAGTATTATGGAAATATTTTGACTTGAGAATGCTAGAAGTGGTACTTTCAGGATGGGTAACTATATTCCAAGCTGCTGTGAGAATCAGTGCTTTATTGACCGCTTCTAAGTTTCTGACACCTAATCCTCCTTCTTTCTTAGATTTGCAAATCTCTGACCATGCTTTGAAACAAATTGGTTTATGCTTAGCGTCTTGTTGAATGCCTGTCCACCAAAAATCTCTAATAATAGCATTCATCTTTGACAACATCTTCTTGGAGAGGAGGATGTTGGACATATAATATATAGGAAGCGATGAAAGTACAGATTTAATGAGAGTGAGCCTGCCTGCATGTGATAGTTTATTGGCTTTGTAGTTGCTTAACTTGGATCTGAATTTTTGAATGACAAAATCGTAAGCTTGAGACCTGTTCTTTGCTGGAAGGATTAGGGGATGCCCTAGATGAATTGATTGATTGTTCATATCCTCCACTTTGAAAATTTTCTTTATTAAAGTTTTCTGATCCTCTGCAACATGTTTACTGAAAAGTATGGAGGATTTAGACCAATTTGGAATTTGTCCAGAATGCTTACAGAAAAGGTATCTCAAGATCTAATCCGCCGCTTCAGTCTTTTGGTGATGCTCATTGGTTTAGGGTGTATTAGATGTGTACGTTAATAACTACTAAGTGAGTGTATGGGCGTGTATGGGAGATCTGGTCCGCGTCTGTACCGCGTTTAAGAATAAAAATGGCTCGAGCTACTCACGAAGTAAACGGTTGGATCGTCGGTCAGACCGATCGGACGGCCAGCAGTCGATGCGACTCGTTCACACTAGACCGTATAGGTTTGGCCTCCGTTCCTCTCCTTTCCCTCCACCTCTACCCAGGCACCAGCCCACCACGGTCCTCCGCCCCCGGCCGCCGCCCATTTCAAACCCTCCACCTCTACCCGGCTCAGCCCCGATGGCCACCGACATCGCCGGCGACGTCGAAACCAACCAGCCCCAACCCGCTCCCGACGACCTCGACGACAACGGTTTCCCTACCGCAGCCGCCGGCGCCAGCAGCTTCGCGGACGACTTCTACCGTAGCGGCATCGACTGGTCCTCCCTGCAAGCCCCTCCTCGGCACAAGGGGGAGGCAGCCTCTGAAAGAATGTCAAGGGCGTCGGCTCTCTGGTGCAGAGTAGCCTCTTCCAGGCGTGGGGGATCGACAAGCCGCCGCGGGAGGAGGCGGCAGAGGGCGGCTCGCTGGTGCAGAGGAGCCTCTTCCAAGCGTGGGGGATCCAGAAGCCGCCGCGGGAGGAGGCGGCTCAGCGGTTCCGTGCTGGGACCGGGGTTTCCTCCTCCTCTCCCTCTTCTTCTGGTGCTTCGTCCGGTAGGAAGCGGCGATGGGGAGGGTCGGAGGAGAGCGGGGCTCCTGCGGCGAGGAATCCCGTCGCTTGCCCCTTCTATAAGAAGATTCCCGGTAAAGCCCGGTCCTGTACTCGTTATTGGGACTACCGCTGCTCATATAGTCCATTGATAAATTGTATACGATGTACTCCGTAGTATCTAGTTAATTCGTGTGCTGACTACTGCGTGTATGTGGCTATAGGCTATTGAAACCGTTATTCGTCTCTTAAGCAACTTCTTGTTGGAGATCAAGTTTCTTAAGCAGTGAGAATAGTGCATATCTAATAACTATGTTCTTTTAGATAGCTTACCCACATGTGCCATGTGATATTTAATAATTTATCTCGCTGATTAAGTCTTTTCATGTTTTTGTAAATTGGACGGACCTAGGTACTCCGTTCACGGTGATGCATTTCGATATGGAGCGTTGAGGGATGCTCTGCTTATTTTCTTAGCCATTTTCATTACGATCATTATGGTGGCTTAACCAAGTGGTGTCATGGTCCTATCTATTGTACTGCACTCACTGCACGCTTGGTGAAGATGTTACTCTCAGTCAATTCTGAGTAAGGCCTTTTTTGATTGTTTGATGATGAATTGTCCAATTGCAGCAGTGTTAACCACTAAGTTCTAAAATTGACGTTTGCAGGTACATTTGTCCCATGGAGCTTGATACTGAGTATGTCATTGATGGAGTGACTGTTACCTTGTTGGAGGCCAATCATTGCCCTGGTGCAGCTCTAATTCACTTTCGTCTTAGTGATGGGAGGACCTATCTCCACACTGGGGATTTTAGGGCATCAAAATCCATGCAATTGCACCCACTCCTCCAAACTGGACGCATAAATTTGCTTTACCTGGATACAACATATTGTAATCCAAAATACAAGTCAGTTCACAACTGTGGAGTGTAAGCATTTTCTCTGTAATGGCTACTTTCCTTACCTCTTTGATTTTTTTAGGTTCCCACCAAAGGAGGATGTCATCGATTTTGTTGTGAGGACAGCTCAAAGATATATAAAGAAGCAACCAAAAACACTCATTGTTGTTGGGGCATATAGCATTGGGAAAGAGAATGTTTATCTAGCAATTTCTCAAGCTTTAGAGGTATTCTGTATACACGTGAGATTTCACCCTTTTTTCCGTTGTCTTCTGGTCAATTACTTCCTGATGTTGTGCTATCTGAAGTGGCCATGCGGATCTTCTAGTTCTCAGATAATACATTTTGTGTAATATTCTTGAAAGGTCCCTATATATACTGATGCATCACGAAGGCGAATTCTTCACTCATTTGGCTGGCCAAACTTGTCCAAAAGGTTAAGTTCATGCAATCAAAGTTCACTCCATGTTCTACCCCTTGCATCAGTGCAACATGAGGTCTGAAGACAAATTTCAGATACATTAAATTCGATGACTTTATCTTCTATCAATTCTTACAAGAAACTGGCTTTTGTTAGAAATTGAAGACTTACTTGGAGACTCTTAACCAAAGGTTTCTAGCTGTGCTGGCTTTTCGACCCACAGGTTAATGCTCTTGGGGAAATCAATTTTGTGTCCAATTTTTTAACTGCATGATTCTTAGTTTTATTTTGTAATGTCTTATTAGGTTGGACTTTCTCTGAGGCAGCTGGAAAAGAGCTTGACCTAATTAAACCAAGCTCTAGGGGCAGCATTACAATTACGGTAGGATTTGTTAGAGCTGATGTTGTATCCCTTCATGTTTAATTTGTTAATGAAAAGGTGGGTAACCACCACTTTATTTCCGAAAATAAGCTATATATGATGCTCACTGGACTTAATTTCTGCTAACCACAAACTGAATTTGTTTTCTTATGATTCAAAAGGCGATTCATATATCAGATATTCCAGCTATCTCATCTTCGATACCCTCGTAGAGCTTTTTGATTGCAGCCAAAGCCAAAACGAGTTGCACCCTATCTTAGATTGTTCTATATGGATTTTGTGTTTTGATGAGCTATCTTACAATTGCTTCTTAGAAGATTATTTTCTCTTGTCAAACTGTAAGATGAACTAATTTTGTAACCAAAACCTGAACCTGTATTGGACGCATATGTGGTTTCAAATTCAGAGTTCTAAGCTTTAACTGCAACATGGTGATTTTGTGTTATACTCATTCGTGTCCAATCTGTAGCAGATGTACATGTTCAGCATTTCCAAACTGCTTTACATATTCTGTTCTTTACGATATCCTTCAGAGTAATTTCTTCTCCTTGTAGGTGTACCTTATAGCGAGCATTCAAGTTTCACTGAGCTTGGGGACTTTTTGAAGGTAAAGCCCTGGTTGCTAAATCACTGTAATATTTGCTTTGATGTCTTCTAATTATATGCCAATGTTTGCTGGCTAGTTTGTGAAACCTCAAAAGGTAATCCCGACTGTTAATGTTGGAAACGCAGCAAATCGAGATAAAATGCAAGCATATTTCAAGCAATGGATGAAGGGCTTGTGATGGATGAAGCATGACTAGTTTCTATATAAGCCTCTTCTGTGGAATGTTCAGCATGGTATCTACTGTTAATGTTGGAAAAGCGGCAAATCGAGATAAAATGCAAGCATATTTCAAGCAATGGATGAAGGGCTTGTGATGGATGAAGCGTGACTAGTTTCTATATAAGCCTCTTCTGTGGAATGTTCAGCATAGTATCTATTGTACGCCTTCCTACATACATAGTTTTACTTAAATGATTTATTTTCATATTGTCCTATAAAGACATATACTTGAGAAAATGCCTATTTTGTGCTAGTGCATCATGATGTTACATGAAGAGCAGCCAACTTCTTCCTTAGAGGATTACATCTATTTATGGTTCTCTACTGAAAAGGTATGCTTAAAGAGGCGTCACTTTTCCCCACATTTTGCGAAGGCATGCAGAAGCCTTGTGTCTTGATGTGTTGATAGAAAGAAAAGTTATTGACAACCCTACAAATGGGTGATCACAAGCAACCAGGGGCCTGCTCGGCCAGTAGTGACGCATGAAGTGACCTGGCTCAGAAACTGGCTTTTGACTGTATTTGTGTTGAACAGCCCAGTAGGAGACATCAGAGTTTTGCTGCTTCCAAATCCATCATGCTGCGAGCATTATCATTTGAGAGGCATGGATTTTTACTGAAAGCAGATTAGATTTTGTTCTGCTGTTCTCATTTTGAGGCTTGCTCATTTGTTGCTCGTTGATAAAATTGTAAGTTGTAACATTACAGACTAGTTATTATTAGTTATTGTCCAACCAGACACATTGCTCTGCACTCTGCATTCCTTCATCCACAACCATAATTTTGTACATCATTTATTTCTCATTGAATGAAATGCATGATTTTCAAATGGCACTGGTTGCTGAAATTGTAAGAAATAACATTACAGACTAGTTATTATTAATTATTGGCCAACCAAACACATTGCTCTGCACTCTGCATTCCTGCATCCACAATCATAATTTTGTACATCATTTATTTCTTATTAAATGAAATGCAGGGTTTTCATATGGCACTCTGGCTGATTCAGTCGAGTTCAGCTCAGTTGTCTTCAGAATTTCATGAATTTGTCTCCTAACCCAATTTCTAATTACACAATAAGGTTCCTATTGTAATACCTGCTACTGAAGTAACTTTCATCAATAACATCAGCTGAAACTTGAGCTCTTGTTGTAAGTAAACTACCGCGCTTATGAATCCCAAGTGGATTCCACCAGGGCGATATATGCATGAGACTACTGATGGTAACAGTAGATATCTTCCTGAGATTTCTGCTGCTCATCGCAGTAGCTTAATGACGTATCCCCATTGTAGGTGTCATCACTCATCTGGACATTACAATTGCCTCCTAAACCTAAAAAGTCTTGTGTTAGTCCCACACCTCTAACTCCAAAATGCTTTCATGTGCATTTTGCTGCATGTGATCCTTACCGGCCATGTTAGAACTACTTTCTCTTCTATTTTCTGCCCTCCGGGAGAATGGCGGGAGTCCAATCCAAGGCACTATATTATTAGGTCTACCAGCCCATGGTGAGCTCATGTAAGGGCTGCTGTTGTCTTCAGCAGTCTTTCTATCGCTATTAGCTGAAGTCCCTAGAATTCCGGAAGAAACACCAACATGACTCCTAGTGGTGAAGTAATTCGGGAAACCTTTCAGAAGTAATGGCGATGTAGGATCTTCACTGGTCTTTGCTCCCATCTCTGATGCTTTCTGTAGCAGGGCCGTCGCTGACATATATGGAGAGCTCATGGACATGTAAGGAGAGTTTGGTTCGCTCCCATCTATCGGAATGCTGGAATCGTTTGGTAGTATCTGGTTGGAGAACAGTGAACTATTCCTTGCCATGAAAGCATAAGGAGACTTAGATCTCATATGTTTATCTGAACTCTGGTTATTTCCGGAGAAGTTTTCAACTGCATCAGTTGGCGAAAAGCTCGCACCAGGTATTGTGTGTGGAAAGATGTCTTGCTGTTGACCATGCAAACTTCCCACCATTGCAGCGAGGCTTTGGTTGATTCTGGAGTTATCTTCAGTTAGTGCATCACAGAAGGCTCGATGTGTGATGAAGCTATCTTTTCTGTAACAATATTGTAACAGAAAAAAAAATCAGTTTCCAATATTGTCATTTCAGATGGCCACACTTATGATTTCACCAGTGGTGCAGATTTTTTTGGAGATTCCACTATTCAACCCTTCATTCTTATGCTTATAACAAAGTCATTAACTATGATATGTCAAATTTTAACTCTTGACAATCAGTTTGGATCTTTTTTAAAGTGTGAGAAATTGATGCCTTGATTATTATTTTTCAAAAACATGTGCTACGTCCTGGATTGATAGTAGCTTGTTTTCTTTTGACAATCAAACTTCCTAGTTACTACCTCTGTCCCGAAATATTAGATGTTTTGGTTGGCTAAAACAGCCCACGAAAACGTTTTATATTTGTAGACAGAGGTAGTAGTAAACATACAATCAGAGGTAACTGAATATCACATCTGGAGCAGTCATAAGTAGAGGTAACTGAATATCACATCTGCAGCAGTCATAGTCCAGTTGAAACTTCTAGTAGCTGAAGTACCAGACAACTTCAGGCATTTCACTTTTTAGGTTCTTGTGTAGGTTATAGCTGTTGATAGAAGAATACCTTGAGAATATTGTTCCGCAATCACAGCGGTACTCCTTGGTGCCACATATCTTTGTGTGTGCTCTCCGGTCTGATTGAACGGCATATTTCTTAGAGCATCTTTCGCACTTCCATTTCTTCTCACCATGCTTTCTCGAGTAGTGTTTCTTTATGCCTGTCAGGTCACCCAAAGCACGGCTTGCATCATGATGAGGGCAAGTGACCTCGGGGCAAATATACACCTTCTTCTTAGCCTCAGTGCTGCTTGTCTGTTTGAGCTTCCATGGTAAGTTGTGACATCTCCTGTGGAGTTGAAGGTTCTGGTCTCTCTGGAAACCCTTATGGCAGACTTCACATATATATCTGTTTGTTGCCAATAGTGTCTTCGGTGAGAATGCAACTACTTCTGCATCTGGATCTGCACAATGAACACAATAATGACGTTGGATATTAACAGTTGTTCCTGTGCACATTTCACTTAACATCAAACTGTTTGCTTGTTATGTGTTTCAATTATTGCTCTCTGGCTTGGATCGTAAAATAAATTGTTCCTGAAATGAAACATGACAGGGTGAGACTGTAAAAGAATTTTTGATAACCAAAGTAGCCTGTTGCCTGATCACTAAGATGCCAGTAGCTTCCTTTATGGGTATGATTTCATTTCCCTTCTGCATTTCTTGCAGTGCCCAGTGTTCTTCCTCTTTCCTCTTTCTTTTTTTGCTAGTACACTAGTAAAAAGCCCGTGCTACACTAGGGAATCAAAAAACGATGTGACCTGATGCTTTTATTTACCAGAGGCGGCAGAGGAGACTTTAGCTTCCTTCTATGCTCGTAGGTTTGTAATGGTTGCACTTGTCAAGGTTGAGATGTGAGCTAGAAAAGGAGTGAACGGACAACCACAAACTCAACTCAATCTTTATAAGTAGGAAAGCTAATCTCTTTGTAGCCTATGCGGATTTCTTTAGATTATGGATAAATCCTAAAAATACCAATATAATAGAAATCTTGTTTAACTGAAAATTCAGGCTACACTAATCTCATTATATGTCTTTATGCCTGCATTTTTCTGGTCAACTTGATACTATGGCAGCATTTTACCATCTTTATTTGAGGACCATGATTCTGATTCTTAATCTATTTTAAAGTAGTGTTGAAAATTATATTTGGATTATTAGGCTTAGAACCATCTTTAGCGCTATCATGTTTATGTGTTTCTGGTAGTTGAAAAGCGCTAAAGCATAGCTCAGATGTATCGCTTGAACACATGAATACTCAAATAATATATGGTGCAGTTGTTTCTTACCTGGGTTGCCTGGATGACCTCGTCTCTTTTTTGCTGCAGGGATGATGGGGTTGCCTTTGCTCAGTGCTGCTTCACAGACTGCCAACTTATGCTGCTGCTCGAAGTTGATTTCGGACTCTTCCTCAGATGTGTAAGACATTGTTTGGTAGCTCAGTTCTGGGTGTTCGAATGTGCCAGAGAAGAGAGGAGAATGCTTATTTAAGCATGAGGGTGCAGAATCAACAGAATGCTGACAAATAATAAGGGCCATTTCTTTTCAGTCAGCATCGAGGACTGTAGCTTTACCATTACTGTTAAACGGTGAAATATTTATTCTGTTCCACTTATTACAGTAATCTCGTTAATCGGCCTAATAGTTTTTGTGAGACCACTGAAACCACGCGCAAGGAGACCTGTTTTTCAGTTGAAGAAGTAAATTATCCATGAGCTGCATGCTGCCTCGCACATGATAATTCCATTTCATAGCATTTGTATGAACCAAACACTGGAGGACCCTGTGATCGTTTGGAAGATATTTAAAGTTAATGTCATTTCAGTAGAATGTCAATTTCTGGTGATTTTTTCTTGTACAGGTTAGATGCTGTACAGATTATAAATACCAACAAGAGAGGACAAGTGCATCAGATACTCTGAAAGGTATAAACTAGCCTGTCGCTGCCGACATGTATTATTTTGCACGTATATTATTTATTATCAGCGAGACAATGTCACAATCAAACGAAGAAACTGATGGAAGAATGACAGTAAATTAAACATAAAGTGCAGGCATGAGACGGTTGCGTCGGTAGCTCGGTATAAAGGAGAATGCCAATGGAGAGATCTGGCATATGTGACAAATGCTGGCCACATTTTTTAGTTGGTATATATATCCTTCCTATGAACCCTCTCTCCTTTTGCAATTGGTGTTTATGAGTAGGTGCAATGTTTTATTAGGCTCCAAACATAAAGTAGAAAATTGATGGTTACTAGCTTTGGTATTGTTGGATGACCATCTACCATCGCTCACAAACCACTGACCCATCTTTCTTGGTTTTATGAGCCAACTTATTGCATTTTCTGCTTATTAAGTTAGACTGTATCTTTTCTTTGAAAAATTCGCAGGAATCGATATGAAAAAGGAGTCTTATATTCCAGAGTCACTGCAAACTTGCTCTCATTTTATTTATTTCCAAGGTAGATGTCTGTTATGTGCATCTGCATATGTTGAAATTTGAAAATAATAAAAATAGAAGAATACCAGCATCTATCAATATATCAAAGAGGACCCGTTTAGCCCTCCCCTCCACCCTTCCACGTCGCCTCCTTTCTAGCGCCGTCTGATCGCGAAACGGACGGCCCAGATTGGGACGCGTCGCCCGACACTGCTCCAGGAACAGTTTTACACTTCTACAGTGCTAGAGTGCCTCCGCGCCGCCCATTTTCGATCGGACGGCCAGCAGATGGCCAGCGCGTCCTTTTTACAAAAAGCATCCTGTGTTCCCCAAACATTGCGGAGCAACCAAATCTTCGCACGTAAAAGGACCTATCTGAAAATTACGGAAACCGCAGGGGCTTCCATGCAAAACGACGCCACACCTCCCCTTTCTCCTCCTCTCTCGCGCGACGGCCCGAGGTCACCGCCGGCGACGCCGCGCTCCGCCGCCGCCACGGCCCTCCCCAGACGAATCGACCGCCCCCGGACGCTCCGCCGTCGCCGCCTCCACCACCTCACCGCAGATCAGCCGCCGGAATGCCACGCCGTCGCCATAATCGACGCTGGCGTGTCCGCAGGTCGCCGCCGCGTTCGCAGGCCGCCGCGGCCGCTCCGACGACCCAAAATGGGCGGCGCCGCCGCCTACGGGAGCTGCGCGACCAGGCGCGCTCGCCGCGCGCACGCTCGCGTCCCAGGACGCGGTGACGCGCCGCCGGCGAGGTCCACGCCGCCGCGGCCGAACCAGCCTCTTCTGGCCACTGTGACGTCATCACATGACGTCACAGAGGGCCCACGCGTCAGATTTTTTTTCCTGTTAAATGCTGTAATATCAATAAATTCAAATTTAAATATCCCCACTACGACAATAAAAATAAATATATCAAATTGGCCACAAAAAAAATAAAAGGTGATTATTCATGTCACACGATAAAAATTCAAATTTGAATATTCCAAAATTTTAAGCACCTTTCAATTTTGTCCATTTTCATCCACCGGAAAAATATGCATAACACATCCGAACGATCGGAAAAAATAAATCTAACTATATATAATATACTACCTACTCATGACAAGAAAACAAACATGTCTTCAAATTCCAATTTGGTCAACATTTCAAGAAAATACAATTGTGCTTCCTCTAAACATTATTTGCAAAAAATAACAGATTCACATCCTTCAACATAGATTGAATTTCAGAAATATAAAAAACATATGCAACTGATCAGAAGCTACTTATGACAAAAAACAAACATGTTTCCAGCAAAAAAAAAATTAATGCGAACCAACGAGTATGTTTTAAAATTCCAATTTGGTAAAAATTTCACGAAAAAATCAAATACACTTCCTCTAAACATTATTTGCAAAAAAAAAACCAAATTCATACCCTCTAATTATGGATTGGATTTAAATAAATTTTAAAAGTTCTCAAATAATTTATTTCCTCTAATTATTGAGCTAAATTAACCATCTAATATAAATTCAATAATTTCCCAAATTTCCACGCTTTCTAAAAAAATGACATTTCCAAATTTGAATTTTACCACGTGACATGTCCCAAAATCGGAACGATTTTCCGAACGTGTTTTCTCTTTGCATTTCAATAATTTTTAAATTTCCACACTTTAAAAAATAAGAATATTTCCAAATTTAAATTTTATCGCACGAGCGCGTTGACAAACGAAAATACAATAAACATAAAAAAGTGGCCACAAAAAAAATGCTGACTATTCATGTCGCACGGTAAAAAATTCAAATTCGAATATTTCAAACTTTAAAGTGCCTTCCAAGTTACTCAGAATAATACAAATAATACATAGAAAACAAACTTAACAAATTTTCAAAATTCTCACACAAACTTCAAAATTCTCACACAAAAATTACACGAGCATTCCATCCTGCAAAAAAAAAAAAAGGTAAATGAAATGCCCAAGGAAAAATTCAAAATTTAACAAACCTTAAGACTGTCTCCACAAAAATTTCACCAAAATTGTTCAAATGCCAAATACGGATATTTGAAACTTCTAAAAGTCTTCCAAATCTTTCGAAATAATTTCAAGATCTGAACAAATTTTAGCCACGACCTTTCTTTGCATTTCAACAAATTTCAAATATAGACACTTCAAATATGTGGACATCTTTCAAATTGCAACTCTACCGCCATAACAATGCAAACAAATTTGAATATTTCAAAAAAATTGAGCTGCGCTTCAAATCTAACAGTACCATTGACGTCAAAAATATTTCAGATCTAAATAACTTTCCAATTTGACTAATTTTCGAAGCCTAAACAATTTCCAAACACAACCTCTCTTTGCATTCCACCAATTCTCAAATTTATGAAAATTTTAAATGCCGACATTTTCCAATTTGATATTTTCCCCACGGGTGCGGCGGTGCCGCCGCATCAAAGTTACCTAGTACATATTCATGTGATATTTCTTTTCATTGACAGAGGAAGCATGTAGATAGTAGCCCTTTGGAAGCTACAGCTATCATGGTGCTGCGGTGTGGCCTAGTCTCCTGCCGTACATAAGAACGTAAAGAACTTTATATGCTTCTGGCTGTGTTCAAGGGATTTGGAATTCGTGCTGGCCGGGCGCTGTTGGATAGGAACGTATGCTTAACCTCGGCGCGCGATGATTCCCGAGAAACGAAATAGAAGCTGTGGCCTAGTTTTTTTATTATCATATTACCGAAATATCGAAGTGCGGAGCTCAGAATAGACAATGATCTTCTAAGTCCAAAATCGAAACAAATTTCAGCTCTCCACATATTGGCTTGGATCGATTGTTCATGTTCAAGTTCCTTTAGTTTGTGCAAGGACATTTGGTGCGCATTAACCAGTAGAAAGCTTGCTTCAAGGTAGATTCTTACATGTTTGGGTCTAGGGTGGGCGTATTTCGTGTTTCACTTTTGTAGGTTACCGCACTCAGAAAGTCATGTTTGGGTTATACTTTTATTTGACTATCGCTACAGTTTAGTCGAGTTAGAAATAGTTATTTCTCCATCGATGTTGGTAGCTGTCAGACCACTATCTTCTCACACTTTTGTGTTTATAGTGGACGATTCTTAGTGTTTCTCACTGAGAAACGGCAAATATCGTTTTAAAACGAATCAGTTGCACATAAATCAGAGAAAATCCAGTTTCCCGGGTTGTGATCAGGTCGTTTTGCATCAGCAAGGCAACAACCTTTTTTACTTCATGCCTCTGATATAAGGTGGTAAGAAAACTGGAATAGAAGCTGTAGCTACTGTCTAACAAAAGACGAGGTGATTGCTATCACCATATGATGGTTATTATGAACTGATGTGTAAGTCAGCATCTCGGATATCGAAGGAATAATACAACTTAGCCTGCAATGGACACAAAGCTTCTGATGTGCTGGACCATGAACATCTGGTAGTCTGGGGTGAAGCGGTGCAAATATTACATTTTGCAAGATGAAATATTATGATACATCATCTGCACAGTTGTCCATATGTAATTGGTAATTTCACAGATATTTTTGAACTTCAATGCTAATGTGTTTCTCAAAAAAATTGGTTGACAAGATGAAATCGTGACTTCACATGTTCCTAGGAAAAATTGTAAAACACGCACACTAGTCCAACACCTATTTCTTTTCTAATTAATACATATGCCACATAATCTAAGCCCAACAACACTTTGTGTACAAAACTATATAAAAAACTTCCTGACAAATTCTAAGCCCAGATGCTCTTTAGTCAAATCAACAATGGTACTGTACCCTTTAAGATCAATATAATGCAACAAAAAACGGTTAGGTTAGCCTAACCTCACACTTTCGGTTAAGATCTCTAAATCTCATATGTGATCCCAACTTTGAGCAGTTGGTCTTTTGGAATTGACAACACCTTGTGACCCTCTGCCAAGTTCCTCCTCAAGAATGCATACACATGGTTTACCACTATCTTCTTTATGACGGATGACTTGGGTCCTGCTATCACATTAGCTGATCCCATCAGATAAACCACCCCTCGCTCCATCTCTACGTCAATCAGTTGCTTCTCATCTTCAATT
Source organism: Poa pratensis (assembly GCA_947311845.1). Classification (NCBI taxonomy): domain Eukaryota; kingdom Viridiplantae; phylum Streptophyta; class Magnoliopsida; order Poales; family Poaceae; genus Poa; species Poa pratensis. The sequence goes on from CAMZMU010000053.1 coordinate 45,094,388, forward strand.
GTCTGAAGCGAATAGGTACTCATGTTCCCTACATGGCTGCTCATTTGTGGCTCTATCACCTCCTTACTATGCACAACAGAGAGTGTGGATTGCCCGGTCCTTGTCTGGCCTTCCAAAACTCTGGTTAGAGAGTCGGAATCCTCATTCTCCGGTTTATCTGCTACAAATATACTCTCATCTTCGATGAACATCTTCAGCCTGTCCACGAGGAACCTTGCAAATTCCCCCGACTCCTCTACCGTGTCACTGTACCCATACCGTGCTACGCACCGGAACATCCGATGCTCCCTTGGGCCAACCTGCCGGAAGAGGAACCGCTCCACGGGTGCAACATGTGGGATGGGTAGGTGCTTGATCGACATGAACAAAAAGACAGTGTGCACAGATGGTATTTTCTGCACCAACCGCAGAAACACAGGGGGATACCTTGGACAAGCTCCGAGTACAGGAGGCCTACCCCAGGGATACGTTGCACATTATGCTTCTCGAGCAGTGTGGTCACTTCATCGATGGGACGATGTGGTCAAGCTCATACCAGTACTTCATGACAAGCACATAGTGCCATGTTACCATTAGGGCCATCAGGACAGCGCGAAGCAGAACGGCAGGTACCCACCCTGGATGAATTTTGAAGTATTGAAGAAAGGTAGATCCACTCTACAGAACTAAACACGACGTAAAACAAGAAGTGAAGATGATATTCTTCTTCCACACGAGCAACATCACAATGGTCATCAAATGGGTGGTGATTGAGAAGACGGTGACGACACAGATCCCTGTGGATCAACATTATCAAATCAGTAAATGTACCTAATGTTCTTTTCAAAGACTTGTAAACTAATTACCATAGGCATTCCCGATTTCAGTGGTTGTTCTGAAGGTGATCGTGATTATGACGCTAGCCAGTCCCATCAGAAAATTCACTTCTGGAATGTACACCTGTCCCCCGTGATGCTTTGAGGTATGGATCACACGAACCCTGGGGAAGCAACCAAGAGATAGGGCCTTGGAAAGATAGCGAATGCACCAGAGAGCATTGCTTGGCTTGCAATGATAGCCGAAAATATGGCAATGATGAAGGTTGGCCAGAACAATGGCGCTGCATTTTCCATACAAAGAGATAAATCTTATCTTTTGAGAATCACAAACTACTTCACCTAGAAGGACAAAACCCGTTTTAAGTTGGTTGTACCTGGGATAGATCTGTAAAAGGTTTCCGCAACATTCTCTGGAAATTTTCTCAAATATGCTGCCTGCCCAATGTAACATAGTGCCACCGAGGGGAACAAAACACCAGTGAAGCTTATCTAGTTGAGAGTACGGAAGCTAATGTAAGATATTTCTCTGAGACCTGGGCGGTGAAAATTGCTACATTTGAAAATGGACCTAGAGGCTAGAGTTGGGAGTAAAATACGGTGAAGCAAGAAGTGACGTGGCCATTACCTGAATGGCCCTGATATTGAAGTGTCCCAGGTCAGCATACATACCCTCTGTGCCTGTGGCATAAGGCAACAGATTCAGATTGCAGGCTGCAGATTCTCTTTTCATTGCTTTTTCATCAAAATGTTTACCTGTAACGCACAAGATAGCACCTCCCAGTGAAATCCATGCTTCTTTCCCATTTCTTCTGAAGTAATCTAGTATGTGCATTGGATTGAAGGCTCGGAGAATGCCGATCTCATACATAACGATATTGTACATTCCAATGCCAGCAATAAGAATAAACCACACAGAAATGATTGGAGCAAAGGTGTACCCGACCTTATCTGTCCCAAAACGCTGGACTGAAAAGAGCATGAACAGAATAGGCACCGAAATCCAGACTACCTGTGCTGTACAAGAAAGGCAACATACACTAGATGTGATTAAATCTGGGTAACTACTAATCAGTGATAATAGTAGTTATTTTTCACATACTTTCAGTTAAACTTGGCACCTTCTCTCTGATCCCACTTACTGCAGAGAGCACTGCAGAAATAGATGAAAAAATCCATTAGTAATTCCGTAAACCAATCACAATGTGACCTAGTGATGACTCAATCTAATATTATTGTTACCAGAAATTGCTGGTGTCAAGGTTCCATCACCCATCACCATGGATGTGCCAAGGATTGTGATGGTGAAGAGCCCAACCTTAGCTGCCTTGCTGGACTCAAGCTTCTCCTTCAACCATTGTGCCCTCCTCAACGGTAAGCTCGGTGACTCTATGCTGTAATTCGACACCATTGAATCCTCCACCTGCTGGTTCGGGATCAGCCTTATCTTTGAATATCGCGATATAAGTGAGTAGAGTGCAAACGTACCACCTGTAATAAATGTGTAGAGGAGACACACTAAGCACTCCAGCTTGACATGTCAAAATTCTAAATATATTAGCTTACCATCTCCATTATCATCTGCATAGAGCACAATGAAGACATACTTGATCATTGGTATAAGGATGAGAGTGTACAGGATGAGCGACAGGACACCCAGGAGATCATCTTGTTCTTGATGCCATTAGGGAAGGTGCTCGAGTACACATAGAGCGGTGATGTCCCAACATCCCCATAAATGATGCCGATGCTCTGGAATGCAAGATTCAGTACTTGTGTCCAGTTTCCCTATGTCACCCAAAAGGTTCATTCCTGTCAAACTATAGTGAAGAGAAACATGGTTCTTCATCATAACCAAGTATTGTGTGAAGCAGACCTTGGAGCCATGGCCCTTTATATTAGAGACCTTCTCCGCATCGCCAAATAGGAGTCTTGGCGTTCAAGCCGCTTGGTCGTCTCGATGCTCGATGGGTCCTCAACTTCTAGTGACATTCGTGCTCCGTGCTACTTATGAGCACCTCCTAATACTTTTAAGGGTTTCTTGAAGTATCTTAAACTCTAGGCTTCGACCCTTACGTGCATGCACATATGGTTCCAAGTTCCCGTAATCAGATTGTCCGAGCACCAAGCCTAAGATCATTGTTGCGTATACCAACAAATCAACATCAAAATAGATGGAGCTAAACAAGACGCAAGGTGGTGCTGATGATTAGCTGATGTTCGATATGTATCGTCCGCCCTTAGCCAAGCTGTAAAGAGTCAATGAAAGTCAGTTAGAGAAGAGCAAGCTGTAACATGCAAGTTCCATGGTTTCGGAGGGAGAAAGGGTACTAAATTAATTAGAAAACAGCATATGTCTGTAAAATTATTATCAAAGATGAATTATCCATCTTTACTCTAACATTGACTCCTAATCCAAGCATCCACACTAGTTCAACTAGTAAACTTCAGACTGAACTTAGTTATAAGGAAACACCCATCAACTTATGCCACAGTCCAGATTTCACCCCTCAAGTCTTAAACTGTATAAACCGCACCACCAGGTATTCCAAAGTAATTTTGGATGGCGCGTGGTGAACTTCGCAAATGTAAAGTCCAGTTGACATAGACAGATATAAAAGTAAGAGACTTAAAAAATAGAAATATACCAGAAGCATCAACAGTAAGTCTGATTTTAATCTGATTTCAAAACATTTAGGTAAAAAGGGGAAATCATAATTATTCTGGAAAAGGAAGAAGTTTTAAACAAAAGAATGAAGAAAATTAGTATTCTGTGAAATAATTGTGATTATTTTCCTTGAAATCTTCCCAAATATTTCGATTTTTCTAAAATTACCAGATTTTCTTCATTTTCCATATCTTTGAGTAAATGTTAGAATGCTTTTTCTTATTTTTTATAAAATTTTGGGATTTCCTCTCTACATTTCATTGCTTTCAAATAGATGCCACATCTACGAAGACCAGCGCCATACCATTCTAGTTATTTTGGATTAGTTAGATAAACTCATCCTGAATGGCCATGATGCTTCGAGGTTTTTTGCATACAGTGGATTGGAACAGATCACAACTTACAAATATTGGTTTGCTCACTGCCTCACTTGCTGTACCTTAAATAAAGAGAAAAGAAACTGGTTTGCTGCATCTGACATTTGACAACCAAAACATTCACCCATAAGCCACGACAGGACCCCCCCCCCCCCCCCCCCCCCCCACAAATTGCATGGCTGTCCCCAAATTTTGTGAGCATCAACAGAAGATAATACTCGAGAAAAAAAGAAAAGAAACATTACCCTCGATAAACAAATTTCCATCAACAAAAAAGAAAAGAAACATTACCCGCGAGAAACAAATTTCTGGGACGAAGAACAGCGGAAGACAGTGCGGAGACCGGAGGAGTTCCGGGGGCGGAGAGGAGAAGAAGAGGGGACACCGGCGGCCAATGCATCTCGTACTTGTAGTGCGGGGAACGTCCCCGCGGTGAGGAGGAGAGGAGGATCACTGGGCCGCGCGCCGTGAAGCACGGAGGACTGGATTCGGAGGTCAGCCGCATCGCGTGCCATGGACCCCGTGTGAGGTCAGCTTTGTTTTTGTCGTCCCGGTCGAGGACCCCGGTGGGTTTACATCCGGAATTTACGACACATTTTCTGTTTAGTTAGGATGGGGGGACGTCGCAAACAGATACCCGCATTTTGTCCGATTGAATCGGCAAAACAGACAGGCGTCTGAACCATGTCCGCCCCACCCAACGGTCTAGGCCTCTAGGCCGTCCGGTCAGTGTTTTGACCATTTTACCACTTTGATCATCCAAACACACAAATATAGGAAACACAGAAAATAAATATAGGAAACAAATAGTTATTATAATCTGAAAAATTCAAATAGTTATTACAATCCATGTAGTTCAGCAGATAATACAAATGGTTCCATAAATAGTTTTACAAACCAAATATATAATAAATTGTATCGAAGGGAACTAATGCTGCTGGTTCCGTAGTGCTGCCACACATGGTCCACCAAATCATTTTGGAGCTTAACATGAGTCGCCTTCTCACGAATATCACGGTGGATGTCGAGGAACTGAGCAAAAGTGTGTAATCCCTGAGACTCAACCAACTCCGCCTGAAACTGCCATGCTTGATCATATATAATGTCATCACGCTCATCCTCTACGATCATGTTGTGCATGATCGCACAAGATGTCATCACCTCCCACATGGTCTCCTTCCTCCATGTCCTACCAGGGTGCCAAACAATAGCCCATCGTGATTGGAGGGCACCGAAAGCACGCTCCACATCCTTTCTAGCACACTCTTGTTCTTTGGCAAACCTATTTTGCTTCTCATCAATTTGTCTTAGAGATTGTCTTCACAAAGGTAGTCCATGTGGGATAGATCCCATCAGCAAGATAGTATGGCTTGTTGTATGTGTGACCATTGATCTCAAAAGGTCACCTCGGGGCATTGCCATTGGAGAGCCTGTTGAACATCGGAGATCACTGAAACACATTGATATCATTGTGCGAACCTGTCATGCCATAGAAAGAGTGTCAATCCACATATCTTGTGATGTCACGGCCTCAAGTATGACCGTGCACTCTCCAACATGGCCCTTGTACTGGCCCTGCCAAGCAAATGGGCAGTTCTTCCACTCCCAGTGCATGCAATCTATGCTGCCAATCATCACAGGAAAGCCCATGTACTCGTTGATCGACAAGAGCCGGGCCGTGTCCTCTACATTGGGCCCCCTCAAGTATTCCTTGCCAAAGACTTGAACCACAAATGCACAAAATTTGTACATAGCTTCTAGGCGCGTGGAGTCGCTCATCCGCACATACTCGTCCACAATATCACTGGAAACTCCGTATGCAAGCATGCAGATGGCTGCGGTGCATTTCTGATACGAGGAGAAGCCGAGGGTGCCAACCACATCTCTCTTGCATATGAAATAGTCATCATAATGCATCACTCGCAAACGGATATGGTTGAACAACGACCGCCTCATCCGGAACCGGCACTGGAACACCTTGGGAGGATATGTCGGTTTCACCCCACGAAAGTAGTCCCCGTACAGCTGGACATGGCCAGCTGATCTGTTGCGGTCCAAGGCGGGAGAACGCCCCGGCATAGACCCTCTGAACACTGGCCACATCCTCTATGTATTCATTGACAATGAGGGTGGCAACAAGACCATCGCTCTCATCATCAGATGAATCGTCGAAGGAGGATTTGTACACGATGTAGTTCTTGTAAAAATACTCATCGAATCTATCCATGGCGGATCCATACCTTAGTTCTGGCTGGGGAAAATGGCCGAACACCTTGTGGGAGGCGTGGGGGTCGTGGGTGTTTCGAGCTCCACGACCGTGAGATTCGCCGGCTGCGGCACGGAGGAAGCTGCTCCGGTGATGGCGGGGCAGAGGAGTAGGCGGCGGTCGCCCGGGAACGGCCTAGAGTACCAGATCGGGGTGGCGACGACAGTGTCACGGCGTGAGGGGCGAGGTAGGTGGAGAAGATTGGGGTGGGAATGGTCTGTCGAGCGGGCCAGGGGCGGACAGGGAGGACAAAATATGGGCCGAGTTTGGCTCGCGACGGACAAAAAAACGGAGATCGGTCTGTTTGCGTCGGCGCGTTGGGCCTTGGTTTTTGCCCAATCGGACAAAAACAGACGCACACGTACTAAATGCGTCGGCCCATGGGAGACATCCTTACGACAAGTCAAAAAATAAATAAAAATAAATTATCAAAACAATGACGAGACGGGTCAAAAGTACGAGTCTATAAGGTGAGGCCGTGAGGAATGTTAATAAAAACGATTAACCTTACAAAGGCATGTGTCTCGAATAGGGATTTTTTCGCTCTTATACTCAAGTGCTCCCTTTATCTTACAAAAAGTTACCGAAAACTTTATTTTACATGTTTTGAAAAAGGATTTGCTAATTCTTAGTCGGCTAAGAAATTCAGCCGACTTTGTAGGCATTAGATCCAAGTTGCCAAGTATGTTTGTAGCGTGGGCCGTTCTTTTGGGGTGTGTTTGGTTCGAGAATGAAGTGTAACTAGAAGGATAGGGCGCGCTTTGCTGCGCCCCTTCTTGGTGTTTGCGTTTAACCAAGTTCGTTCTTCTCACTGCGCATGTATTTTATGGCAGCTTCGGCTGCACTCTCGACGGTGGTGTACTCAGCATCTATTGAACAACAGCTGGACATGAACAGCATGGACACATCTGATGGAGCCAAGGTTCTCGACTTAATTTGGTGAAGATGGGATCGTAGTGCCTTCTGTTTATAAATGATGGAGCCGATCTTCATCCTCGGGGCACTCCCTCAGGGCAGCGGTGATTCTCTAATATTCTGACATGGGACGTAGAGATGCCCTGCATGGCATATATGAAAAGAATGAGAAGTTTCCAATGACATTGCAAACTACACTCTATTATACGACTCAAGTTCTTCCTCGAAAAGAAAAGGCCCACTCTTATTTTCCATTATAAAATATAAAGTATTCTACAATGCCAAACTAAGGAAATGGAAACAAAAAAGAAAAAGAAAAAGGATCATGTTTTTCCTCTTATTATTTGTACTACAGACCGAGCAACAGAACACAGCCAACATCTCAGCACACTAATACAACCCAACAGGAAGTTCGCACACAGACAATGATAAGGTAGGACAACTTCAAAGGTTTACAAAGCGCAAACAAAGGTAAGGCACGTAGAGTCTTGTAGAACCCATCAAACACCGAACCCAGGTTGTCACCCTCCTGCTGCATGAAAGATGTCATTGCTACTTGCTCGAAAAGATTTATTCCCCACCTCAGAATTCTTGAGCTTTCCTGCTTGATCTGCATAATCGACCAAAAATTAAGCTAAAAACACCACTCAAATGAAAACAAAAGGATCACAAAACCTTTTATTCTCAAAACACGCTTCATTTCGAAATGGCCAGATCATCCACAAGATAGCAGCTACACCAATTGTTATTTTGTTTCCTAAAGGCATGAATCAAACCTGAGAAAATGCTATTGACATAAGTGGGCATATCTTTGAGTCCAAAATCACATTGCATACACGTTCCAAATCAATTTTTCCACTGAACAATGTAAGAATAAATGGTAAATAGTATCATCAGCCTCACATAACCGACCAGGAATTCTTGACCTTTCCTGCTTGATCTGCATAATTGACCAGGATTTAAGCTAAAAGATCGAAGAGATGGGCCTGAGTACTTTGCCAGCAGGCAGCAGCTGTCGACGCCATTCTTCAAACTGTTGGTGATACACACATGATGAAACTATTTCACCAAAATAGCATACATGTACATGCTGTAGAATGCGGATAACATTATCTGTAATAAAACTCATTTATGCAAATTGCTAAGCAACATGGTATGTCTTGAATATACTGGAATTGACTTGACTTGACTTGACTTGATGTATCGCTTGAAGGTGGGAAGGTTCTACAGGTAAATTGCTCTTCCGTATCACCCTAATCTACACAACGATGAGAAATGTTATAGTGCTACAAAGGGAATCTGTACTGCTGTCTCTCAAAAGATTTTGTAGTTTCAAATTGAGATAGATGCCCAGTACCAGAACATTGTTCTACAAAACAACTTGTCATGCATCCATCTCAAGACAGGATTCAGAACTCCCTTGAGTAAAATCTAATATTTCTTTAGTCGCTTGTCATCACAATTCACAAACTGAAGCACATGCATAGAGGAAAAATTACAGTAATAGACTAACAATGTATGTTTCTGTTGGTGCTGACTGCTAGGCGCCTGATATTTTTCCTACACGGATAGAAATAATCTCAGGCCCTTGGTATACATTGGCACAGTACTAATGGATAATCACACCCTTACACTATTGTTATCCCAATACTACGCGTCTACGCCACATGCAACCAGGTTTGGGTTTATTCATACAACACTTTACTCAGCTGTCAAGATAATTGGGGGTAAACATGAAACAATCAGCTCTATGAGCACATTCTGGTGCCGAAACAACACATTATTCTAGGTACTCAAGTAATGCTACACGCAAACTGCTACATATATGTACAGCCAAGCAATCTTACCTAGCGATTGGAGTTCAAAATAGTCTCAGAACAATAAAAACGGAGGAAGCAAGCGAGCAGGTTGGTCAGCCAGACTGAACTTGCAATCCGACGAACATGACGACGCTGGGCTTCCCCTTGTTAGGGATGAAGGTCCGCTTCCCGGGATACAGCATCTGCGGAGCTCGCTGAAGACGGCCTGTACAAACCAAAAATAGAAGGGCATCATCTCCCTGCTTGACTTATTCTCCCAACACACGTTCGTGGTACGATTGGATTAGAAGAGGGGAGATAGGGCGAATGAATAGGTACAAGGCCATGAGGCCCATGACAGATACAGCTAATTCAGATCTTCCCCATGGAATCTGCATCTACTCCATGAGTCACCCACCTATTACTGCCTCCAACGACCAAGCTCACGTATGAACCTAAGCTTGAGGGAAAGGGGAAAAGCAAGAGTCCAAGAGAGGACATTACCGCAGCTTGGCCGGGGACGAAGACGACATCAACGAATGATACCGGCCGGATCAGTGAGTCGGCCGAGCTCCGCTGGAAGAGCTGCAACGACGACTGACGTCGACGCGCTTCGCGAGGGAGGGGGAGAGGCTGCAGTGGCAAAGCAAAGATCTCGGGACGGAGGCGAACAAGAGAACTGTGGCGGCGATAGGGTGAGCGGTGGTGGCGGCAGGCGTGGGGACCATAGCTCTTTCTCTGTTTCTCCGTGCTCATCGCAGAGCATCCGGATTGCTGAATCGCCCCACGAACCACCCATCACCGCGAGTAAAATTATTGACCGAAGAAACTGACCTGCGGTCATGTCCCACGTGAGGAACCGCCTGGAGTAAACCGACCCGACAGGTGGGGTCGTTTGGCCGGAGAACGCACCAGAGCGACCACATACACACCAACACGTGTGATGCTCCATAGCTCAGCAATTCTAGCTCAGTTGTATGTTGTAGAGATGTAATGTCATGGTTCCATTCCACTGGAATGGGTCGGTTACATTCTTGTGTTTGGTTGGAATAAAAATGTGGAATGGAATGGTTCTGTTCTGCGTTTGGTTGTGACAAAAAAATGGAATGGAATGACTAGAATTTGGTTCAGCTCACCTCTTTGGTCTAAATGGTGAGCATACCTCAGTTTAACATTTCATTTATATTTTCAACAATAAGCAATCACAAATATACAATAAAAACATAACGAATTATTATTTACCAATGGGTAGCAGCATAAAACATCATATACTACAAGAAAAACAATTTATTTCAGTCCAAGATTTATTTTCCTCCTCAAAAGCGAGCTGGACATGGCCAGGCTTTTTTGCACAGGCCACGTATGTTCATATTTTTGGATGAAATTTTGTGGGTGTCGAAGGTTCAACATAACCCATGTCCATGATTTATTTCGCGATTTTTGGACATTCAAAAGTGGGGTATCCAAAAACTAGTTGCACCCGCAGCTAGTTGCGGAAAATCCCCTCTCCTAAAATCGGCTTTGCTCTCACGCCCAAATTGCTGGCTGCTGCTTCCCCTGGTCCTCTACTCGATCGGTGCCTACACCTCTTAGATCGGTCGTCTCCTGGCGACACTGCTTGCCGCCGCCGCTACCACTGCTTGACTGAATGAATCGAACCAGATTCCTCAAAATTCCTGCAGGTTATATACTCTGATAATTTAGTGTGTGAAGTAGGTAGGCAAAGAATCAAGGAATTAGACCTTTAATGAGCGACCCTGTGCGCGCATGGTCACTGAGCGTGAGGGGCAGTGGGGAGCTGCATCGCCGGCGAGGAGGAGCATGCCTCGACCCTCCTGCGGGTCGCTGCCGCAGCCTCTGCCTCGAATCGCGCCGGAATCGGAGGAGGACGGCCATGGTGGGAAGAGCACGGCCATGGCCGCATCGAGAGCAGCACGGACGCCGCGAGGAGAAGCACGGCCACGCCGTCATCCTTGCAGGTCGCCGCCGCCGCCTCAACCCTCCTGCGGGCCGCCGTACCCTCCTGCAGGTCGCCGCCGCCACCTCGACCTTGCTGCGGGCCGCCGCCGCTTCGACCATCCTGCGGGTCGCCGCCGACGCCTTGAACCTCCTGCGGGTCATCGACGTCGCCGCCGCAGAGGAGAAGGAGCTCGGGCGCCCCCGGCCAGAGCTCGCAGAGGAGGAGGGCGGCATGCCGGAGCGGCCTCCGCCTCGCGCCATAACCGAGCAGGAGGCGGCCATGGATGAGCTGTCGTCGGAGCGGGAGGCCACCGCGGCGGAGGGAGTCAAACGGGAGACGACCTGCGGCCGAGTTGCCGTCGGAGCAGGGAGGCGCCGCCGCGATTTTAGGGTTGGGGACTGGGGACGTTGAGCCGCGGAGTAGGGAAAATGAGGAGTTTTGTGCAGTTAGGTCCTTGTTGTTTCATGCAATTGCAGATAGATACGTCATAGCGTGGAGTTGTGGGCTGCGGTCTATTTTGTGGTTTTGGGAGGGTCTTTTTTGCAAAACGGCAAGGTGACCGGTGGGCGACCGGCGCGACCGGCTGGTGACCGGGCGACGTGGCCTGCTACGATTGGACAAAAGTCCAGTGCTACAGTAATTCGCGTTTTGGTGGGTGATGTGGCTGCGTCTGGGCCGTCCGTCGCGATGATCGGAAGGCCAGGAGTAGTTGGGCGACGTGGACAGCGGCATTGAGCGCGGATTGCTCCAACTTTCATATATAGTACCTAATGTACTTCCAAATTATCTCCCTCTCGAGTCGTTCCCAGTTCGACATTTCAGTGTTTCACTAGCGTTAGGGACGATAGTAGATATTTTTTAATGTTGTCAAATTTGATAACTTATGCACGCTATATTATATAATCATGATATTGCGTTATATTTTATTTCATCTTAGATATTTGACAAGTTTGTTGGTTTGATTGAGTTTTCCTGCATTATTTAAGGGTCTCTTGGTTCCGGCAAATATCTGCTTTCTGTTATGTGTCCGCACGGTATTCGGTCCATATCTGTTTCCGATAATATTTGTTTCCGTATTTATTTCTTAAATCCCCTCCGACAAATAGGGGCGGAACGTATCGTTAATTCACGGACGCTCCAGGTCCGTAGAAAATTTCCGGTCATTTCAGCCCATATGCCGGGAATCCAATCGGGGCCTGCACAACTCAGTTACAATCTGTTTGCAAGTGAACAACTAATCGGGATCTGCTAACAACCACCGTCTCCCATCCCATTTTTCCCGCAGAGAATCTGTGCACTAACCTACAAACCTAGGCTCGGTTTGCACGTCGAGGGCGATTAAAATCTTCTGCGCAATGGCCCTCCTCGAGAGACATAGAGCAGAGCAAGAACCGTAAGCTTCGTGGTCACCGAGGATGCTCCATTGCTTTGGTTCGCTTGTACATCTCTCTTTGTCCCATACCTCTATGCAAACATTCGCATCTGTTTACTTGTTTGATACTTTGATTGATTTGCATGGTCGTGGCTCGTGATGGACATGCAATCTGCTGGTTGCCGCTGTGGTGTTCTTATCCTGCAGTGCTCGGCCACTGTTCGACGATATGTGCAAGCGGGGTTGTGTGCCTTGATTCGTGTCAGGACGTGCGGTATTACTTGCGCCTTGGTTCGTCTTTATAGATTATAGCATACTATTCTAGCCCGCACCATTTAGTTGAGCGCACCTGTGCACGCACGTGTGTGCCCCAGGTCTCCAGCATGCGCATTTGCATTTAGATTATACTGCTGTATGGTGATTTGTTTGGGCATACCTGTCGGATTAAATCAAACAAGAATCAGAAAGAGATGATATAACTGCCACAATTTGGATCGGAGCGGAGTGCTTAGGCCAACAATATAAATAAACACTAACCATCAGAAAACTTGATGTATTTTGGTCTGATTTCTTTTTAAAAGTAAAAAATGATTTCCTATGAAGTATACATATAGCATTGATATCCATTAATCTATGATCATATTATTTTGTTGGTTTTCCACCTTGGAAACTTCAACCAATGCAAAGTTTTGTCATTTTCCTTTGCGTTGAACTTCTTCTCTCCATTTTCATCTCTGAAAGCACATTGCGGACTTCTCCTTTTTTCCCCCTTCACATCAATGGTATCCGGATACCTTGCTGATATAGTCTGTACCTGTCATTGCTGGTCAATCATATGTACCTGTGGAGACTTCAGGAATGGCCCGATGGCATTCACTATCTTGTACATATATTCCAATGCTGCAGCACATTGACACAATTAATTGTGCAATAGTCTTCTGGTTTTTCAGCTTCCATCATTTTGTTTAGAGATAATAGTGAATGCTATCGGGGCATTCAGGCATGGCCAGATATCATTGTCTTGATTAGGTGGGCATTGTATCTGTGATTGGAAGTATATTGTTTGCAGAATACCATAACTCATTTACTGAGATTTTCCTAGGTGCATGAGAACAAGTCCATCACTATATTGCGAACTGTTTGTGTCTTGTCATGTTGTGTGTCTGATATGAATTTTCCTAACTCTTATGCCACTTGAGCAAACAACAAGTAGAGAGTAGAAACTACTTTCAACCAGTAGAAGTATCAAGTATGGGCAATATTAATGAACCATCTTAATCTGCACCACGTGAATACGTATCTTTTTTATTGGAGGATGCTTAATTTTATATCTAGACGGTTTATGTAACTAGTCATTTATCACCCATGTCTTACTCTAAATTGTTATAATATTCTCTTTCATTTCTGCACAAGACGATTAATTAGTTCCTTGAACCAGATCACAAGGACTGATCTTTCCCGTTGTTATTTCCTATATGAAATATGAGGGCTACCACTAGCGCTATTAATTCATTACGCAGTAATTGTGATGTAGCATTTTAACACTATCAGCCAAGCTGGTAGTCTTTCATGGCTTAAAGCAGACAATTCTAGTGTTAAGAAAACAGTAGCACACACTGAACCTTAAGAGCAATGAATTTGTACAAAATAGAGAATTTACATGGCACTGATTTCATCTCAAGTGAATCTTTTGATGGTTTAGATTTTTAGAGGGGTTTTCATGGGTGTACTCTAAGACAACGTTTGCATTTCTTCCCTATTTATCATATGCCTCCTTTAACCTATTTGTCACTGCTGAAGTTGTTAACCGTCTTCCTGCATTTTGAATTTTCTCTGTTTTTGTTCACACATCGCATCTTCTAGTATGTTTTGTCACGCATGTGCATTAGTTTAACATTGTATTAGAGATGATTTTCTCTTAGCAGCCACTCATTTTTCTTCCTCTGTGTTGCCCCCGCGAGGAGCAATCTCACTCTCGGGGGCGGCCTAAATAGATGTATTAGTATTCCCATATTTGTCAATATCTAATCTTTTGGTTCAACTTGTTGCTTCTTGAATACTCAATATGTGACAGGGGCCAGCTAGACGTGAGTTTGATACCTGAAACTTTTGCAACCCACATCATTAGTGTATTGCTCAACATTTACTAACAACTCAAGGTCCTATTTGATTTGCAGGATTCTGAAGATACAGGAATAGGAAGAAGGTAAGGTTGTATTTCATGTCATGTTGAATCCTAAGAATTTGCACCAAAGGTCGTTTTGTTACATCATAGGAATCTTCATGACAGGTTGTATAGGAATCTTCATGAGAGGTTGTAGTCAACGGAGATTTTGCTATGAAATGTAGGGCGACGGAATCTTTAGGGAACTTCCTTGTTTGTTGCCCTTGATCATGTGTATTTGAAGTATTCTTAGTTGTGTTTCTCCCTTTATTAGAAATCACTGCAGTGGATCTTCTATCTACCTTCTTTGGAATTCACTGCAGTGGATCTTCTATCTACCTTCTTTGGAATTCACTGCAGTGGATCTTCAGAGGTATTAAGTATCGACCTCAGGCCTGTTTAATTAGTTATTATCAAGAACAAGCACATTGAATAATTTCTCGAGTTTGATGTCCCGGTGGATAATGAAGGTGGGAACCGTAAGTTATGGTAATAATCTTGTGTGGTAATCTTACATACTGATTTACCTCCATACAGAAAAACTCTAATGATCACACCCTGATCTGCACGGCCTAATAACGTTGGACAAACCTTATTCTACATTTGCAGGCCGCATGCGCTCTCTCGTATGGGAAACAAAACTACAAAAGGGGTACAGTCTTTGGACATCTGATCAGGTGCTTTTTTTCAACCACTGCTCACTCCCGTGTTAGCATCATTAATTCTAGTAAACTATATCCATTGTTCTTTCCTTATAGGATGTGTGCAATCAACATTTCAAAACTTTGACAACAAAAATATTCATTAAGATGTTAAGATTTCGTGCGAAAATTATACTACCAGATTTGACATCAATAGTACACCTAAATCATTATAACTAGCACAAGTAGAAGAGAGCAAAGGAAATTTTGGATAAGCATGGTAACCAAGTATCTTTTGTTCCCCTTTGATAATGGGAAAATCATGAACTTTGCTTATGTCTGGGAGACCAGTCAAGTTGCAAAAGGCAATATCACCCTTACATTGGACACATTCGGATAATGCCACACTGTACAAAGAAAACAAAAACAAACCTTCCAATCAAAAGAAAATCCCTCCCACATCTGCATGCCTTTTATTGAATCGACATGGCACTTTGCCCTTCAAAATCAACATCATACACCCAGAATTACATGGTTAGGCTCACCTCATACTTGGGTAAAATCACTATATTTCATATGTGATCCCAACTTTGAGCAGCTGATCTTTCGGAATGGCCAGTGCCTTATGCCCCTCCGTCAAGTTCTTCCTCAAGAATGTATAAACATAGTTCACCACTATCTTCTTCAGGAACGAGGACTTGGCTTTAGCTGTAACATTGGCCTCCCCCATCAGGTACACCATCCCTTTTTCCACCTCTCTGTCAATCAGCTGCTTCTCCTCCTCAACTGTTTGGTTCACATGGAAACTGATCCTTCCTGAGTGGCTGCTCACCCGCGTTTCAATCGCCTCCTCGCTGTGCACTGCAGTTTGCGTGGATCGCCTCGGCCTTGCCTGGGCTTCTGAAACTTCACTGCCATCATCGCTCTCTGGTTCGATCTGCGCGAATGCGCTCTCCTCCTGGATGAACATCTTGAGCCTATCCACAAGGAATACTGCAAACTCCTTGGGCTCCTCCAGCTTGTCACTGTACCCATACCGTGCCACACACCGGAACATCCGATGTTCCTTCGGGCCGACCTGCCGGAAGAGGAATCTCTCTGCAGGCACCACACGTGAGATCGGAAGATGCTTGATTGACATGAACATAAAGATGGAGTGCACGGATGGTATCTTCTGGATCAGCCGAGGGAATACTGGAGGGATACCCTGAACCAGCTCCGTGTACAGGAGGCCCACCCCAGGGATCCGCCGCACATCGTTCTTCTCGAGTAGTGCTGTCATTTCACTAACAGGCACAATGTGGTCAAGCTCGTACCAGTATCTCTTGACTTGGACATAGTGCCATGTTGCCATCAGGCTCATCACGACCAGCGCAAAACAGATCGGAAGGTATCCACCTTCGATGAACTTGGACAGTATGGAAGAGAGGTAGATTAACTCTATGGAGCCAAACACAACATAGAACATTATGATGAATATGACATGCTTCTTCCATATGAGGAGCATCACGACAGTCATCAGATGGGTGGTGATCATGAATGTGGTCACGACACAGATCCCTGCGCATTACCAACATCAAATGAGATGAATGAATGTTTTCATATACTTGAATGCTCAACGCCGTAATCCTGTGCTAGATGCTTACCGTAAGCATGGCCGATGCTAGTGGTCGTTTGGAAGGCAACCGTGACTAAGATGCTCGCCAATCCCATCATGAAATTCACCTCAGGAATGTACACCTGCCCCTCATATTTGTGTGAGGTGTGTATCACTCGAACCCTGGGCATGCAACCGAGAGATAGGGCCTTGGATAGGATGGCAAATGCACCAGAGAGCATAGCTTGGCTTGCTATGATGGCAGCGAGAATGGCAATGATGAAGGTTGGCCAAAACATTGATGCTGCAGGAGCATAGACATGGAGAGTTGGTCTGAATTCCCAAGTTCGTTACATGAAGCAAAACTGCAGTCTTAGTATTTTAATATACCTGGGATCGATCTATAGAAGGTGTCTGCAACGTTCTCTGGGAACTTCCTCAGGTAAGCCGCCTGCCCAATGTAACACAGCGCTACCGACGGGAACAAAATAGCGTTGAAGCTGATCTGCAGGAAAAATACAGCAACCACTGTGAGATGTTTCTGTAGTAACTTGTGAGACCTCAAGGAATGATTGTTACTCTTGAAAGCAAGAAACATATATTATGCTGCTGGTTACCTGAACAGCCCTGACGTTGAAATGTCCTAGGTCAGCAAACATACCTTCTGTGCCTGTTTCATATGATAACCAGTCAGTGAGTTCAGATTACACCCTTGCAGGTTGCAGGCTATAACAGCCCTTTTCAGTTGCATTTTTCAGCCACAAAGGTTACCTGTGACACACAAGACAATCCCACCAAGTGAAACCCATCCATCCTTCCCGTTCCTTGTGAAGTATTGAATTATATACATCGGATTAAAGGCCCGTAGAACACCAATATCGTGAGTGACGAGGTTGTACATCCCGATACCAGCAATCAGAAGAAACCACACTGAGATGACTGGAGCAAAGGTGTACCCAACCTTGTCGGTCCCGAAACGCTGGACCGAGAAGAGCATGAACAGAATTGCCACCGATATGAGGACCACTTGTGCTGTACAAAGAACAAACATCACAAATATTAGATTTGATGGGCACATGGGAAGAAATAATAGAAAATCTTACTGATCTTTTTTCACATACTTTGAGTCAAACTCGGCGCTTTTTCTCTGATCCCACTAACTGCAGAGAGCACTGCAGCACATCCATGAAAGAAACATCAGTACTGCTTTGTTTAAACTATAGTACTCTGTATATTGTTTACAGCACAAGATGATACTGTTGAATCTCCATTTGATTTATCATTACCGGAAATTGCTGGTGTCAAGGTTCCATCGCCTATCACCATGGACGTGCCAAGGATGGTGAGGGTGAAGAGCACAATCTTGGCTGCCTTGCTGGACTCAAGCTTATGCTTCACCCACTGCGCCCTCCTCAGCTGCGAGTTTGGTGCTTCAATGTGGTAGTTGGACACGGCCGCATCCTCAGCCTGCTGGTCTGGGATCATCCTTATCTTTGCATATCGTGATATCAGCGAGTAAAGCGCAAACGTGCCACCTACAACAGTAGGGTGTTGTTATTTCATACCAACTGGATAATACTATACCTCAAGCACTTCAGCTTATCCTGCCCAAATCTTAGAGATATCTTACCATCTCCATTGTCGTTTGCGTACAGCACGATGAAGACGTACTTGAGCATCGGTATGATGATGAGTGTATAGAGGATAAGCGACAGGACGCCCAGCAGATCGTCATTGTTCTTGATTCCATCAGGGAAGGTACTGGAGTAGACATAAAGCGGTGATGTCCCGATATCACCGTAGATGATACCAATGCTCTGGAAAGCAAGGCTCAGCGTCCGCATCCAGCTCACCTGCGTTACCCGGAGGAAAGTAAACTATGGTCAGACTGCTCCGTCAGAAATAGACTATTGCTGTAGCATGGACACCAAGTTGCAGGAGAAGCATACCTGGGAGCCATGATGCTTTGAATGGGAGACCTTCTCCGCATCGCCGAACAGCGAGTCATGGCGCTTGAGCGGGGCAGGTATCTCCTCGACTTCGACTTCTAGCGACATTTCTGATTACCTGCTGATGTCGAAGCTGCGCACTTCTGAATGCCTGGGAGGCCTTCAGGTGTTTGCAATAGTATTGTCAAACAATTAGTCTCCTCTGGCACTTTCTGCCTGCATAAATTGTTTCAAGGCTTCAGATAGTGGTGGTGTGTAAACCAAGTACTACTATATAACCTTTTTTACATTTCCAAGAAGAAGAGGTTGGTGTAAACCCGACATGACTCATTGGGTGGCAGTGCTGGCGCCTAATAAATCAGCATCATAAATGTAATTAGCACTGCAATGCATGCATCCATATTTTAGTCAAATTGTTCCTGTGAATCTGCCTTGTTCTTCTATACTGGAAAGTCTGGAATAGCTTTAATACAGTGGATTTAAATTAACATAAGCCTGCAGTTTCCGGATCCAACAGAGAGATAATAGTATTACCAGGAGTTGACAGGGGAGCAAACCTACGTATGCAAACATGTCACCTTTTTTTAATTTTTTTGAATGAACTACACTGGTATGTGGCACCTACATATGCAAACATGTCTTTCTTTTTTGAATGAACTACAATGAAGAAGTCGAATATGATTGGCAGAACACCAATTACTCTGTTTTTTTCCCTATTCATCAAGAATATATAGGCTGCTTCCGTCTATGAATATTATCAGTAACATAGGTAGGATTATGTTAGCAAAGGATGCTCACTCGAATAGTATATTGACTTACGTTCCTCTTTTAAAAATAAAGTATATTCCCTAAAACGGTATATTCATCGATGACCCCCCAACCAACGGATACACGCCAGATACACCAACCCCTGAGTTTAACATAAGCACGAAGTCTTGACTAGGAGCATCACATGACGCAAGATCAGTTCTCTATAATTTATCACAGATCTTCTTGGGTCAGGCCCTAATCTGATCACAAATCAACCGCATCACCTCCCAACTCTCAACCCATCATACCTGCTCTATCTAATGTTAGTGTTGCAGAAACGATTCTTTTCTACCAAACATGCTGACATGTTGGGCCCAGCAATTACTCATAGCAGCAACTGTGAACGAGTGGCAAAAATGTTTTTTCCGCCAAGACTAATAACTGCAGAGATAAAAGAAATCTAAGAAGTTCTTTTGTCAGCGTAATCTTTTTAAGGATGCAATTCCAGTCCATGCATAGCAAGGATGTATAACCAAATGGACATCTCCAACTTAACAGATGGTATGCCACTCAAATTCCGAAAAAAAAAACTCAAAATGAGAAGAAACACATGAGATAGATGATGCGCTCCAATTCTTTTAGTAGATCATACGGTACTTGTGTGAGAGAAACATGTAAGGAGAAGACGGCGAGTACTGAGTACCTACCTAGCTAGGTTGGCGACAGCCGGTCGGCGATGTTCGGGCGGTGGGCCGGCGGTCGTCCCTCGCCGGCAGGTCTGTCCCGAGAGCTAGCTAGCTGAAGACGGCCGGACAAAACCGGAGGGGGAGTAACAAGGAGGAAGCAATACACTCCAGGAGCTAGGAGGAGGAAGCTGGCATGCGAATTGGTCTGCCGCAGCTCGCATTGGAGGGAGAAGAGGAGGAAAGGCTCCTTTAAATAGAGCGGCATGCAGTGCTGCTCAGTGCAGAATGGAGCCAAAGCGAGAAGCGGCCGTGGGAGATTTCCCGTACGAGAAAACCATAAAGAATTGTGAATTATTATGCAGTTTAATGTATTATTGGGCGACGTGGCGGTTTGTTTTCAACGAAGGGAGAGAAGAAAAAGAAACGAGGTGCAGAGCAACGGATGTATCGTAGCTCCTAGCTCGTCAGTCTTCAGCCGCCGAAGACTTTCTCTTTCTCCTTGTGCTTTCTCTGGGATCTACCAGCTTCGTCCGTGCAATAATTGATGAGAAATCCGGTGAAGCGGCGTTGGCTTGGTGATTCTTCTTCTTCTTTTTCTACGGCGGTAACATCATTTTTCTTCACTTTTACAGTTCACACCTCGTGGTTCATGTGAGGTTTTTGGCGTCAGTAAAGTGCTTTCCGGGTGTGGTGAATTGAGCCACATGCCATGCCTGAATTGGTTTGTTGCGTAGAAGTTTCTCTGCTCTAGCTTCACTCGCTATCACCCGTCGGATACTTCGTTCGTTAGTATCTGTTGTCACTGTTGGGAGAGAGATGGTAGTACTAGTCATCGAGCCTGATTTTGAGGTAACGGCGGACTTAAATGGCTTATGCAGCCTGATTTTTACACTAGTAGAAAAGGGGGCAACGGTCCGTCCCGGTACTAAAGGGGGCATTAGCACCGGTTGCGTTCGTGTGCCAGCAGGGGCACCGCGGCGAGGACCTTTAGTACCGGTTGCTTTAGTACCGGTTGTTCACAACAACCGGTACTAAATCCCGCGGCACATGCGGCCGCGGTTGGTGGCCCACACGGCGAGACCTTTAGTACCGGTTGGTAAGTTTCGGGCACTATAACCTTCTTCCACCCGAGCCAGCTCCATTTTGAGATCGAATTCAACTCCATTTTTCCTCTCTCTTTGCTCTCCCAAGTTCAAATTCACCCTTTTTTTCTCCAACAACTTCCAAGATTGGTGGCACCTACATATATAAGGGTTAGCAACTTCATCTTCTCTTCCGGCATTTCAAGTTTAGCTCATTTTCGTGCAAGTTTAGCAAGTTTGATTTTGGTGGTGCTTGCAAGATGTTTGATGAAATGCCTAAGTTAGGGATTTCATTTGTTTTATATGCATTTTGAGCTCAAATTAAAGTATAATTTGTGGTTTTATATAGTGTCCTCACCGCCGTCGATCGCCCCCGCTCCGTCACCGACACCACCTCGGTGAGCCTCTTTTTCTATCTTTTATTTTAAAAAATGTTAGTTATATGATTTAAATGCATAATTATTTCTTGTATAATTTTCTTATGTTTTTTTATATGTATAGTGTCATGGTTTTGATATCCGTCCCCGTCGGCCCTCGTCCGGTCTATGATTCGGATGTGGTATATTTTTATAACTATTTATTTTGTTTCGTGTTTATAACAATCATGACGACCAACTTGACATAGATATATTTTTATTTAGGAGGTAGTTGAACCGGAAATTCCAACCGACCCTATTGTCGAGTTTTTTTAAAAAGAAAACAACGATTTGAAAGCAAAATTGAAGATAAGTGAAGATCTTCGTCTCCAATGTCTGGAAGAGAAGATGGTATTGGACTTGAAGATTGCCGACATCGTTGATGCTCACGGGGTCGAGCTTGCCGACGTCGTCGCTGCTCACGAGATGAAGATGGATGCAATGCGCTTCAAGCTTAAAAAGATTAGAAAATATGTCATTAGTCAAGAGGCTTGGTATCATTATGCTGTTGGTTCAATAGTTACCTTGGTTGCGATTCTAATCGCATTTGTTGTTGGATTTAAATTCTTTAGATAGTTGTATGTTAGTTTCGATTGATGTATGTTTCGTGAGAACTATGTATTACATTTGGGCACTAATCTACTTTGGTTTTAATGTGATGAACTTGTATAAATTAATTTGGTCACGTATCTCTATTCATTATTTAGCTGGTGTAATGGTTTTTGATGTATTTATGTAATGCAGATGAGCCGAGAATGGATGTACGGTGATCGACGCTGTCCCGAGTTCATTGATGGCATGCATCGTTTTCTCGATGTGGTTAAGTTAAACAAGCTGAAGAATGGTTTTATGATTTGTCCATGTGATGAATGTCGGAATACGAGGAATTACCCGAGCGTAAAAACCATACACTCCCACTTGTTGCGACAAGGCTTCATGCCCAATTATTTTTGTTGGACCAAGCATGGAGAAAGTGGGGTAATAATGGAAGACCCTGAAGAAGAGGATGATGACAACTATCCTGTGTTCTCTGAACACGGTGATACTACAATGGGGGAAGACGAAGTTGAGCTCGAGGTCATTGTCGATCAGTCCGATGATGATGATCTTCGTCGGGTCATTCTTGATGAACAGATGAAGTGCGGAAGTGAAAACGAGTGGTCGAAGTTGGAGCGCATGTTAGAGGATCACAAAAAATTGTTGTACCCAAATTGTGAAGATGGCCAGAAAAAGCTGGGTACCACCCTGAAATTGCTGCAGTGGAAGGCAAAGAATGGAATATCTGACAAGGCATTTCAGGAGTTGCTACAAATATTTAAGAAGAGTCTTCCAAGGAATAATGAATTGCCGCACAATACATGTCGCAACAGTGGAACATGGGGTTCCCCTAGTACTGCCAAAGTGGGTCCACCCCATGTGGGCCCAAGATGAAGATGGACAAGACCAAGACTCAAGTCAAGCTGGCGGGTTCACCGTCAAGACACGCATGGCCTACGTCGACTAAGGGCTCCGGTCCTGGGGACCTTCCGGGTCCCCGAATCAAGCAAGAAGGCCAGGAAGGACCCGAGAGCCCGAGTTCCCGGCAGGAGGCCAGGCTCCCTCTCGGGTACTTCCCCACGTCCCTATGGATAAGCACTCCACCTCACCGCGGAAGACTTGGGAAGCAAGGCGAAGGCAGCGCGGGCGGGAAGCACGTCCCGTGGTGGTGTCAGCTCCTGTCCACCCCCAAGGCGGACGCTCCCACCTAACCCAAAGGAGACGCTAGGCTGAGGAGAGGCCACGTCTCCCCCTAAACTAGATGAGGAGGGTCCTTCACCCCGAAGGTCCCTCACGCCCCTCACGTGACCCTGTGGCAACCCCTTAGCCTATAAAAGGAGGACCAAGGCACGGAGGAGGAGGGGTTCGAACCAAGGACGAACACAAGATAGAACCAGAGTAAGACTAGACTAGGGCTGCGAAGGTAGAGAGGAAGGTGATCTCATCCGGGTCAGGATCTGTCCTTCTTCTACCTCCAGCTAAAACCCTTCCGGGTACCCTGTCCGGGAGGTTCCATTGTAAGCCACACTATGAAGAACCCATCAATCCAGACATGCAGGAGTAGGGCTTTTAGCCTCCGGGCGGCCTGAACCTGGGTAGCTCCTTGTGTCCCTTTGGTTGCATGCTTTGATCGTGAAGAGGAGAGCTTGATCTAGACTCCGCCCAAGAAGACGATTCTCAGCCTCCTTCGCGCCCCGTGCCGAACCTAAAAGGGGGTATCCTATACTCCCGGTGTCCGTGCGACGAGACACGACATCTGGCGCGCCAGGTAGGGGGCGCAAGTGTTGGATTCGTCTTCTTCTTCATCAACCTCAAGTTCATCGTCAAGTTCATCGTCAAGTTCTGCGTCAAGCTTTCAGTCCGTGTCAAGATCTGTTCCAATGCCCTCAACGCCTTCGGAACGGCGCTAGTTTCGGCTCTCGTGAAGAGAGGTACCAAATCCGATGTCCAAGATGACAAAGAAGAGAAAGGGAAAGGCAGCCTTTGAGTTCCTGCGGTACCCCGGCCTCGGTTTCGTTCTTGACGAGTCCTCGCCGGCACCTGCCGCTAAAGATCGCGCCTTCGGAGTCCACTTCGTCCCTCCAGCCGCTTATGTCAGCTCTCTGGTCAGCAAGGGAAGACTTGAGGAAGGTGCCACGAACATTGATGTCCCTCTTTCCCCATGGACGCATGGAGCGAAGGAGGAACTCTGTTCCGATGCGCCGACCACAGTGCCGCTTCCGGAGGAGGAAAACCTCGACCAAGACACAAAAAGCGAGCCTCGGCAAGAAGATCCTCTCATCTACATGCCCCAAGAACTCCAGATTCCTCTGCGCAAAGATGGCCAGCCTGGAGTGTGGTGCATGTACCACAGATCTAACCGGCACAGTCTGGAAGATTGCCGACAGTTCAACGACATCCAGATACGCTAGAAGAACGGTGATTGCTATTCATGCGGAGAACCAGGACATATCAGCCGAGATTGCCCTCTCAACAAGAAGTCCAAGAAAGCCAAGAGGAGTGCCACAGCTGGGGTTCCTCAAAAGGGAAGATCTTTCCGGACCTTTGCCAATGCATCCACCCAGACTGAAGAGCTCCCAGAACCTTGCTTACTACCGGCGCCCCCACAGATACAAAGCAGTCAAGGGCAAGCTGCAGCTAGCTGGGATCAAACCTTCATCTGCGGAGACGTGGCCCACGGAGAATGGGATCTCCCGGGTCACATCGTCACAATACAGCCTGGACCAAGTGGACCCCCTCAGAAGTACCGGATTGCTAAGTGGCTAGCATCAGGATCCTGCGAGTAAAGCAGCTTCAGGGTCTCCAGACCGGCACGAGCCAGCCAGATTGCCGGATCACCAAACAAGGAACATCCGGGTCCAGGAAACAAAGACAACCGTGGGGTCTCCGGACCGGCGTCTCTGATACGCCAGCAAGTCGCCGGATCACCTGTTGGGTGGTCTCCGGGTAACTCGAGCAAGTAGCACAAATGGTCACCGGACCGGCGCAAGCCAGCCAGTCATGCCCTTGGTCGGCATTGGAGGCTATCTCGGTTGGAAGCCTTGTCCCCGCCAAGAATTGCTGGGCAAGGCAGAATTATGTCTGAAACACGGCATAGAAGACCCGCCTTGGCGGCAGCGCGACAGAACGATTACCGAGGTAGCCAGAAGGAGTCAAAACGCGAGCTAAGTATAAACGTGCTTGCACGGGCTTGTTCCCGGGTACATCAGTTTTATGTGATTTGGCTAAGGCGAAAGCGAGCGTTCTCCTGGGGCAGCGCCTTCGCGATGACACTGTCAGTTTCCCTCGGGCAGTGGAGTCGTGGGCTGAGGTTCGTGCGGTCAGGAAACGGTGGGTCCTTTGGGGGGTTGCGCCCTGTGTCCGCACTTCAGATCAGTCTGAGTGCTCACGGCTGGTTAGCGCTCACACCTTTGGATCCTTCCCGAGAGCGTAAAGCCCCCACGAGTACGATAAAACTTATATACTTTGGGAAGAAGTTATTTACATTCAAAAGCATGAGTTCATAAGCCAGTTGGCAATATCAGTACAAAAGCATGGTTCACGGCCCCTGGTATTGTCCTTTTCAGGACTTCACAGGTTCACGGGTCATCTTCTCGGGAGAGGTGCTTCAAGATCTCCTCCACCTGGCGGGTCACGTCTGGAGGAAGCGGCGTCCCGGATTCAGGCGCCTCCAGCTCGGATAGCAAGGAGAGCTGCGGGTGTCGTTGGCGAAGCGCTGTGACAAACCGGGCCGTCACCTGCCTCACTGCCTGTTCCCCAGCAAGGCGAGTGGCTCTGCTAACCTGCTCCTTGATACCTTTGATGGGCGAGGCCACGTACTTCAAGAACCCGGGATAGCGGGCGAAGGAAGTGGAATGGTCGGCCATGAGGACAGGAGGAGAAGGCACTCCCAAGTTCGTGAACTCCTTCACGATGTCCAGGGACCCGTGGTTCATCTAGAGCAAGACGTTGTGATCATCCCGACGGTGGTAAGCGAATCGCCGTCGCTCTTTCTCAAGTGCACCCTTCGCTTCCGCCAGCTCTACCTGCACTCCCGTCAGCTGGTTGGATACCTGCTCGTGTTGGTGCCACGCAATCTGAGCTTGGGATTTGGACGCTTCCATCGCCGCACGCTGATACGTCCATTTGGCATCACTATTTTATATCATAATTTGTCATTATCTATCCTTATATTTCATATTAATACATGATACTTATGTTATTTTGCCTTATTTTGCATGTTTGATGATTATTGGGAATTATCCTTCCGGAGTCAGGTTTCTGCTGGAAAAAGCGTCGTCAAGTCAGCATATCAGCGGAACTCCAAAAATCACGAAACCAATTCTGGGGGTCTTATAATGTCAGATGCCGGAGGCAGCCAAAAGGAGGCAGCCAGGTGGGCCAGGTGGGCCCCACGCCACACCTGGGCGCGGCTGGCCTGTGGGCCGCGCCCAGCTATGGCGTGGCCACCTGGGTCCACCCCCCAGGTTGCCTCTTCGCGTATATCTGCCTCCCGAAAACCTAAGCACGGGGGGTACGTCCACGAAATATTCCGCCGCCTCCACGGGACGGAAACCACCGAGAGAGAAAGAGCTCTCTGGCAGGGAGATCCTGCCGGGGAAATTCCCTCCCGGAGAGGGGAAATCATCGCCATCGTCATCGTCATCACGCTGGACTTCATCGGGATCATCATCACCACCATCCACTGCGCCATCACCATCATCTCCACCGACTCCACATCCATCTTGCTGTAACATCTAGGGCTGTACCTTGTCTAGTTCATTGGGGAGACTCTCCCGGTGTTGATTACTCCTTGTTATTGATGCTATTGAGTTTGTTTGGTGGATTAGTGTTCATGTCCAGATTGTTATTCATTGCCATATCATCTCTGATCATGATCCATATGATGTCTTGTGAGTAGTTTGTAGTTCTTGAGGACATGGGGAAGTCATGTTGTTAGTAGTGAAATAATGCTGCGTTAATATTTAATGGTTTGATATTTAAGTTGTGGTGTCATTCTTCTAGTGGTGTCATGTGAACGTCGACTACATGACACTTCACCTTTATGGGCCTAGGGGAATGCATCGTGTACCTAGCTTGCTAGTTGAGGGGTTGCCGGAGTGACAGAAACCTGAACCCCCGTTAGTAAGATAGTGCACGAGGGAGCGTAGGGTCTCAGAGTTTAAAGCTGTGGTTAGATTTATCTTAATTACTTTTCTGCATTCGCGGATGCTTGCAGGGGGTATAATCACAAGTGCGTATTAGTCCTAGGAAGGGCGGTGCGTTAGCATAGATTCACCCACACAACACTTATCAAAACAATGAAGATTAACCAGTTGCACGAAGCGAAAGCACTTGACGAAATTCCCATGTGTCCTCAGGAACATTTGTCTCTTATAAGTAACACACTCGGCTTGTCCTTTGCACTCAAAAGGATTGGGCCACTCGCTGCATTTGTTGCCGCGCTCGTTTATTTACTTGCACTGTTTTTACCTGCTGTTTCGAATACTACTGAAAACCTGTCTGCTAGCTTTTACAGTGAATTCTTGATCAAAACTACTTGCCAGCACCTTCTGCTCCTCGTTGGGTTCGACACTCTTATTTATCGAAAGTACTGCGATACACCCCCTATACTTGTGGGTCATCAAGACTATTTTCTGGCGCCGTTGCCGGGGAGTGAAGCGCTATTGGTAAGGAAATTATTTACTGTAATGACTGTTATGGAGTCAAATCCATTTGGTTCGCTGTTTGGGAGGACTACTACCACTGCTACGGTAGTAGATGATCCTCCATCTGCTGAGATTGTTCCATTTAAAATACCTACGAAAATTGTTGGACGTATTATGGATAACCGCTATGATGGAACTGTTCATCCTGGTAATCATTTGCTTTATATACATGAACTATGCGGTTTGTTCAAGTGTGCAGGTATTTCGATGGACATTATTAAAAGGAAATTATTTACTCTGTCGCTGGATGGCAGAGCTGCTGAATGGTATAGTCTGCTGAAGAATGGTCCTTCATTGAGCTGGGCTGAAATTGTCCCTCTCTTTTATTACAAGTTTTATCCTCCAAGTGAGATTCATAAGGATCGGAATTCTATATTCACTTTTTGGCCTTATGAGGGAGAAAGTATTGCCCAAGCTTGGGGGAGATTGAAATTATTAATGCTCAAATGCCCTGTTCATGGGATTCCAAGTAATATTGTCATCAATAACTTTTATGCAAGACTTTCCTATCATGATAAAGATTTATTGGACACTTCTTGTTCTTGGTCATTCACTCGTATGAAGGATGAAGATAAATGGGATCTTCTTGATCGTATCCAGGAAAATACTGAAGGATGGGAGAACGACAAAGGTAGGGAGTCAGGTATAAATTATGATTTCGAATGCATTAAATCCTTTATGGAGACTGATAGTTTTCGTAATTTTAATGCTACTTATGGTCTTGATTCTCAAGTTGTTGTTAATTACTTTAAGGCCTTTGCCTCGTATCTCGATATTCCTAGACAAGGTTGGGAAAAGTATCATGAACCTTATGAAGATAATGCTAATTTTGCTCTTGCTAAAAATGTTGAAGTTCAAACTGTTGATCGCATTATACCAGAACCCTATATTGAAAAAATACCTTTTCCTGTTAAAGTAAAAGAACACTCTATTTTGGCTAGTGTGGTTAGCAAAAGTGAACGTAAACCTAGGGAACCTGATGAGCAAATTAGTGTAGAACATGAAGTAGCTATGGTTAAGGAACTTGTAACTGAAAATGTAGAAGGAGGTCATATTGTGTTTTGTGAAGAAGCTTCTAACATGGTTACACATCCTAAAAGAGCTCGAAAGCCTAGTGTTCCTGTGCTTTCTGTTAAAATAGGTGAGCATTGTTATTATGGTCTCTGTGATATTGGTGCTAGTTCCAGCGCTATCCCTTATGCTCTCTACAAGGAAATCAGGAAGGAAATTGATCCTTGCGAATTGGAAGATATTGATGTGGTTATTCAGCTTGCTAATAGGGAAACTATCTGTCCAGTTGGCATTGTCAGAGATGTTGAAGTTTTATGTGGTAAGACTAAATACCCTGCTGATTTCTTAGTTCTCGGTTCTGCTGCTAGTGACTCTTGTCCTATTATTTTTGGTAGACCTTTCCTGAATACTTGTGGTGCTATTATTGACTGTCAAAAAGAGAAAAATTTACTAGATTCGATGGAGAGTCTTATGAGTTTAATTTTTCAAAATTTGCTAAGAATCATTATGAACCTGAAATGCCTAATGAGAACTTTCAAGTTGAACAGCTTGCTTCTATTGCTGTTGGTCCTAACAATGCTTTGCAGCAATTTTTGGAAGACCACGAAAGTGAAGTTTTTGCAGAAGAAAGAAGGGAGATTGACGACATCTTTCTGCGTCAACCTCAAATGCTTAGGCATGATTTACCTGTGGAGGACCTGGGAATTGCGCCCCCTCCTAAAGAAGACCCTGTTTTTGATCTTAAGCCTTTACCTGATAATCTTAAGTATGTTCATATTGATGATAAGAAAATATATCCTGTTATTATTAGTTCTAAACTTTCAGGAGATGAAGAAGCAAAATTATTGCAAGTTCTGAAGAAACATAGAGGCGCAATGGGCTATACTCTTGATGATTTAAAAGGGATTTCTCCTGCTATATGTCAGCATGCTATTAATATTGAGCCTGATGCCAAGCCTGTTGTTGAGCATCAACGTCGTTTAATTCCTAAGATGAAGGAAGTGGTAAGAAATGAGGTATTAAAACTTCTTGAAGCAGGTATAATTTATCCTATTGCTGATAGTAGATGGGTTAGTCCTGTTCATTGTGTTCCTAAGAAAGGAGGAATAACTGTTGTGCCTAATGAAAATGATGAGCTTATTCCTCAGAGAGTTGTAGTTGGTTATAGAATGTGCATTGATTTTCGTAAGGTCAATAAGGTTACTAAGAAAGATCATTATCCTTTGCCTTTTATTGATCAGATGTTAGAAAGGTTGTCTAAGAAAACTCATTTTTGTTTCCTTGATGGTTATTCTGGTTTTTCCCAAATAGCTGTTAGAAAGGAAGATCAGGAGAAAACCACTTTTACCTGTCCTTATGGTACTTATGCTTATAGACGTATGCCTTTTGGTTTATGTAATGCTCCTGCTACTTTTCAGAGATGCATGTCTGCTATTTTTCACGGTTTTTGTGAAGAAATTGTGGAAGTCTTCATGGACGATTTCTCCGTCTATGGAACTTCTTTTGATAACTGTTTGCACAATCTTGACAAAGTTTTGCAGAGATGTGAAGAAACCAATCTTGTTCTTAATTGGGAGAAATGCCATTTTATGGTTAATGAAGGCATTGTTCTTGGGCATAAAATTTCTGAAAGAGGTATTGAAGTTGATAGAGCTAAAGTGGAAGCAATTGAGAAAATGCCATGCCCCCGAGATGTGAAAGGTATTCGTAGTGTTCTTGGTCATGCTGGTTTTTATAGAAGGTTTATTAAAGATTTCTCTAAAATTTCAAAGCCACTTACCAATCTTCTTCAAAAGGATGTTCCATTTGTTTTTGATGACGAGTGTAAAGAGGCATTCGAAATTTTGAAGAAGGCTTTAATAACTGCTCCTATTGTTCAACCACCAGACTGGACTTTACCATTTGAAATTATGTGTGATGCTAGTGATTTTGCTGTAGGTGCTGTTTTAGGACAGCGAGTAGATAAAAAGTTAAATGTTATTCATTATGCTAGTAAGACTCTTGATGCAGCTCAAAAGAATTATGCTACTACTGAGAAGGAATTTTTAGCAGTAGTGTTTGCTTGTGATAAGTTTAGACCTTATATTGTTGATTCTAAGGTAACTATTCATACTGATCATGCTGCTATTAAATACCTTATGGATAAGAAGGATGCTAAGCCTAGACTTATTAGATGGGTTCTCCTGTTACAAGAGTTCGATTTGCATATTGTTGATAGAAAAGGTGCTGAAAATCCTGTTGCTGATAATCTGTCTAGATTAGAAAATATAATGCATGATCCTATTCCTGTTGATGACAATTTTCGAAATGAGCAGTTGGCTTCTATAAAGGTAAATTCGAATGATTGTCCCTGGTATGCTGATTATGCTAACTTTATTGTTGCCAAGTATTTGCCTCCAACTTTTACTTATCAGCAAAGGAGGAAATTCTTCTGTGACTTGAGGCATTATTTTTGGGATGACCCACATTTATATAGAGAAGGAGTTGATGGTATTATGAGAAGATGTGTTCCAGAGCATGAGCAGAAGGAAATATTGGATAAATGCCATGGTAGTGCTTATGGAGGACATCACGCCGGAGATAGAACTGCACAAAAGGTTCTACAATCAGGTTTTTATTGGCCTACTCTTTTTAAAGATGCAAGAAAATTTGTTTTGACCTGTGATCAATGTCAGAGAGTTGGGAATATTAGTAGACGTAATGAGATGCCTATGAATTATTCTCTTGTTATTGAACCTTTTGATTGTTGGGGATTTGACTTTATGGGTCCTTTTCCCGCTTCAGATGGTTATACTCATATTCTAGTTGCTGTTGATTATGTTACTAAGTGGGTAGAGGCTATACCAACCTCTAGTGCTGATGGTAAGACTTCCTTAAAAATGCTTAAGGATGTTATTTTCTCGAGGTTTGGTGTGCCTAGATATCTCATGACTGATGGTGGTTCACACTTTATTCATGGTGGTTTTAGAAAAACTCTTGCTAAATATGGTGTCAATCACAGAATTGCTTCACCGTATCATCCTCAAACTAGTGGTCAAGTAGAGTTATCAAATAGAGAAATTAAGTTGATTTTGCAAAAGACTGTCAATAGGTCTAGAAAGAATTGGGCTAGAAAGCTTAATGATGCTTTGTGGGCTTATAGAACAGCATATAAAAATCCTATGGGCATGTCTCCTTATAAAATGGTTTATGGAAAAGCTTGTCATTTACCTCTAGAATTAGAACACAAGGCCTATTGGGCAATCAAAGAGCTTAATAGAGATTTCAAATTAGCTGGTGAGAAAAGGTTGCTAGAGTTAAGCTCTCTAGATGAATGGAGAAGTGAAGCATATGAAAATGCTAAACTTTTCAAAGAGAAAGTTAAGAGATGGCATGACAAGAGAATTTTAAAAAGAGAGTTTTGCATAGGTGATAAAGTTTTATTGTATAGGTCTCGTCTCAGATTTTTTGCAGGAAAATTACTCTCAAAATGGGAAGGACCTTACATTGTGGAAGAAGTTTATCGTTCTGGTGCAATAAAAATTAATTCACTTGACGGTGACAAACCTCAAGTTGTTAATGGGCAGAGACTTAAACATTATATTTCTGGAGAATCTTATAATGAAAATGTTGATATTATTCAAATGGTATCTCCGGAGGAATTTATTAAAACTCAGAAACAGGAAACTGCAGAGTCTGATTTGAAGTAGGTATGAGTTTCGGTAAGAAAAAGTCCGCGTTTTACTTCGAAACTTTTATATTAGTTATTTTTATACAATTTTGGAAATATCAAGACGAATAAGTGCCGGAGGAGGTGCCCGAGGGCACCACGCCACAGCAGGGCGCGGGCCCCACCTGGGCCGCGCCCAGCTATGGCGTGGTCGCCTCGGAGACCCCCTCCGACTCCGCTTCGCCCTGTGCTTTCCTTTTCACGCGTTATTTTCTGCTATATATTTACCCGGATCTCCCGAGGTCCGTATCTCGTGTTTTCGTCGCGTTTGTTTTCGAGCTGTTTCTGCCAGGGTTGTAGAAGTCTAGAGCACCATGGTCGCCTCCAACAACCCTGACAAGGAGGGCCTGAAGAAAGATCTGAAAGACCAAGATGCTGAGGAGGAGAAGGAGAAGACTGAAGCTGTCGGTGAAGAAGAGGAAGATCCAAGTCCTATTCCCACCGCTACCGTTGCAAGCATCGGAGTGGTGCAGAACAAGCCCAGGGCCAGGCAGGGCGCGAGGATGAGCACTGGTGGGAGAGTTCCTCGTCGCTTCCTAGCTCCAAGAACACTTCCTTCAGATACCAAAAGGCCTTTTCACACTCTCATCCATAAGTATCCCTTTGAAAAAGTTCCAGAATCAGAATTGCCCAGTAGCTGGGATATGGATCGTTCTGACCATGCAGGAAAAGGGAGCTCCAAAGCTGAAGAGAAGTGGGGTAACAACTCCAAAAGCTGGGATTCACCCTCTGACAGGATGATGAACCGCATTGAGCAGAATTCAGAGCTTGTCCGCACCCTCATTGGTAGAGTTGATGAGTTAATGGAGCTTGCCGAGAAGCTCATTAGAGGGGCGCCACCACCATCACCGCCAAGGGAGTAATTCACCATGGGTAACAACACACTCCCAGCTTGTTTCAAGCTTGGGGGGGTGTTTTCAGTATCACCATCTTTATCTTTATCTTTATCTTTATATTTTTGCTTAGTACCATGAGTAGAGAAGTTATCATATGAGATAGTTTGCAATGTGGAGTATCACTCCTTAGTTGGTTATCGTTGTATCCGTTGGTGTGAGGTTTATTGTGATGGAATATTAATGAGAAGCTTTATCTTTACTTTCTGCACACTTTATTTTAGCCAGCAAGTCCTTTGTCATATGCTGATCTTGTTACATTAGTATTGGCATCACTTTGGGTGCAGCAAGTAAATTTAGTTGGTTGTGGCAAACTTAGACTGGTCAGTAGTATCAATACTTTTTACACTTAAGTAGAAAAGAGGGAACTGGTTGCAATAAAGTGTTTTCCTCTTGTTACACTTAAGTATCAATACTTTTTACACTTAAGTATCAATACTTAGACTAGTCAGTAGTATCCCTATTGTTTTCCTCTTTGTTGGCCAATGAGTTTATTATTCTTGAATTAAAGTGTTTTGTGCCCACAAAGTAGATAGCATGGTTGTTCTATTAGATCTATAAGTGTTTGTCTCTCTCAATTCTTGTGCTTGCTACTAAACCTTGCTAGCCTAAAACCTTGTACTGAGAGGAGATACTTCTCGTGCATCCAAAACCCTGAACCAGAGCACTCCATTCGTGTCCACCATAACTACCTATCATGTAGTGTTCGCACTACTCCAAGTACATTTTCTCGTGTGCTACCTTTAACTATTCAAAACTATTATTATATCCCTTTTTGTGTCACTGTTCACCAAGCTCATAAGGACGTGGTAGCAGATGTGTCATCTTCCATGCTAACTGATTTATAAGGATTGGCAGCTTCATCTGCTTCTCCACCTTTTATTTTGCATTAAAAGAGCTGGTTAGTCCACCCTATAAATAAATAAATAAATAAATAGACACTCCTCCACGGTGATTGTTGGTCGGCAACCGAGGATTCGGTCAAGCCATGGTTTGTGGAAAGAAATGGTTGGGAGGAGTGTCATCAATAAGTGCTTGTTACAAGTGCAGTTCTATAAACTCTCGGAACCGCTCTAAAAGTTAATTAGTATGGAAGATGACAAGGATTCTACCACTGATTTGTTGACCAATAGCATACACCTCTCAAAGCAATATTTTTACACTCTCTATGCCTTCGGGAACTAAAAAGCTCTAGCACATGTTTTAATCCCTGCTTCCCTCTGCGAAGGGCCTATCATTTATTTATTTTTGAGTCAGTAAACCTATTCCCTCTATCCCGAGCAAGCACTCGAATTGTTATAGATACAATCATTTATAGTTCATAATATTTCCTATCATGTTTTGTCTACTTTGCTTGAGCACATGAAGTTTTATCTTTGAGACTATGACTTTGACAGTTTTCTTTGGAATGTGAAAGGAACAGTGATGATTGAGCAACTCCATTTCTGCAATATAGCTCTAGTATAAAGACTCTTCTTGAAAGATAAGTTAGAATGTTGATTGTTCTCTGACCAAGAACACAGTTTGCCACATCCAATTGGTTTGCTTAATGTACCTTTATTTGTGGTTGTTCCATTACTTGTTCCAGGTTAAGTAGAATGCGTAGAGACTGCTGTTTAAAATGACTTGTTTAGCTGAGTAAATACTGATGCTTCTTGTCCGTATTCTTTATTATCGACACTTCACTCCATAAACATGTGGACTTGTTTACTGAGCTCAGTTTTCGCTTGGGGACAAGCGAGTCTAAGCTTGGGGGAGTTGATAAGTCCATTTTGCATCACTATTTTATATCATAATTTGTCATTATCTATCCTTATATTTCATATTAATACATGATACTTATGTTATTTTGCCTTATTTTGCATGTTTGATGATTATTGGGAATTATCCTTTCGGAGTCAGGTTTCTGCTGGAAAAAGCGTCGTCAAGTCAGCATATCAGCGGAACTCCAAAAATCACGAAACCAATTCTGGGGGTCTTATAATGTCAGATGCCGGAGGCAGCCAAAAGGAGGCAGCCAGGTGGGCCAGGTGGGCCCCACGCCACACCTGGGCGCGGCTGGTCTGTGGGCCGCGCCCAGCTATGGCGTGGCCACCTGGGTCCACCCCCCAGGTTGCCTCTTCGCGTATATCTGCCTCCCGAAAACCTAAGCACGGGGGGTACGTCCACGAAATATTCCGCCGCCTCCACGGGACGGAAACCACCGAGAGAGAAAGAGCTCTCTGGCAGGGAGATCCTGCCGGGGAAATTCCCTCCCGGAGAGGGGAAATCATCGCCATCGTCATCGTCATCACGATGGACTTCATCGGGATCATCATCACCACCATCCACTGCGCCATCACCATCATCTCCACCGACTCCACATCCATCTTGCTGTAACATCTAGGGCTGTACCTTGTCTAGTTCATTGGGGAGACTCTCCCGGTGTTAATTACTCCTTGTTATTGATGCTATTGAGTTTGTTTGGTGGATTAGTGTTCATGTCCAGATTGTTATTCATTGCCATATCATCTCTGATCATGATCCATATGATGTCTTGTGAGTAGTTTGTAGTTCTTGAAGACATGGGGAAGTCATGTTGTTAGTAGTGAAATAATGCTGCGTTAATATTTAATGGTTTGATATTTAAGTTGTGGTGTCATTCTTCTAGTGGTGTCATGTGAACGTCGACTACATGACACTTCACCTTTATGGGCCTAGGGGAATGCATCGTGTACCTAGCTTGCTAGTTGAGGGGTTGCCGGAGTGACAGAAACCTGAACCCCCGTTAGTAAGATAGTGCACGAGGGAGCGTAGGGTCTCAGAGTTTAAAGCTGTGGTTAGATTTATCTTAATTACTTTTCTGCATTCGCGGATGCTTGCAGGGGGTATAATCACAAGTGCGTATTAGTCCTAGGAAGGGCGGTGCGTTAGCATAGATTCACCCACACAACACTTATCAAAACAATGAAGATTAACCAGTTGCACGAAGCGAAAGCACTTGACGAAATTCCCATGTGTCCTCAGGAACATTTGTCTCTTATAAGTAACACACTCGGCTTGTCCTTTGCACTCAAAAGGATTGGGCCACTCGCTGCATTTGTTGCCGCGCTCGTTTATTTACTTGCAATGTTTTTACCTGCTGTTTCGAATACTACTGAAAACCTGTCTGCTAGCTTTTACAGTGAATTCTTGATCAAAACTACTTGCCAGCACCTTCCGCTCCTCGTTGGGTTCGACACTCTTATTTATCGAAAGTACTGCGATACACCCCCTATACTTGTGGGTCATCACACGCCCATCAGCCAGCTCCTTTGTTTCTTTCTTGCGAAGGACAGTCATGCGCGCATCTTTGTCCTTCCAGAAGTCATTTGCATCGCCCAGTTCCCGGATCTTTCTTTCCATGGCGACGCGGCCAACCGTGGCCTCTTGCTTAAACTTCTCAGCTGTTTTGAGGGCATGTTTCTGCGCCTCAATCGTGGCCGTCATCGCCTCAACCCGGGCGGACAAGCTATCTCTTTCGCCCCTGGCTCTCTGGAAATCCGAGAAGGCCTGTTCCCGCCTTTCCCTCTCACTCTTGAGCTCGCTCTGGAGTTTAGAGACCTGCTTGCCTAGCGACGAGGCGGCTCTGCTTTTGGCTCGAAGGTCATTTTCGACCTCGTTGCGAGCCCAGCTAGCCACGTTCTCCAGGTCTTGTTCGAAGTGGTCCTCGTCCCGCTCCATTCTGATCTAGAGCTCCTCAATGGTGCCAAGGTAGTGGCGCTCTTCATCTTCCAGCTCAGCCTCTCGTCTCTCCAGCTCTTTCTCGCGGCTGGCCACTCGCTGTTCGCAAGCATAGAGCAGCTCTTCGTCCGCCGCCAGCTTCAGTTCACGGCGCTAAGAGCTTCCTCCCCAGAGGGAAGCCACAGCTCGTGAGCCTGCGAGTGCTCCCCACTGCCGAGACCGAGGGAACCAGCTGCGCCAGTTCGGCATGGGCAGAGGACAAGAACTCCGAGACATTGAGAATGTCTTGGAGAACCCGGGGCCTTCCTCAACTCTCCCGGGTTCAGGGCAGGGGTCAGCGTTCCCGAGGGCGGAGCCCTTGGGGATGTACCCGCCTGCTGCGAGTCCTCGTGGTCCGAGGGTCGCCTGGGGATCCACGTCGCGCCTCTCCCCAGGGCCTTTCGCGCCGACAGCTTCCGCCTCGTCTGCGACGACCGGAGCCACCCCCTGGTCCTTGGGGCGGACTGGGGGCTCGGGGGCTCGGAGTTGCCTCCATCGGAGGTGCCGGTGGAGCTCGACGCTTCGACGTCCACGCCTCTCCGGGGTCGTTTGCTTGGCCACTCCGGGGTCGGGCTCCTGTGCAAGAAATGAGAATCAGAAGTCAGGACGGCGGCAGAAGAGAAGCAACTCTGCTTCCAAAGACAGTTGCCATCAAAACTTACCGGCGGGCACTCTTCGATCCGGAGAAGCTCCATCTCTTCTGCACCAAGTCGTCAAAGAGGTCTGGCAAGGACAGGCTCTCCTCCCCTACCTCCATGTCTGCAAGGGGAGGAGGGATAGCCTCCGACACCTGATCAGACTCCTGCAACGACGGCGAGCTCGGCGGCACAGGCTGCTCTGGGAGCTCGTCACCCGGCGGGTTTGTCGCCGCCCCGGAAGGAGCGCCGGGGCCTCCGCGCCCGCAAGGTACTCCCGGAGGAGTCGCTTCGTCGCTGTCGTCATCCGAAGCCCCAGGTTCTTCAGGGGAAACGTCCCCGTGGGCAAGGCTTTGCCCCCTTTTGCTCTCTCCTTGAGGGTTGCGTGCTTTAGGTGCCGGCGGGGGCTCAATCCTGGTGGTACCCGCCACCCCGTACTCATTGCACTCCGGCATCGAAGATCGGATACCGTCGGCGGCTGGATCCTCGAACAGCGGCAAGGTCTCATCCAGGAACTCGAAGGGTACCCATGGCAATATGTAGCCCATGGTCAGAGCCCAGGTGGTCTCTGTCAAGTGGAACCTAGACTGCGGAAGGCTGCCACCCACCTGAGCAAGTTCCCAGAGCGGGCGGCTCCGGAACTGCAAAGGGGCAATCCCCCTGCGAAGAAAGTCTGCCAGGATCATGGCGCCTGTCACTCCCCTTGCACGAAGCGTAGCCAGCCTGTTGATGACTGGAACCAGGGCTTCCCCTTGAGAGCTTCTCTCCTTCGAGTGTGCCAATCGCTCCGCTGGATAATATGGAGTCATCAGGTGGGGATTGGTCCCGTCAGCTTCGACAAAATACCAGTTGTGCCTCCATTCTCCAACCGAGGCCTTGGTGAATGTTTCCGGGTACTGGTGCGCCGCATCTCTCCGGAGGCAGAAAGAGACACCGCCAGCGATCCACTTGGACTTCCCCAGGCGTAGAATGAAGAAGTGGCGGAACAAGGCCACCGAGGTCATGACACCCGCAAATGCCTCGCAGGCATAGGCAAAAGTAGCAAGCATCATCACGGCATTGGGGTGCAAGTGCAGCATATGCAATCCGTAAGCCTCCAAGATTGCTGCGAAGAACTCGGAGAACGGAGGAAGAAGGCCGACGACGGAGAAATCGTGGAAAGTAATCACCTCCCCTTCTCGTTGAGGACCGCTCCCAGGGCGCACCACCACTCCCTCAGTACCGCGGAAGCTCGCGGCCAGGGATTGGCGGACGCGTTTGATGGCTTCCTCTGATGCATACTCACTGGGAGAAAAGAGGGCCTGAGTCACCCTCATCGAGGGCGGCGCTTCGGCCAGGGAAGCCTCCATCGCCATCTTCTCGGCGGCAGATTGTGACATCTTCCTCACTCCCGTCCTATCTCGCTTAGGCGGCATGGGCTGGTGCAAGAACAAGGAACGGCGGCGGCCAAGGCGGGGGGCGGCGATTGGCAAAGTCAGGGAGAAGGAGTCTCCTGGGCGGCGATTTGGGGATTTCGACGAATCTGGAGAGGTAACGGCTACAGTGGAAGCCAGTCGTGTCTTATAAGGCATCCCACATGTCACGTCGCGGCCCCATTACTCCGACGAACGTGGGGATCGAGGGGGCGTGCCGATTTCTGCGCGTTTCGCCCGTTGGATTCCAGGATAAGCAAGGGGTCCGTATGAATCGCAACGTTCGCCGTGATTCAGTCAACAGGACCTGGGGGCTCGTCTCTACCTCACCTCGGCGGGTCCCCAACGGAGCTGAGAAAACCAGGTGCCCAGGACCCACTTTGACCTATCTTTAGGCCATGGCCCCGGCAGCTGGAGCAAGAGCCGCCGGGACCATGCCCGGGGCTACTGTCGCAACAGTGGAACATGGGGTTCCCCTAGTACTGCCAAAGTGGGTCCACCCCATGTGGGCCCAAGATGAAGATGGACAAGACCAAGACTCAAGTCAAGCTGGCGGGTTCACCGTCAAGACACGCATGACCTACGTCGACTAAGGGCTCCGGTCCTGGGGACCTTCCGGGTCCCCGAATCAAGCAAGAAGGCCAGGAAGGACCCGAGAGCCCGAGTTCCCGGCAGGAGGCCAGGCTCCCTCTCGGGTACTTCCCCACGTCCCTGTGGATAAGCACTCCACCTCACCGCGGAAGACTTGGGAAGCAAGGCGAAGGCAGCGCGGGCGGGAAGCACGTCCCGTGGTGGTGTCAGCTCCTGTCCACCCCCAAGGCGGACGCTCCCACCTAACCCAAAGGAGACGCTAGGCTGAGGAGAGGCCACGTCTCCCCTAAACTAGATGAGGAGGGTCCTTCACCCCGAAGGTCCCTCACGCCCCTCACGTGACCCTGTGGCAACCCCTTAGCCTATAAAAGGAGGACCAAGGCACGGAGGAGGAGGGGGTCGAGCCAAGGACGAACACAAGCTAGAACCAGAGCAAGACTAGACTAGGGCTGCGAAGGTAGAGAGGAAGGTGATCTCATCCGGGTCAGGATCTGTCCTTCTTCTACCTCCAGCCAAAACCCTTCCGGTACCCTGTCCGGGAGGTTCCGGTGTAAGCCACACTATGAAGAACCCATCAATCCAGACATGCAGGAGTAGGGCTTTTAGCCTCCGGGCGGCCTGAACCTGGGTAGCTCCTTGTGTCCCTTTGGTTTCATGCTTTGATCGTGGAGAGGAGAGCTTGATCTAGACTCCGCCCAAGAAGACGATTCTCAGCCTCCTTCGCGCCCTGTGCCGAACCTAAAAGGGGGTATCCTATACTCCCGGTGTCCGTGCGACGAGACACGACAATACATACGAAGCAAAGAAGATTGTCTGCCCTCTAGGATTAGAGGTGGAGAAGATACATGCATACATCAATGACTGCATCCTCTACCGCGGTGAGAAGTACGAGAATTTGAATGCATGCCCGTTATGCGGTGCATTGCGGTATAAGATCGGGCGAGATGACCCAGGTGATGTTGAGGGCGAGCCGAGCCCCAGGAAGAGGGTTCCCGCGAAGGTGATGTGGTATGCTCCTATAATACCACGGTTGAAATGTTTGTTCCGAAACAAAGAGCATGCCAAGTTGTTGCGATGGCACAAAGAAGACCGTAAGGAAGACGAGATGCTGAGACACCCCGCTGATGGGTCTCAGTGGAGAAACATCGACAGTGCGTTTGAGGAATTTGCAGCTGACGCAAGGAACTTAAGGTTTGGTCTAAGTACAGATGGCTTGAATCCGTTTGGGGAGCAGAGCAGCAGTCATAGCACCTGGCCCGTGACAATATGTATCTATAACTTTCCTCCTTGGTTGTGCATGAAGCAAAAGTATATTATGATGCCAGTGCTTATCCAAGGCCCGAAGCAACCCGGCAACGACATTGATGTGTATCTGAGGCCATTAGTTGACGAACTTTTACAGTTGTGGTCTGACGAAGGCGTACGTGTGTGGGATGAGTACAAACAGGAGGAATTTGGCCTACGAGCGTTGCTGTTTGTAACCATCAATGATTGGCCTGCTCTTAGTAACATTTCAGGACAGTCAAACAAGGGATACAATGCATGCACGCACTGTTTAGATAAGACTGACAGTATATATTTAGGTAACAAGAATGTGTACCTTGGTCATCGTCGATTTCTTCCAAACAGGCATCCCGTGAGAAAGCCAGGCAACCATTTCAAAGGTGAGTCAGATAACCGAACGAAGCCTACACGCCCTGATGGTGATGTTATATATGGCATGGTCAAGGATTTGGAAGTAATATTTGGAAAGGGTCCTGGCAGTCTAAATGTTCCAAAAGACGCTAACAAGCGCGTACCCTTGTGGAAAAAGAAATCTATATTTTGGGATTTACCCTATTGGAAAATCCTAGAGGTTGCTCTGCAATCGACGTGATGCACGTGACGAAAAATCTTTGCGTGAACCTACTAAATTTCTTAGGCGTGTATGGGAAGACGAAAGATACATCGGATGCACGGCAGGACCAGCAAAGTACGCACGCACGAGACAACCTGAATCCAGAGAAGTACCAAGGTACTGCCAGCTACGCTCTTACCAAAGAAGAGAAGGAGATCTTTTTTCAAGTCCTGAGCAGTATCAAGGTCCCGTCTGGCTACTCGTCGAATATAAAGGGAATAATAAACATGGCAGAGAAAAGTTCCAAAACCTGAAGTCTCATGACTGCCACGTGATTATGACACAATTACTTCCGGTTGCATTGAGGGGGCTTCTACCGGAAAACGTTCGAGTACCCATTGTGAAGCTATGTGCATTCCTGAATGCAATTTCTCAGAAGGTAATCGATCCAGCAACTCTACCAAGTTTACAGACGGTGTGGTCCAATGTCTTGTCAGCTTCGAGTTGGTGTTTCCACCGTCCTTCTTCAATATTATGACGCACCTCATAGTTCACCTCGTCGAAGAGATTTCCATTCTCGGTCCTGTATTTCTACACAACATGTTCCCCTTTGAGAGGTTCATGGGAGTCTTAAAGAAATACGTTCATAACCGTGCTAGGCCAGAAGGAAGCATGTCCAAGGGCTATGGAACAGAGGAGGTCATTGAGTTTTGTGTTGACTTTATTCCTGATCTTAAGCCGATCGTGTTCCTCAATCGCGCCATGAGGGGAGACTGTGTGGAAAAGGCACGCTAGGAAAGAAAGCAACAACATGTATGGACGAACATTCTTTCACTCAAGCACACTACACAGTTCTACAAAATTCCAGATTGGTGGCTCCGTATATGTGAAACACATGGATATTTTACGCTCCCAATACCCGGAGGAGACTAACTTCTGGATTAAAGGGAAACACGTGGATACTTTCGGCTGTTGGTTGCGTACACATCTCATTAATAACAACACTGTTGGACAAGAGCTATACTTGTTGGCCAAGTCACCATCTTCGACTATATTGACTTTCCAAGGGTACGAGATAAATGGGAATACATTTTACACGGAAACCCAAGACAAAAAGAGCACTAACCAAAACAGTGGTGTCCGCTTTGATGCAACAAACGACGATGGACAAAGGACACATATTATGGTTGCATACAGCAGATATGGAACTTGACTATGGACCTTCTTTTAAGATCCCTTTGTTTTCAGTGCAAATGGGTCAACCTGTCAAGCGGGGTAGAGATAGACCGCGGTACAGAATGACTACAGTGGATCTCAAGAATCTTGCGTACCGCACCGAGCCATTCGTCCTAGCCAATGATGTGGCTCAGGTTTTCTATGTGAAGGACATGTCTTCCAGACCGAAAAAAAGAAAATATAAGCAAGCCGGTACATCATACGATGAGCCAAAGCGCCACATAGTTCTTTCAGGAAAAAGAAACATTGTGGGAGTGGAGGACAAGACAGACATGTTAGAAGATTACAATAAGTTTGATGAAATTCCGCCCTTCAAAGTGAAAATTGACCCAAGCATCGTGTTAAATGATGAAGAATGTCCATGGCTACGGCGCAATAAGAAGAAAGGGACACACAAGAAGAAAAAGTGAACACTAGATAGGGATGTTGTTGCTGATGTGTAATAATGTATTAAACCTTTTATGTAACTATGTCCTGAAAACTCAGAAGAGAGATCTAAACACTATGTCAATCAGCTGCAGTTTTACCAACACAATCTCTGCATTCTCCAAGATCTTTAGCATTTCCAAGTGATAGAACAAAACATACGGTTTCCCCTGCCTACCTTCTCCAGTGGCCACTCTGACCGGCAAATCGGCAAATCATCGCGTGGTCGTGAGACGGCAAATCGTCCTTCGATCCAAACAGCGGCAAGACGTATCTGATGATTTGCAACAAGTGTTGGGGATGTTGCTAATCATCAGAGCGTCTTGCCGCTGCTTGGATCCGACCGAGGGGAAGGTTCATCTTCAGCCTCCGCTCTAGGAACTCCTGCCTCTCAGAAATCTTGCTCTCTGCTACCCGTGTGCTGCCAAAATGAACTACAATGAGTAGACACTGAGTGCTGAACATGTCCGGGAGGGGGGCTATATATAGGGTACGTGTGCTTCTTTAGTCCCGGTTGGTAACACCAACCGGGTCATGTGGCTCACGAAGTGGTCGTGATACTGCTGATCCAACAGCTCACAATCCCTCAAAAAAAACACACCCCTGATCCAACGTCTCACAAGCGCTTGAAAGAAC
This sequence comes from Poa pratensis, assembly GCA_947311845.1. Taxonomy (NCBI): domain Eukaryota; kingdom Viridiplantae; phylum Streptophyta; class Magnoliopsida; order Poales; family Poaceae; genus Poa; species Poa pratensis. The sequence continues at coordinate 45,138,217 of CAMZMU010000053.1, forward strand.
ACACGATCCGTGTGCTTCTTTGGTGACTAAAGTCGGGCTCACCCCTGATCCAACGTCTCACAAGCGCTTGAAAGAAACACACGATCCGTGTGCTTCTTTAGTCCCGGTTGGTAACACCAACCGGGACTAAAGTCGGCTTTGCGGAGCCATGTGTCCTCCCCGCGCTGCCCTAGCCACGTGTCTTCCCCTAGCGCTGCCCTGGAGGTCTTTATATATTGTCGCCGGCGGGGTAAACCCTAATCCACCATTCCTAGCCACGAACGCATCGTCTCCACGAGATGGATCCGCCACGCCCGCCGCAGCGCCTTATGGACGAGGTCGAGCGTGCTCTGCAGAGCGCGCTTGGCGCTACCGCGGGGAGCCTATCCCGCCGTATGCCCACGAGCCCGGCGTGGAGAGGAATGCCCTCCTACCGGCCTCCTGCTCCGGTGCCGGAGGAGGTGCGGAGGACGTACGAGCGCGCGTGGTCCGACGTCCCTGACCCCGACGAGGATGCGTACGCCGCGCATGGTGATGTGTAATAATGTATTAAACCTTTTATGCAATGCATTCTATGGAATGTATTAAACCTTTATGTAAGGAGCATGTGTAATAATAATGAATGTGTATTTCCAATGTGTATTGTCAAGAGCTTCAAATAGATACTCCCTCCGTTCTAAAATACTTATCTTCCATTTGTCCAAATTTGGATGTACCTAGACATGTTTTTGTGTATAGGTACATCCAATTTAGACAAATGGAAGACAAGTATTTTGGAACGGAGGGAGTAGATAATTTCCAGCGCTGGGGACGACACGTGTCCCCCCCTACGTATTGACGTCGTTGACAAATAGATAATAGATAAAAAACAGAAAACAAATAGATAGATAATTATTACAATTTTGTAGACAATTAAATTAAATATATATTAAAGAAAAAGAAACTAAAGAAAAAAACAAAATAGAAACCAAATAGATAAAAAAACAGAAAACATAAGAAAGAAAAAGAAACTAGAGAAAAAAAAATCAAAAGCCCATTAGTACCGGTTGTAAAGTACAACCGGTACTAAAGGGGTGAGCTTCGCGCGCGAAATTCGCCGCGGCCCAAAACAGACCTTTTGTACCGGTTGTTCTCTACAACCGGTACTAAAGACCCTTTAGTACCGGTTGTAGAGAACAACCGGTACTAAAGGTGTTTTGAACGGTTAAGTGGCAGGGGATCAATCGAATTTCCCCCAAAATCGACGAAGTCCTCGACTACGAAGCCCTCCGCCGACGCCTCGAGCTCCACGACGCCCCTGCTCCGGCGAAGCCCTGCTCCGGCGAAGCCCTCCGCCGCGCTCGGCCGCGCTCCGGCCTCCGCCGTCGCCTGCCCCTGCTCCGGCCCTCCCGTGGCGTGCGCCCCTGCTCCGGCCTCCCGTGTGGCGCGCCCTGCTCCGGCCGCCCTCCGCCGCGTGCGCCGCCCGCCGTCACCTCCCGTCGCCCTTCTCCGGCCTCCGCCGCGCCCACCCCCTCCGGCCTCCTGCTCCGGCGCCCTCCACGCCGCCGAACTCCGGCCGCCGCGCGTGCCCTGCTTCGGCCCTCCAACAAAAGGTAATTTTTTTCATTTTTTTAGTACTGTTCTTTTGATTAATTTGTAGTGTTGTAATATTAGTGGAGCATTTTATGTTTGAATTTATGTTTCAATTTAGTGGAGCAAATTAGGAAATTTAGTGGAGTCATTTTATTAGTGTAGCAAATTTTAGTGTAGCAAATTTTAGGTTGTTATTTTAGGTCTTGCAAATTTAGGTTATTTGAGGTTTTTTTTTTAGTAGCAATATTAGTAGCAATTTTAGTAGCAATATTAGTAGCAATTTTTAGTTTTAGCAAATGTGTTTAGGTTTATTAGAAAAATTAGTAGCAATATTAGAAATATTTAGCAAATGTGTTTAGGTTTATTCTTGTAGTTTTTCATTTTGTTAAGAAATTTGCAGTGACATTGTAAAGTTTGAAATATTGCTAAGGTAGAAATATTGCTAAGTTTGAAATTTTTGCTAAGTTTGAAAATTTTAGTAGTAAAGTTTAGAGTAGCAAAATTTGAAAAACTTAGCAATTTTGTTTATTGTTTATAGGTTATTATTGTTTATATTATTATTAAAGTTTATTGTTTAGTAAAGTTTAGTGTAGCAATTTTTTCTTTATTGTTTAGGTTATTATTAGTGTAGAAATTTTGTTATAAATATTGCTAAGTCATTTTTTATTCTAGTAAATAAGTAAATATGTGCATTGTCATTTTTTTATTCTAGTAAATATGTGAATTTTGCTAAGTTTGAAAATTCTAGTAGCAAAGTTTCAAAATTTTAGATGCAATATTATTGTGTATAAGAATATTAAAGTTGTTTGCTATGAATTACAAATTTGCAGTGACATTGAGCTATGGAGGACGATGCCCCCATCATCGACGCCCTGGCCTTCATCCGAGACTTGGAGAAAGAAGAACGCTTTCAAGCAATATATTTGATATGACCCTTGGACCCAATTCCGATGGAGAAGAGACCGACGAAGAAGACGGCGAAGATTTCAGCGCGAAATGTTTGAACGACTCCGGTGAGGGACTTGAGTTACAAAACTTCAGAGACAACGATGAAGAAGAAGTGCCGTTAGAAAACTCCGTAGAGAACTCCGGCAAGGTATATATTAAGTCTTGTTGATCACTAGCTAGATGCATTAATTGATTTATATGCGCACTTATTAACGAAACATTTTTCTTTCAGCCCTCTGGATCTACGTCAATCCGTAAACGAGGCCCGGCCCATGGGTTAAAGCTGCCGGATGGTGCAAAGTTGTCGATCGACGAAGTTAGCATAAAAGGCAAACCGGAGAAACCCGATGGAATCTCCACTAAATATATAGCTCAATGCGGATTTCTTGTAAGGGACATGGTCCCGATCACCGTTGCAGAATGGAATGAGCCGAAGAAAAAAAACATTGGCGCAAAATATGTCGAGCAAAGAATTAAAGAAACCCTTTGGGAGTCGATATTGGGTTATTTCAGCCTACCGGCAGATCTCCCACAGAGGAGGAAAGGATAAAGTCAAGGAGTGGACTCTTAGCAAGATGGCCGAGCAATTCAACAACTGGAAGAAAACATTGTGGAGAAAATATGAAAAAAAAACTCCAGATTTCAATGGACATCTAGAGAAGCTAAAAGATGGCTGGCCTGAATTTGTGTCATATAAGAAATCGGCCGTCGCTGTGGCCCGATCGAAACAAAATAAGTTGAATGCTAAGAAGAATAAATATTTCCATCGTTTGGGCTCAGGTGGCTACAAGACTGCCGGGCCTAAGTGGAAAGCCTATGAAAACGAGCTGCGTCAAAAAGGGATCACTCCACAGACAGATGACTGGCCCGACAGGTCCAAGTTATGGTTGTTCGCGCATGGGGCAGTGTTGGACCCAAACACCGGGCTGATTGTGCACAGGGAAAATGGAAGAAAACAATTACAAGAGTCACCAAAAACTAGTTGACGCAATAGAACTAGTCCGACAGGGAAAATATGTTCCCGATAGAGAGGACGACGAGCTTTCACTCGCCCTCGGGAATAAGAACACTGGGGATGATGTCGAGGCAGAGGAGGCGGGGTTGGCTTTCTTGAAGGGTTTCCGGAGGACGCTGCAACTTATAGAAAACATTGCAGAGGTAAGAAGAGGAGGCGGAGAGGTTTACTGCATTAGAACGCCAGATGCATGATGTGAAGGAGCAACTGGCCTTAATTACCCAGCAAAGGGAATCTCAGTCGCGAGTAGAAGATCATGCAGTCGATGTCTGCCCATCTCAGCGGAAAAGCAGCGTGGGTTCCACGCAGCTACAAGATCCTACAGTTGATGAACCAGTTGATGAACCGTCGGCGGCGCGCTACCCCGTGGATGATATCACGGAGAAGACAAATTGTGAGTTACATGCGCCAATGAAGAACATTAGTTTTCCGGTGGCGAATGGCTATGCTTACCACATCAACTTGGATCAACCTTCCATTTTGGTGAGATTCCGGCTGGATTTGCTCGTGTCGGGGTCACGAAAGTTATGTCGGGATTCAACTCAATGCATCTTGACATTCCCGGAGCTGAAGGCGAGAAGACATTGGGAGAAGTCAAACTTGGTATCGTTCTATGGAAGAAGAAATACATCAAGTTTCCAGACTCGGTGCCAAGGCCACCGACTCCTCTGGTTAGAAATTCACCACAGCAAAGTCCACCCTCCTCCCCCGTCGATTGGGAGCCCACCGCGAGTCCATCGCCCGCGCCGTCCCGTCAACCGACTGCTGCGCCCACTAGTAATTTGACAAAGCGGAAGTTGTTCACGTCGTCCCCTGTCATGGAGTAGTGGCAATGGTCACGCCCACATCCCGGTAGCATGGTATTTTAGTTTATCCCTAGTGAGGTAACAAAGTAAGGTAAAGATACCAAAGTGGATCGCAGAACTTTCTCTCACGTTCACTGCACTAGCCACCCCCCGTTACTCCAACTAATGCACACGTTCCCCCACACACGCTCTCATAAACATGCTTGATCAAAACAAGTAGACAAGAACGGGGTACATAATATGCATCTATACTCATAACTGAAACAAACATTGCAATCTCAAACATATATTAACTCATAAAGATCCACCACAAAGGTATTACAACGGTGACCGTAATCATGTTCAGCAGCTCATACGGTGCTAATTAGTGAAGCTCAAGAGAGGAGAGATACATAAGTTACTTCCACAAACCCATAGTCCAGAGGTGGACTACTCCCTCTTCATCATGGAGACGGTGGAGAAGTCGATGGAGAAGATGGAGACCACGCCGGCAGCGCCCCGCCGGAGTTTTCCCCCTCCAATCTGCAGCTCCTGATCTCCGTTTCGGTGTTTCTGTGTTTGTGCGGCGCTCCTTCCAGAGAACGTCGGGGGACCTTTTTTATAGGCGTTTTTAGGTCAAGACGATGTCGGTGGAGCGAAGATCGACGGCAACGGAGCCACGAGGCCAAACGGGTGGGCCCACGCGGCCACAGTACCTGGCCGCGTGGGCCACCCCGTTTGGCCTCGGGCCTCCGTTTGTTCGCTTCCTTCGCCCACAGGTCTTCTTCCTTCCAAATATTGACGCCCGTAAATTTCCAGGTGATTTCGTTGACGTTTGGGTCCCTGAAACATTAAAATAAGAAAACGGGTTTTCTGCCTGTGCAGGGTTAATTCCATAAAAATAGGAAATAAATGAATATTCCCAAAATCATGATAAAACATTGATATAACCCTTATATGATGCAAATATGATTGGAATATAAGCAATTAAAGTGCAAAGTTCATGTATGCATTTTACATGCATCAACATCCCCAAGCTTAATCCATGCTCGTCCTCGAGTATGAAGATGATAAAACTAACATGGACTTTGCAATTTAATACTTAACAATGGATATCAAAGATGATTACTATTGCTACATATAGTCAAATGATTCATTCTTCAAAGGAGTAGCAATATGCAAATAGTTTATGAAGTGATATCAAGTATTCAAGACAAGGATGTTCATTGATAGTTCACAAAGTGTAACATAGTAGCAAGTAATATGGAACACATGTATGCATAATGATAAGTAGAACATCCTACAATGGTCATAGAGTGTAGATGAAAATCTGAATATGATAGGTGTACACTTTGGAAAGATGTATATGTGAGTAGAGGTAAAGCATGCATAAGTTTCATCCAACTTCCAAACTCTTCTACTTAAGTTAATGATTGCAATAAGGTATTCATTGGTGTCAAGCTCTCATTGCCCCTATCATAGCATCTTGAATGATTAAGGTTAAAGTGAAAGCAAATATGAGTAGTGTGCTTGATAAAGAATGGGTTGAATGTCTCATGCCCCTTGAATACAAGTACTTACACCATGTGTTACTCAACTTGGGAAACAAAGCAAGTTCAATTAAATATCATTGTAAGCATAATAGTATCATCAAGAGCGTCAACTGGGGTACCTCTTGTCCCAAGATATGGAACAAGCCCATATCAAAATGACAAGACAAACAAACAAAATGAACAATCTCAACACCCTTTTTATTTACCATTTGGAATAGTTTTTTATTGCAAGGTGTATCACAGAAGGTTCACCATAGTATGTAAGTAAATTTCCACCATGAATGATGCATGGCTTAGATTAGCGGCCCAGGCGTCTCTCTAACCATTTACACAAACTCATTTAAACTCACTCTATTTCCACATTTATTTCAACATGATAAGCATCCATAGACAAAAGCACATGATATCAACTAAATGAGATGAAGAGCGTGTTGAAAGCTTGCCATGTGACAGCACATATGGGCTAACTTCCAACCCAAAACATTCATCAAGCCACAAACATCATAATCTTAATCACAATGGGTCAAGTTTTATTATGCAAATAAAAGAACATTGTGCATCAAGTTCGTGAGAGCTATATAACCAATTTTTTCCATTGCAATCAATAACATAAACATTTTCATTCAGAGGTAAGATAACACAAACAACATGTTAAACATACTCGGAATAGCATAAAGCCAATAGGTAGATATGGTGGACTCACTGGAATAACTTTGGTTGAAGGTGTTGGAAACAAGTTTTTGCTTGTTGGAGTTTTTGGGCTAGCAAAAGGGAGAAAGTTGACCATCTAGATGCATGCATGAGTGTCCATAGAACTAACTAATCCATGTTAAACCAAGTAAATAACAATCAGCACCAAAACATGAATAAGTGATAGCTCTACAAAAAGAATTTGCAAACTATTACTCATAAACAAGCTCATGAATCATGCAACTATATGTATCATTAAAAATCAAGTCAAACATCCCTTTTCCCAATCTTATAAAAGCATCCAACATATTTCAACCCATATTTCCAGTAGCTCTCTCATATATAATTGATAGTGTGGTGGTCTCTCAAGACTCAAACAAAAACAAAAAACGACGCTCCAAGTTTATGCGATAAAGTGTTTCGATCGAAAAACAGAAGTTGGACGTGTGCAAACCGAGAGTGTGTAGGTCCAGCGGGGTTGTCTTCACATCCCCAAGCTTATGGTCTTCACCATCCTTGGATAGCTCTTGGTGCATCTCCTCCAATCCCTGTGAAAAAACTTCAAAACACCGTTTCTCCCATCTCTTTTCTGTGGGGTGCATTAATAGTGATAAACAAATAGGTTCCTTGCTGCATATAATCCTTGAACAAAAATTCATATGACATGTCCAGAAAGTGTATAATGTTGTATGCCTACTCATAAACTCAATTGGATCAAAAAGATTCAACTTAAAAGCTCAAAGCATGCATCAAACAAAATGGGACAGAATCTGTCCAGAAAAACAGCAGCAGCAAAACGTATTTTTCTACCCTACCAAACTTTCTCGAAAAATTCCGAAAAAATTCATGCATACAGAGGATGAAAAGTTGCAACTACAGTTCAAATATGAGCTCATTCGGAGTTACAGAATAAGAATTAAAAATCATACCGTGCACTGATTCGTGCAGGAATAAAATCTCCGAACGCTATAAGCAACTTTTTCAAACCAAAAAGGGTAAAACTTGGCACTTTATTAAAAACTCCAGAACCTAACTAGACACAAAATCTCTTGTTACAGCAAGAGGACACAAAGAAAAATCACACACAAAAATAACCGGGTTGCCTCCCGCAAAGCGCTTTCTTTATAGCCATATAGCTAGGCTTCTTACTTGTTGTTTTATTGTGGACGAAGCTCATGAGGGAGCTTGAACTTTGGTGGTTCCCTCTTCCTTGGAAAGTGTTCCATGCACTTCTTGTGTGGAAACTGAAACTTTACATTCCCTTCCTTTGAATCAATGATAGCACCTGTGGTACGAAGAAAAGGTCTTCCAAGAATAATAGGACTAGAGGTTTTATTCCCCATATCCATGATTAGAAAATCCACAGGCACAAAAGTCATATGTAACTCTACCATAACATCACTTACTTTTCCCAAAGCATGTTTAATAGAGTCATCAGCAAGTGCTAGTTCAATAGAGCATTTTTCAAGATTTTTCAATTCAAGCACTTCATATAGTTCTTTAGATAAAACAGAGACACTAGATCCTAGATCAAGTATGGCATGGTGTGTCTCTTTTCCAATAGTTACTAGTACCTTAGGTATCCACATATCCCCAAGCTTAGGTGGTATCATAGCCTCTTGGTTGTACCTAGCAATCTTTTCTTTCAAGACATGATTAGCAATATAAGAACCAAAACCTGCTTGGTTAGTGTTGATGGAAGGATCACTTGCAAATTTTTGTAAGATAGATATTAATTCATGCAAGCTACAATTTTCTAAGTCAAGCAAAGGATCCTTGACTTCATTAAGCATTTTAACTTCCTCAACTTTCTTTTCCAACTCAATCAGCATAAGAGATTCATCATGTTCAGTTTCTTTAGCTTCTTCTTTTAAACTACCAAGTTGAGACATGAGTGGCAACAAATATTCAGGGTAGTTCAATAATTCATCAAGAGTTTCCTCCAAAGTAAGAGGAACATTTTCAGCAATGTTAACAGAATTCATTCCAACCACAGGTGATGCTTGTGGTTTCCCTGCAGACATACTCAATAAAGTGGCTTGATTATCAGCTAGTTTAGACAAAGCTTTGTCTAGTCCTGCAGCTTGGAGTTGTAAGCCTTTAATATCAGAACTAATAGAAGCAACAGACTTATTCAACTCTTGTATCATGGTATTATGACTAGCAACTTGTTCCATGAGAATTTTGTTAGCCTCAGAATTATCATTGCGTGATAACATAGGCTTCCAATTATTATCATTAGCATTAGGATATGGAACAAAAGGACGATTGTTGGGAACATATGGGGGTTTATTATAAGAGTTATAATTGTTGTTACCATACCCATTATTACCATAGTTCCTAATGAAGTTGACATCAATATTTTCAGAATTGTTTCCAACTAGTTCTTGCAAAGGAACATTTTCAACACTAGGTTTATTAAGCAAAGCAAGAATAGTATCCATTTTAGATGACAAATCATTAGTTTCTTCAATAGAGTTCACTTTCTTAGAAGGATTAGGTGCCCTATCAGTATGCCATTGACTATAGTTTTGTAAAATGCTTTCCAATATATTTTTAGCTTCTACTATAGTCTTACTCATAAAAGCACCTCCAGCAGCAGAATCAAGTATGTTTCTAGACATGTAGTTTAAACCATTGTAGAAAGAGTGTAATATGGTCCATTCATTAACTCCATGTGAGGGACAAGTTCTAAGCATAAGTTTTATCCTATCCCAAGCCATAGCAACATGTTCATTTTCATTTTGCCTAAAAGAAAGGATGTTGTTTCTATTTTGCAAAATTTTAACAGGGGGATAATATTTCTTAATGAAAGCTTCTTTTAGATCATCCCAAGAATTAATACTACCAGATGGCAAGGAATGCAACCACTCTTTAGCTTTTCCTCTAAGTGAAAAAGGAAATAACTTCAGTTTTAGGATATCACTTTCCACATTTTTAAACTTTTGCATGTCACATATTTCAACAAAGTCATGAAGATGCATAGAGGCATCCTCCATAGCACTACCACCAAATTGTTCCCTAGTTATCAAGTTCAACAAACTAGGACTTACTTCATAACTCTCAGCATTTATCTTAGGTGTGGCAATAGCTCTCGTGATAAATTGATCATTAGGAGTGTTTGTGTAGTCACACAACTTAGTTCTTTCTCCCATTTTAGCAAGTTTTTTTTGGTATTTTTAATTTTTTATGCAAAACTGAAATAAATATGATATGATATGCAATGACACTAACAAAACAAATAAATTGCTTTGTAAGTAAAGATGGATAAGATGGTGCTCACGTAGGTGCAACCTCCCCAAGCTTAGGTGTTAGCACAAGTTGGTGACGTTGACTTTGTTGTGAGATGAATGCGATGATGCACACCCTTGGATAAATCTCTCAGCTACGATTCCCCGGCAACGGCGCCAGAAAACGTCTTGATGTCCCGAAGAGCAAGTTTGATACCTGCAAAATAAACGGGATTAGGTTGAGACTCCAAGTGCAGAGTGTATAGTAAGTGGAAGACAGTTTTCCCCACGAGGGGTGACTCGAGGGTTTAATATCGAACTCTCGGGGAATCTGAAGTGGTAGATTTATCTTCTTATCCTTCTTTTGGTTACCTACAAAACAAGGTTAGATGTTTTGGTCCTCAACCTCACCTGTGGTTGTCAAGCACAAGGTGTAAGAATGATATCAGGATAGTTATGCAATGCAAACAAGAAATAAATATGCAATGATGGTGGATGCAATGATAAATGATATTTTTGGGTTTTTGAATGATGTATGCAAGATGAAAAGTATTTTTGTATTTTCGGATTTAATGATGGCTGAAAATAGAAAAGTGGTATATGGTGTTGGAAAGGTGTTTCTTATGATTAAAAATGGACTGGGGTTCATGGTTTCACAAATGCACTCTCTCTTTATAAAGTGGTAGACAATGGAACACACACAGTTAACATATGAGATTGCAACACAGGGTTTGATAACAAGTTACTTAGATATATGGGCATCACGTCCTAACATAGAGATCTTTTGGTTATTAACCTCTCTTATACTCCACCAAGATGCGAACTAAATCATAACACCTCAGTAATTAAGATAACTCAGAGTATAGCATTAAGTATCATGACATGAAGTGAAAATAAGAACATGCTAGATCTAGTCATGGAGTAGTGGCAATGGTCACGCCCACATCCCCGGTAGCATGGTATTTTAGTTTATCCCTAGTGAGGTAACAAAGTAAGGTAAAGATACCAAAGTGGATCGCAGAACTTTCTCTCACGTTCACTGCACTAGCCACCCCCCGTTACTCCAACTAATGCACACGTTCCCCCACACACGCTCTCATAAACATGCTTGATCAAAACAAGTAGACAAGAACGGGGTACATAATATGCATCTATACTCATAACTGAAACAAACATTGCAATCTCAAACATATATTAACTCATAAAGATCCACCACAAAGGTATTACAACGGTGACCGTAATCATGTTCAGCAGCTCATACGGTGCTAATTAGTGAAGCTCAAGAGAGGAGAGATACATAAGTTACTTCCACAAACCCATAGTCCAGAGGTGGACTACTCCCTCTTCATCATGGAGACGGTGGAGAAGTCGATGGAGAAGATGGAGACCACGCCGGCAGCGCCCCGCCGGAGTTTTCCCCCTCCAATCTGCAGCTCCTGATCTCCGTTTCGGTGTTTCTGTGTTTGTGCGGCGCTCCTTCCAGAGAACGTCGGGGGACCTTTTTTATAGGCGTTTTTAGGTCAAGACAATGTCGGTGGAGCGAAGATCGACGGCAACGGAGCCACGAGGCCAAACGGGTGGGCCCCACGCGGCCACAGTACCTGGCCGCGTGGGCCACCCCCGTTTGGCCTCGGGCCTCCGTTTGTTCGCTTCCTTCGCCCACAGGTCTTCTTCCTTCCAAATATTGACGCCCGTAAATTTCCAGGTGATTTCGTTGACGTTTGGGTCCCTGAAACATTAAAATAAGAAAACGGGGTTTTCTGCCTGTGCAGGGTTAATTCCATAAAAATAGGAAATAAATGAATATTCCCAAAAATCATTATAAAACATTGATATAACCCTTATATGATGCAAATATGATTGGAATATAAGCAATTAAAGTGCAAAGTTCATGTATGCATTTTACATGCATCAATGACTCAGGAGGAATTAGAAGTGAGCACACGTGAAGAGGCGAGAGCCTTTTTGAACAGAAAATAAAGGAAAGACTGGAGGCAAGACTGGACCCCATAAAGAAACTTCTGAAGACTATACCAACTGAGGTAAAAGATCACACCGTTGACAACCTATATGACCCTCCACCACCGCCCCTTTCAGACTATGAGCGAGGTATTGACAAGGTACCTTCCTCACAAATGGAGCAAGAAAAAGCGTGCGGGAAAAGAGTTGCCCAGCTCGGAGAATAAGAAGCACAATCGATCGCCCCGCTCATTGTGCCTTCTGAAGCTCGGGAAATCGAGCATGGAGAAGTTGTCATTGGCGACACAGGTTACCCCATAGCGCAGATAACAATTCAATATAAATTTGAACTCGGGCTGCCTCTGGTCGAAAATCCGAGTGCTCTAACAACACAGTTATATAAATTGCATAACTGGTACATGGCCGCGCAAAAGAAGGGAAAATGTATCTCATGGCGGGAGTTAAGGAACAACACTACTTCCGACAATATGGTGTGCAGGTTGAGTTCTCCGAACTTTTTCAGATGTACAATCAACTTGCTCTCTATCATCAGCTGCTATTGTCTGTAAGTAATTTATTCGTGTAATTTAATTATTTATAGTTAAGCTCGTTCATTGCTTGTAATTATCCTCACAACATTATTTTGTACGCTATTATGCAGAATGAAGATTCGTGAATGCCGAATGGGAGGAATCTGGGACATTGGGTTCATTGACCCGGATAAAGTTCATGCCAAGACCATAGCTGACCATCCCGAGGACACAGAGGACGTTTTGCTAACGCTTTTTAAGCGACAAAGTAGCAAAAAGGAAATACTTTTTCCTTACAACTTCGGGTGAGTGTTACTGTCTTGTACACATTTTATTTTGCTTTCTCGATATTAAGTGTAATTGATGAGTTCTGAATGCCTGCGTATATAAATGTGCGCAGGTACCACTTCATTCTGCTAATCATTAGACTCGAGGAAGGAGAAGTTAAAGTCTGGGACTCATTAAGGAGAGATCAAGATGAGTACAAAAGCGTGCGTCTAATGCTCAAGAGGTAATTTCAATCGCACTATATCGGCCTCTTTCGTTCATTTCCGGATATCAAAAGTATAAGTAATAACTCCTCAATTCATTTTCTTTTCCGGGCAGGGTTTGAAAAAAGTTCATCGCGGAAGAACGCGGTGAATGGAAACCTAAGCTGTAGTTCAAGGCTAACAACGTAAGTACTACTACGTATCTAGGTCTGTGTATCTTTCCAATACCATTATCATTCTCTTGATTATTATTTGATTAAATTAAATTCTTGTATAGTGGTGTCTGCGACAACCACAGGGGATGGAACTATGTGGATACTACGTTTGCGAGTTTATTCACATGAAGGTCAATGAGAGAGTCAATAGTATAAGAAATCGAGAGGTACGTAAACATCATACACAACTTTTATTTTGCTACCATCAATTGTGTTTAGTTTCGATCATAACTGATTTGATCTCCTTCTTTTAAAGATGGCAAGGAAGCGGAACGAGCTCCTACCAAAAACCGCGTAAAAGCTATTGTGGAGGAATTGGCGGGATTCATTCTGACGCATGTCGTAGATGAATTCGGTGAATTCCACTATGTCGATAAATAGACTCCCTCCATGCATGTTCTAGCTAGCGGTGATCTCCATTGTAATTATGAGTACTTTATATGTAACGAGAGTACTTTATATGTGTAATGAGTACTTTATATGTGTAGTGAGTACTTTATACGTGATCTCCTCCGAAACCCTGAAAAATGAGCGAAAAGGAAAAAAACAGAAACCCTAAACCCCGAAAAATAAGCGAAAAGAAAAAAAAACCGAAAACCTAACCCCCCTGAAAAAATAGGGGGGGGGGGAACAGGAACCTTTAGTACCGATTGGTATTACCAACCGGTACTAAAGGTCCTCAGCTGCGCGTGCGCAGGTTCGCCCACGTGGAGGACCTTTAGCACCGGTTGTATATACAACCGGTACTAAAGGGGTACCCCTTTAGTCCCGACCTTTTAGTACCGGTTGCACAACCGGTACTAAAGGCCCAATAAGACCGGTACTGTTGCCTTCTTCTCTACTAGTGTTAGATGCAATATGGTATCCATTGCCACCACGATCAGATGGTTAAGTTCAAGTTCTAACTCACGTACGTATCTTCCGTTAGCTCTACTAAACATGGATAGTTAATTAGTTTCAACTCTCCTCCAAATAAACAAGACAATTATCAGGGTGTAGATTCTTAATCCAATGAATGAAGTTTTCAGAACGTTGGCATCGACCAATAAAACAAAACCATGTAAGAATATGCATAGCCTTCATCGGATTGTTCCTAGGATATGCTTTTATATTCTAAAGTGAAGTGATTAACTAGGGTCATTTAGGCCATGAGCAGGTTTATTAGGTCCTGCCATCATCTTGGGAGTAATTAACTAGCAGTTAATTTTCAATTTCAGTCAGCATGACCTTGACAGTTGGTTGCTTTGATCATCATTAATCTCCATGCACTAGGGTTTCTGATAAAATTCAGCACTTCCTCTACACCCAAACTTGTAGGACTACATTCATGAGAAGAGCTAGACACATCATATCAAGCTGTAACCAACGAGGAGGGTGGTGCCAAACATGTTATGGCTCAGACTACTGACCAGTCTACCCAACGTGCCATTCATTCTCTTTTCCTCTCTAAAAACCAGATTCAGTTCCGGCCAAACTATGTAGGTATAGGTTGCTGGTGGTATCCAAGATCTGATCCCATGACGTCACACATGCAGACACAGGCACACACTTTCTCTTAGGGTTTGGGCACACCGTCTGGTAGCCCGCATGAAGTTGCCGGCCAGTTCAACGCAACCAGAGCTGACTGGGATAGGTCCAAACGAGACGTAACTCCGTGTTTTGTTGTCTGCGTTGTACTAGGTCCAGTATGAGAGCATGCCGGATAATTTGGTATCGGAAAACTTTCTTTTGTATGTTTTATCAAATTCTTGATTGTGAACAACATAATCTTCATAAAACATCAATACAAATTTAACATAATAAATGTTTTACCATCATACAATACAAATTTAACATGATCATCCATTACACAAATGTTTTAAAACATAATAATTAAAACCATAACGAATGGTCCGGATGGAAACACTGATTCAGATTACAACAATATTAAATGAATAAAATAGGAATCTACTTATTCACATACAATTGTCACCGGTGCTTAACAAGATCCTTATGGAGCTGAATGTGTGTGGGCTTATCCTCAATCTGCCGGTAGGTCTCAAAAAATGCTTTGATCCGGTCCGGGTTCCTTTGGGGCTTCACTCGACTAGCAATGTTGTCAAAGAAAAATTCCAAGTTTAAACCCCTCTCATCTTCAATGATCATGTGTAAAATCACACAAGCCGTCATAACATCTGAGAGAGATTTCTTATCCCAAAAACGAGCAGGACCTCGAACAATTGCAAACCGAGCTTGCAACACACCAAATGCCCTTTCAATATTTTTTCGGCATGCTTTTTGAGCTTTGGCAAAGATGAAATCCTTCTTGTTGGCCGGTTTTGAAATGTCCTTCACAAATGTTGACCAACAAGGATATATACCATCGGCAAGATAATACCCCATGGCATAGTCATGCCCATTCACGATATAGTTGCAAGCCTGGGCATCTCCAATAGCAAGCCGAGCAAATATATGTGATCTCTGCAACACATTGATATCGTTCAGAGAACCTGACAAACCAAAGAAACAATGCCAAATCTACAAATCCTCCGAAGCAACGGCTTCGAGTACGATAGTAGGATCACGATGATGACTGGTGTATTGCCCATGCCAAGCCGTCGGGCAATTCTTCCACCTCCAATGCATGCAATCCACACTACCAAGCATGCACGGCCATCCCCATGTCATCAATGAGAAGAAATAAAAATTGATAGAACTAAGTCGGCCGAACAGCGAAGGAACAACGCCGTCGGCGACCGTACCGTCGATCCTCAGCAGCAAAACAGTGCAAAACACTACACATGTTCCGGGACAAGGATCGTGTGCCATATATTACACATAGTTTCGATGGACAGAAAGAAGAGCATACAGGTAACCTATCTATAGGTAGGTAGGATAAGATCCAATTAACACGCTCAAGCAGGAGCAACGGAACGTGCCTGAGCCGATGGCCCTGGAACGCGTCATGGGCTGAACTTCCCTTGCGTCATCGGTGGAGCCTTCGGTTTCTAACGCGCTGATTTACTTCTGGGAGATACGCCGGATTTCACGCACGACGACACGTTGGCGGCTCTCCTCCCTCTCCCACCGACGTGTTCGTGCTTGGTGCTCTGTGTCTGGGCGTAGGCCGCGTTGTAGGTTGTCCGTGTTCACGGCATCGAATAAGCCGATAGCCCAGCGTCGCTGCTTGTCAGCGCGCCGTTCGGACTGTACCAACTTTGCCAGGACGTGCTTCAGCAGTTCGTCATCGTCGGTAATGCTAGCGAGTTCCTCGGCATTGTCGGTGGAGTAGGATGCAATAGAATCATTATCGGAGGAGTAGTATTCTTCATCCGACTCCAATGCTGGTTTCTCCTCATACGTGTTTGCGGTGCTGTGGCCGGCACCACCGAAGTCGTTGGCAGGAGGTGCACCGCGGACTCCTGTACCATTGAAGCCGGTCGGTGGTGGCGAAGGCGAGGCCGGCTGGTGGTGGCAATCTGGTGAAGTCTCCATCGTCGGCTGTTCAGGAGGCGAGGGATCCATCCTGTGGTTTGTTTGATGGGATGTGGGGAGGGAGAGTGAGAGGTTCGGTGTAGATAGAGATAATGTGTGCGGTTGGTTGGTAGATTGGAGTTATTGAGGCGCCTCCCGCTCTACTCCACGCGTACGGTGAGTGGGTGATCGAAATCATGCGTGTGTTCTCGCCGGCTTAATTCTGCCTTGGGAACGTTCGAGTCGCTTTCTTTCGGTGGTGGGCCCCGGATGCACTATTTACCGTCCCCTTCCTCTGTTCCCTTACGCAAGGAGCTGTTGCGAGGGTTTTCTATTTTCTGTCTACCGATTTCCTCCTCTCTGTTGCTCATCATGGTTTCGGCGAGGAGATACTGGCAGAGTGGTCGCGCGTCCAATCCGGAAGTTTCTCGTCCTAACATGGTTTTGGCCCTGGCGGCGGTCAACGGCCCTCCGCTAGGTGCTACGCCCTTTGTATCGTTGAGAGAGGGTCTTCCGTGCATCGATGGCTGCCTCTCGTCGACCGGGTCAGCGCGGAAATATGGCCGGTTTGAGGGCGTTGTCTCAGGGTAAATCTAATTCCTTGATGTGTTTTTTCGTTTCTTTACCGTGCTCCGGTTTCGATCTCTTCTTTTCCTCTGGTTCAGTCAGTCGAGAAGGAATGCCCCGAATCTGTGCTCCCCGCCGACATGGATGCAGGAAATCAACGGACGGCCGAGGAGGTTTTTCACGGCCTAAGTAGTGATGATGTCCGTCAATCTGTATTGTTACTCTCCATGCATTTTTCTGTTTTCTGTATTATGTAATCCCCTCTTTCGATTTTCACTGTTAATTAACGGAGTATTGTATATCTTTGTATCAGGGGTTGGTGAATATGGTGAGTGAACTTCGTGCAGAATGCGACGAGCTACGCTCGGAGACCGTACGGTGGTCGAAGCTGCAGGAAAAAACCGTTCAATCGATGGAGCGTCACCGAATTTATATAGAGGAGTTGGTATTTGAGAAGAAGGAGCTATTGTCCGAGTGTAGCCGTCTCTGGGATGAGAAGGTCGAAGCCGAGACGAAGAGTATCCAGTATCTAAAAAAAGCCATCGTTGCCTACGCGGCGCTGAAGGAGTCGAACAAAAACTTACGGAAGACCTTGGACATCATCGAATTTCTGAGGCTGAAGGGCAAAGAGGTTGTTATGTTTTAGATAAAAGGTTTTTAGCGTGTGAAGATTGGTTACGTATTTTGAAGCAGAAGATGGATGATTCGCTGCACTATTTGTGCCTTCTGCGTCTCTGTGTACGTCAGTGTCCATGGTAATGTTTGCTTGTCGTTTGTCGGCATGAAATTGTTTCCTGTGTATTGTTTGTCTAATTTGTTGCTTGACCTTACATATGGCTTTAGGGTCAACACGAGTTCTATGGTGCTTGCATGACATTTAATAGTTGCAAGTATATGTTTTTCTGTTTATTATTTGTCTAAGATGGTCCTCGACCTTACATATGGATATAATTATTTCTACCCGCTGATTATTAGCATCGTGTATGGCGTGTCGTCAAAATAGGGCTCGGAGGGTCGTGCGCCAAGGCGCACCCCTAAATCTAGTTAACATTGACAAGCAACAAGCAGTTCAAGACATGAACATGAACAAGCAAAAATGGCAAGTACATGGACATTGACATTGACAAGCAACAAGCAGTACATGGACATCCACATGGACATGAATAAGTTATGGACATCTACAAGAACATGGAAATCAAGATCTACTTGAAGCCTACAACGGCACAAACCCTAACAGATCTACAAGGATCACTAGTAGAAACAGAGGCATTGGTGCGCCCCTTTAGTACCGGTTGCAACAAAACCGGTACTAAAGGGGGCATTAGCACCGGTTGTGCTTGGGCGCCAGCAAGGGCCCCGCGGCGAGGACCTTTAGTACCGGTTGGTATTAACAACCGGTACTAAAGGACACCTTTTAGTACCGGTTGTTAATACCAACCGGTACTAAAAGGGTGCAGCCCCGCAGGCCGCGGTCAGTGGCCCCACGGCAGGCCCTTTAGTACCGGTTGGTAAATAAAACCGGTACTAAAGGTCCTGCCTATATCTTCCACCCCGAGCCAGCTCCATTTTGGAGCAACTCGACCCCAACCCCATTTTTCCTCTCTCCCAAGCTCTCCCAAGCTCTAGTTCACCCATTTTTTCTCCAACATTTGTCAAGATTGGTGGCACCCTATACAAGGGTTAGCAACTTCTTCATCTTCTCTTCCGGCTTTTCAAGTTTAGCTCATTTTCGTGCAAGTTTAGCAAGTTTGATTTTGGTTGTGCTTGCAAGGTGTTTGATGAAATGACTAAGTTAGGGATTTCATTTGTTTTATATGCATTTTGAGCTCAAATTGAAGTATAATTTATGGTTTTATATAGTGTCGTCCCGTCCCCTGATCCTCACCGCCGTCGATCGCCCGCGCCGCTCCGTCGCCGACACCACCTCGGTGAGCCTCTTTTTTTATCTTTTATTTTAAAAATTGTTAGTTATATGATTTAAATGCATAATTATTTCTTGTATAATTTTCTTATGTTTTTTTATATATGTATAGTGTCATGGTTTTGATATCCGTCCCCTTCGGCCCTCGTCCGGTCTATGATTCGGATGTGGTATATCTTTTTAACTATTTATTTTGTTTCGTGTTTATAACAATCATGCCGACCAACTTGACGTAGATATATTTTTATTTAGGAGGTAGTTGAACCGGAAATTCCGGCCGACCCTATTGTCGAGTATTTTAAAAAAGAAAACGACGATTTGAGAGCAAAATTGAAGATAAGTGAAGATCTTCGTCTCCAATGCCTAGAAGAGAAGATGGAATTGGACTTGAAGATTGCCGACATCGTTGATGCTCACGGGGTCGAGCTTGCCGACGTCGTCACTGCTCACGAGAGGAAGATGGATGCAATGCGCGCCAAGCTTAAAAAGATTAGAAAATATGCCATTAGTCAAGAGGCTTGGTATCATTATGCTGTTGGTTCAATAGTTACCTTGGTTGCGATTCTGATCGCATTTGTTGTTGGATTTAAATTCTTTAGATAGTTGTATGTTAGTTTCGATTGATGTATGTTTCGTGAGAACTATGTATTACATTTGGGCACTACTCTACTTTGATTTTAATGTGATGAACTTGTATAAATTAATTTGGTCACGTATCTCTATTCATTATTTAGCTGGTGTAATGGTTTTTGATATATTTATGTAATGCAGATGAGCCGAGAATGGATGTACGGTGATCGACGCTGTCCCGAGTTCATTGATGGCATGCATCGTTTTCTCGATGTGGTTAAGTTAAACAAGCTGAAGAATGGTTTTATGATTTGTCCATGTGATGAATGTCGGAATAACAGGAATTACCCGAGCGTAAGAACCATACACTCCCACTTGTTGCGACAAGGCTTCATGCCCAATTATTTTTGTTGGACCAAGCACGGAGAAAGAGGGGTTATAATGGAAAACCCTGAAGAAGAGGATGATGACAACTATCCCGTGTTCTCTGATGAACACGGTGATACTACAATGGGGGAAGAGCATGAGGTCATTGTTGATCAGTCCGACGATGATGATCTTCGTCAGGTCATTCGTGATGAACAGATGAACTGCGTAACTGAAAACGAGTGGTCGAAGCTGGAGCGCATGTTAGAGGATCACAAAAAACCGTTGTACCCAAATTGTGAAGATGGCCAGAAAAAGCTAGGTACCACCCTGGAATTGCTGCAGTGGAAGGCAAAGAATGGAATATCTGACAAGGCATTTCAAGAGTTGCTACAAATATTTAAGAAGAATCTTCCGAGGAATAATGAAATGCCCCACAGCACGTACGAAGCAAAGAAGATTGTCTGCCCTCTAGGATTAGAGGTGCAGAAGATACATGCATGCATCAATGACTGCATCCTCTACCGCGGTGAGAAGTACGAGAATTTGAATGCATGCCCGATATGCGGTGCATTGCGGTATAAGATCGCGCGAGATGACCCAGGTGATATTGAGGGCGAGCCGAGCCCCAGGAAGAGGGTTCCCGCGAAGGTGATGTGGTATGCTCCTATAATACCACGGTTGAAACGTTTGTTCCGAAACAAAGAGCATGCCAAGTTGTTGCGATGGCACAAAGAAGACCGTAAGGAAGACGAGATGCTCAGACACCCCGCTGATGGGTCTCAGTGGAGAAAAATCGACAGTGCGTTTGGGGATTTTGCAGCTGACGCAAGGAACTTAAGGTTTGGTCTAAGTACAGATGGCTTGAATCCGTTTGGGGAGCAGAGCAGCAGTCATAGCACCTGGCCCGTGACTCTATGTATCTATAACCTTCCCCTTGGTTGTGCATGAAGCAAAAGTATATTATGATGCCAGTGCTTATCCAAGGACCGAAACAACCCGGCAACGACATTGATGTGTATCTGAGGCCATTAGTTGACGAACTTTTACAGTTGTGGTCTGACGAAGGTGTACGTGTGTGGGATGAGTACAAACAAGAGGAATTTCCCCTACGAGCGTTGCTGTTTGTAACCATCAATGATTGGCCTGCTCTTAGTAACATTTCAGGACAGTCGAACAAGGGATACAATGCATGCACGCACTGTTTAGATAAGACTGACAGTGCATATATAGGTAACAAGATTGTGTACATGGGGCATCGTCAGTTTCTTCCAACCGGCATCACGTAAGAAACGGAGGCAAGCACTTCAAAGGTTTGGCAGATATCCGGACGAAGCCTACACGCCGTGATGGTGATGTTGTATATGGCATGGTCAAGGATTTGGAAGTAATATTTGGAAAGGGTCCTGGCAGTCTAAATGTTCCGAAAGACGCAAACAAGCGCGTACCCTTGTGGAAAAAGAAATCTATATTTTGGGATTTACCCTATTGGGAAATCCTAGAGGTTCGCTCTGCAATCGACGTGATGCACGTGACGAAAAATCTTTGCGTGAACCTGCTAAACTTCTTAGGCGTGTATGGGAAGACGAAAGATACAGCGGATGCACGGCAGGACCAGCAAAGTACGCACCACGGAAGAGACAACCTGAATTCAGAGAAGTATCAAGGTACTTCCAGCTACGCTCTTACCAAAGAAGAGAAGGAGATCTTTTTTCAAGTCCTGAGCAGTATCAAGGTCCCGTCTGGCTACTCGTCGAATATAAAGGGAATAATAAACATGGCAGAGAAAAAGTTCCAAAACCTGAAGTCTCATGACTGCCACGTGATTATGACACAATTACTTCCTGTTGCATTGAGGGGGCTTCTACCGGAAAACGTTCGAGTACCCATTGTCAAGCTATGTGCATTCCTGAATGCAATTTCTCAGAAGGTAATCGATCCAGCAACTCTACCAAGTTTACAGACGGGTGTGGTCCAATGTCTTGTCAGCTTTGAGTTGGTGTTTCCACCGGCCTTCTTCAATATTATGACGCACCTCATAGTTCACCTAGTCGAAGAGATTTCCATTCTCGGTCCTGTATTTCTACACAACATGTTCCCCTTTGAGAGGTTCATGGGAGTCTTAAAGAAATACGTTCATAACCGTGCTAGGCCAGAAGGAAGCATGTCCAAGGGCTATGGAACAGAGGAGGTCATTGAGTTCTGTGTTGACTTTCTTCCAGATCTTAAGCCCATCGGTGTTCCTCAATCGCGCCATGAGGGGAGACTGCGTGGAAAAGGCACGCTAGGAAAGAAAGCAACAAGAAGTATGGACGGGCATTCTTTCACTCAAGCACACTACACAGTTCTACAAAATTCCAGATTGGTGGCTCCGTATATCGTGGAACACATGGATATTTTACGCTCAGAATACCCGGAGAAGACTGACTTCTGGATTAAAGAAAAACACGTGGATACTTTCGGCAGTTGGTTGCGTACACATCTCATTAATGACAACACTGTTGGACAAGAGCTATACTTGTTGGCCAAGACACCATCTTCGACTATATTGACTTTCCAAGGGTACGAGATAAATGGGAATACATTTTACACGGAAACCCAAGACAAAAAGAGCACTAACCAAAACAGTGGTGTCCGCTTTGATGCAACAAACGATGATGGAACAAAGGACACATATTATGGTTGCATACAGCAGATATGGGAACTTGACTATGGACCTTATTTTAAGATCCCTTTGTTTCAGTGCAAATGGGTTAACCTGTCATGCGGGGTAGAGATAGACAAGCGGTACGGAATGACTACAGTGGATCTCAAAAATCTTGCGTACAAAACCGAGCCATTCGTCCTAGCCAATGATGTGGCTCAGGTTTTCTATGTGAAGGACATGTCTTCCAGACCGAAAAAAAGAAAAGATAAGCAAGCCGGTACATCATACAATGAGCCAAAGCGCCACATAGTTCTTTCAGGAAAAAGAAACATCGTGGGAGTGGAGGACAAGACAGACATGTCAGAAGATTACAATAAGTTTGCTGAAATTCCGCCCTTCAAAGTGAAAACTGACCCAAGCACCGTGTTAAATGATGAAGATTGTCCATGGCTACGACGCAATCAGAAGAAAGGGACACACAAGAAGAAAAAGTGAACACTAGATAGGGATGTTGTTGCTGATGTGTAATAATGTATTAAACCTTTTATGTAACTATGTCCTGAAAACTCAGAAGAGAGATCTAAACACTATGTCAATCAGCTGCAGTTTTACCAACACAATCGCGTGGTCGTGAGACGGCAAATCGGCCTTCGATCCAGAGAGCGGCAAGACGTCTCTGATGATTTGCAACAAGTGTTGGGGATGTTGCTAATCATCAGAGCGTCTTGCCGCTGCTTGGATCCGACCAAACGGTTGCAGGACGTAGCTAGGGAACCCGAATGTTTTGTGTTTGAGCGCCACTTCGATCCAAGCAGCGGTAAGACGTCTCTGATGATCTACAACCGTCCGGCAAGACATCTCTGATGATCTGCAACCGTTTGGAACGGTCGCAGGTCATCAGAGACGTCTTGCCGCTGGTTGCCCAAAGATGCCTCTCCGAGTGACGCTGGAATGTTTTGTGTGAGTGAGTGAGTGACGCTGGAATTCCGGGAGGTGGGCTATATATAGGGTACGTGTGCTTCTTTAGTCCCGGTTGGTAACACCAACCGGGTCATGTGGCTCACGAAGTGGTCGTGATACTGCTGATCCAACAGCTCACATCCCTCAAAAGAAACACACCCCTGATCCAACGTCTCACAAGCGCTTGAAAGAAACACACGATCCGTGTGCTTCTTTAGTCCCGGTTGGTAACACCAACCGACCGGGACTAAAGTCGGGCTCACCCCTGATCCAACGTCTCACAAGCGTTTAAAAGAAAACACACCGCTTGATCCAACGGCTCCCAAGCGCTGGAAGGAAACACACGATCCGTGTGCTTCTTCCTGATCCAAGGGCTCACAAGCGCTCGAAAGAAACACACCGCTTGATCCAACAGCTCCCAAGCGCTGGAAGGAAACACACGATCCGTGTGCTTCTTCCTGATCCGGTCAGAGTGGCCACTGGAGAAGGTAGGCAATTTCGATCCCGCCACCGTTTCCCGCCCAAATATTTCCCGCTATCGTTCCCCCCAAATGCCGCCACCGGTAGTTCTATAAAACCCAGTCGAAGGTAGGCATGGTACTCACTTGAGCGCAAGCATGGTGTGTATTGGTCCTTGCGAGAAGTGTGTGTCCGGGTTTCACATTTCCGCATCCGAGCATCTCGCTAGGCTTTCGAGCAATTTGAAGGTAGATGGTAGGGTAGTTCCAATTGAAGAAATTTTGCACACTGAGAGTCATCTCGCTTTGCTCGGGGCGAAACTATGCCGCGATGGGTTAACGATTTTTCTAAAATAAATAGATAATTATTACAAATTTTAAGACAATTAAATTACATAGATCTAAAATAAAAATAAACTAGAAAAAAACAGAAACCAAATAGAAAAAAGAAAACAGAAACCAAATAGAAAAAACAGAAAATAAAAAACCAATAAAAGGCCCATTATTACCGGTTGTATAATACAACCGGTACTAAAGGGTTGGGCTTCGCGCGCGAATTTTTGCGCGGCCCAAATTTGAGCTTTAGCACCGGTTGTACTCTACAACCGGTACTAAAGACCCTTCAGTACTGGTTGTAGAGTACAACCGGTGCTAAAGGGGTATTGATTGCAGTTAAGTGCAGGGAATCGAATCGATTCCCCAATTCGCCCAAGTCCTGCTCGACGACGCCGACGCCCGCTCTCCTCGACGACGCCGGCGAAGCGCTGCTCCGGCGAAGGACGCCCCTACGTACCGCGCCCCTCCACGCCGTCGACGGCGCCGCCGCCCTAAGCCACGCCCTCCACGCGCACACGTCGCCCTCCGCTACCGTCGACCGCGCGACGCCAAGGCCCCTCCGCCGCGCCCTCCGCCGGCCCCTCCACGCGCCGGCGACGCTACGCCGGCCGCGCCGCCACGCGTGGCCTCCTCTGCTGCGCCTCCTCCACCGGCCTGCACCGCCACGCGCTCCGCCGTCGCCGGTCCGGCCACCTCCGCCACCGCCTCGGCCACACACAGAGGTATTTTTTTCATTTTTAGTTAAGTTTTTGTTTGAATGGTTTTTAGTTAAGTTTTAAATTTTGTTTAGCATTTTTAGAAATTTGTAGCAATTTTGTAGATAGCAAAATATAGATAGCATTTTGTTCATTTTGTAGATAGCAAAATAACAGAAATATAGATAGCTTAGAACGAAAATATAGATAGCATTTTTTTGTAATTAGGTACTTTGTAGTTTTGTAATTTTTGTATGAAAATTCTTGTTTAAAATGAGTACGAAAATTTGTTGTTCAAAATCAAAAAATCTTGCTTAGATAGTGTTGTGGTATTTACATTGTTGTTACAGAATTGGTTAGCAAGTTTGATGAATTGAAGTATATTGAAGTATATTTTATAGTTTAATTAGATTGTTTAAAATTTGTGTATGAAAAATGTTAAATGACACTTTACAATTATGCAAATTTTTGTGTTGTTGCCCATTTTTAACAATCATGAATTGCTACTGCCAATAATTTTTGTGTTTTTTTTGTTATTACTTTTTTGTATTACTGTTTATTACAATATGAATTTTTTGTTAGTCATACAAAATGTTTAGTCAAAGAATTTTTATTACTGTTAGTCATACAAAATGTTTAGTCAAAGTTTGAAGACATTTTGT
Source organism: Poa pratensis (assembly GCA_947311845.1). Lineage (NCBI taxonomy): Eukaryota > Viridiplantae > Streptophyta > Magnoliopsida > Poales > Poaceae > Poa > Poa pratensis. The sequence goes on from CAMZMU010000053.1 coordinate 45,163,819, forward strand.
TAGTTAGCATTTTTGAAAGTTTTGCTAGTAAATATGTGAATTTTGCTAAGTTTGAAATTGTAGTAGCAAAGTTTCAATTTTTTTGCTAAGTTAGAAATATTGCTAAGTTTCAAAATTTGCAGTGACATTGAGCTATGGCGGACGATGCCCCACCTTCGTCCGAGATTTGGAGGAAGAAGACCGTCTCCAACAAATAATATATAACAACGCTGCCGGACCCAATTCCGATGGAGAATATTCCGATGGAGAAGATTCGTCCGACGGAGAAGACGCCGAAGAATTCAGCGCGAAATGTTTGAATGACTCCGGTGAGGGACTTGAGTTAGAAAAATTCAGAGACGACGGCGACGACGAAGAAGAACCGTCTGGATCTAAGTCGTCTGGATCACTAGCTAAGAAGAAGGTATATATTAAGTCTTGTTGATCACTATAGCTAGATGCATTAATTGATTTATATGCGCACTTATTAACGAAACATTTTTCTTTCAGCCCTCTGGATCTAAGTCGTCAATCCCCGTACGAGGCCCGGCCCAAGGGTTAAAGCTCCCGGAAGGTGCAACGTTGTCGATCGACGAAGTTACCTTCAAAGGCAAACCAGAGAAACCCGATGGAATCTACAATAAATATGTACGGCAGTGCGGAGTTTTTGTAAGGGACATGGTCCCGATCACTGTGACAGAATGGAATGAGCCGAAGAAAGCCAACATAGGCGCAAAATATCTCGAGCAAAGAATTAAAGAGACCCTTTGGGACTCGATGATGTCTAAATTCAACCTACCGGCAGATCTCCCACAGAAGATGAAGGATAAAGTCAAGGAGTGGACTCTTAGCAAGATGGCCCAGCAATTCAACAACTGGAAGAACACATTGTGGAGAAAATATGGGAACAAAGATATAGTTTTCAAAGGACATCTAGAGAAGCTAAAAGATGAATGGGCTGAATTTGCGGCGTATAAGAATTCGGGCGTCGCTGTGGCCCGATCGACACAAAATAAGTTGAATGCCTCGAAGAAGAAATATTTCCATCATTTGGGCTCAGGTGGCTACAAGACTGCCTTGCCTAAGTGGCAAGCCTATGAAGACGAGCTGCGACTAAAAGGGATCCTCCACAGACAGATGACTGGCCCGACAGGTCCAAGTTCTGGTTGTTCGCGCATGGGGCAGTGTTGCACCCAGAAACAGGGCTGATTGTTGCAAAGGGAAAATGGCGGAGAAAAATTAGAAGAGTCATCAGAAAAATAAAAAAAGTCATAGTACTAGTCAAGGAGGGAAAATATGTTCCCGATAGAGAGGACGACGAGCTTTCACAAGCCCTCGGGAATAAAGAACACTGGGGGCGATGTCGAGGCAGAGGAGGCGGGGTTGGTTTTCTTGAAGGGTTTCCGGAAGACGTTGCAACTTATAGAAAACATTGCAGAAGTAAGAAGAGGGAGGCGGAGAGGGTTACTGCATTAGAACGCACGGTGCAGGATGTGCAGAAGCAACTGGCCTCAATGACCCAGACCAGGGAATCTCAACTGCGAGTAGAAGATCCTGCAGGCGATGCCTGCCCATCTCAGCGGAAAAGCAGCGTGGGTTCCACGCAGCTACAAGATCCTGCAGTTGATGAACCAGTTGCTGAACCATCGGCGGCTCACTACCCCGTGGATGATATCACGGAGAAGACAAATTGTGAGTTACATGCGCCGATGATGAACATTACTTATCCGGTGGCGACTGGCTATGCTTTACGACATCAACCTGGAGAAACCTTCCATTTTGGTGTGATTCCGCCTGGATTTGCTCGTGTCGGGGTCACGAAAGTTATGCCGGGATTCAACGCAATACGTCTTGAAATTCCTGGAGCTGAAGGCGAGAAGACATTGGGAGAAGTTGAGCTTGGTATCGTTCTATGGAAGAAGAAATACATCAAGTTTCCAGACTCGGAGCCAAGGCCACCGACTCCTCCCGTTAGACATTCACCACATCAAAGTCCACCCGCCTCCCCCCACGAAGTTTGGGATCCCGCCGCGAGTCCATCTCCCGCGCTGTCCCGTCAACCGACTGATGCGCCCACTAGTAACTTGACAAAGCGGAAGCTGTTCCCGTCGTCCACCCCTGTCAAGAAACGTGGAAAAAGTGTGCGGGCTCCTGAGAACCCCAAGGAAGTCAAGGCTCCTGAGAAGTTAACTTCTGAGATGACTCAGCAGGAAATAGCTGAGAGCCTACGTGAAGGGTCGAGAGCCTTTTTTGAGCAGAAAAAGAAGGAAAGAGTGGAGGCAAGACTTGACCCCATAAAGGAACTTCTGAAGACTATACCAAATGAGGTAAAAGATCACACCGTTGACAACCTATATGACCCTCCACCTCCGCCCATTTCAGACTACGAGCGAGGTATTGACAAGGTACTTTCCTCGCAGAATGAGCAAGAGAAATTGTGCGGGAAAGGAGTTGCCCAGCTCGGAGAACAAGAAGCACAATCGCTCGCCCCGCTCATTGTACCTTCTGAAACTCGGGAAATCGAGCATGGAGAAGTTGTCGTTGGCGACTCAGGTTACCCCATGGCGGAGATTGCCCCACGATTTGATTTTGAACTCGGGCTGCCTATGGTGGAAAATCCGAGCCAGCTAACAACACAGTTATGGAATTTGAATCGCTGGTACATGACCGCCGCAAAAGAAGGGAAATTCTCTCTCATGGCGGCGGTTAAGGAACAACACTACTTCCGAGAATATTGTGTGCATGTTGAGTTCCGAGAACTTTTTCAGATGTACAATCAACGTGCTCTCGACAAATCTCTCATCAGCTGCTATTGTCTGTAAGTAATTTATTCGTGTAATTTAATTATTTATAGTTATAAGCTCTCGTTCATTGCTTGTAATTATCGTCACAAAATTCTTTTGTACGCTAATTATGCAGAATGAAGATACGTGAATGCAGACTCGGAGGAATCTGGGACATTGGTTTCATTGACCCGGATAAAGTTCATGTCAAGACCGTGGATGAAAATCCCGTGAACACAGAGGACGTTTTGCTAACGTTCTTTAAGCGACAAAGTACCAAAAAGGAAATACTATTTCCTTACAACTTCGGGTGAGTTTTACCGTCTTCTACACATTCTATTTTGCTTCCCCGATATTAAGTGTAATCGATAAGTTCTGAATACCTGCGTATATAAACGTGCGCAGGTTCCACTACATTCTGCTAATCATTAGACTCGAGGAAGGAGAAGTTGAAGTCTGGGACTCACTAAGGAGAGATCAAAATGAATACAAAAGCGTGCGTCTAATGCTCAAGAGGTAATTTCAATCGCACTATATCAGCCTCTTTCGTTCATTTCCGGATATCAAAAGTATAAGTAATAACTACTCAATTCATTTTCTTTTCCGGACAGGGTTTACAGAAAGTTCAAAGCGGAAGAACGCGGTGTATGGCCAGAAAAGCTGGAGTTCAAGTCTAACAACGTAAGTACTACTACGTGTATCTTTCTAATACCATTATCATTCTCTTGATTATTATTTGATTAAATTATATTCTTGTATATATAGTGGTGTCTGCGACAACCACAGGGGACAGAACTATGTGGATACTACGTTTGCGAGTACATTCACACGAAGGTCAATGAGAGAGTCAAGAGTGTAAGAAATCGAGAGGTACGTGAACATCATACACAACTTTTATTTTGCCACCATGCATCAATTGTGTTTAGTTTCGATCATAGCTGATTTTATTTCCTTCTTTTAAAGATGTCAAACAAGCGGAACCAGCTCCTACCACGCAACCGCGTAAAAGCTATTGCGGAGGAATTGGCGGGATTCTTACTTACACATGTCATAGATGAACTCGGTGAATTCTACTTTGACGAAAGACCACCTCCACCCCCTGCAGTCGATGCTACAAGGGAACCGCCGGCAGTCGATGCTACAAGGGAACCGGCTCCATTGTAATTAATTAGGAGTACTTAAATTTATATGTGACGAGAGTACTTTGTATGTGTATAATGACTACTTTATATGTGTAGTGAGTACTTTATACGCGATCTCCTCCGAAACCCTGAAAAATGAGCGAAAAGGAAAAAAACAGAAACCCTAAACCCCGAAAAATAATCGAAAAGAAAAAAAAACCAAAACCCCCTGAAAAAATAAGCAAAAAAAGCAGGAACCTTTAGTACCGGTTTGTATCAAGGTCGCGCTCGCCTGTGCGCCCACGTGGAGACCCTTTAGTACCGGTTTTATTTAGGTGCCGGTACTAAAGGGTTACCCCTTTAGTGCCGACCCTTTAGTACCGGTTGTGCGGCCGGTACTAAAGGCCATCTACAACCGGTACTAGAAGTGGGTTCTCTACTAGTGGATGTGGAGATCTACAACGAGCCTAAACAAGATAAAGGAAAATAGGCTGGGAATGGTGAGAAAAAACCCCAAATGGCCACAAACCCTAACCCAAATCTAAATCGGATAGAATCTACTGTTCGATGACCTAAATAGGGGGATGGGGAATGAACTATGTATCCAAGGACAGGGTGGGTCCTCCCGCCGGCGTGGACGAAGAAGCCTGCGTCGCCGTTTTCGAAGATGATGCCGGCGGCGGAATCTTTCCGTCCTTGCCCGGTGGCCTCGAAGATGAAGCCACAACCGCCGATGGCGCCGGCGCAGTAGCCGATGCGACCGTCAGAGCTCGGGAATGGCCGACACAAATCGGCGATGGTGCTTTCAGCATCTTCGCCCAATCGGCCGACGCCTGGGCGACGAGAACATCGACCCACTTCTGGTGAGCGGCGAGGGCGGGGGTGCCCGAATTGCCACTACGGCAGAGTGGGGGAGGAGGAGCGACGGCCATGGAAGCAGAGACGACGAGGGGTGAGAGCAGTGGAGTGGGCGGTGAGGGGTAGTGGGGACTGGGAAGTTATGCCGGAACGTCTCGTCTCCCGCGTTTTACAACGCGTGCGAAAGAGCGGCACGTGGAGCTCGCCAGGGCCTGGCCACGCGGAAACGGCCGAATTGGCCGTTCCTCCAGGGCCTGGCTGAGCACTGCTTTGAGGTTCGTGTTATGCAACAATGCGGGCCGGCCAAAGCAGCCAAACGGGAAAAATTTGCACCCAGCGGGCCTGGCCGAGGTGCACGTAACCAAACACGCCCTTAGTGCACCCTCAAAATGCTTTTGCGTGCTTGCTGATATGTGGGGCCTATTCGGGTCATCATAATGGCTCAAGAGCGCTTATCGGCCGGAATTTTCTGTGCTGAAGGTTTATACGATATCTATAGAGATACTCTTGTATAAGTAAAACTATGAGGCCACAACACGTATATAAACAATACTGATAGCATATTTAGGCCGATACATTACATACATACTACTAACCCAATTTAAAAAAGCTTACAAAGTCATAGTTTAACAATCTTACAACTAAAAATCAATAGTTAGGCCTTGACAATCATCATCACAGATTCATCAAATTTATGCACTAGTCAACACAAACCAAAGAACTAATGGAAAGGACTAGCCAATCCACATATACTTTTCAACCCTCCATCGCACATGTGACTCGGAGAGGTCAACACGTGCATACAAATCTCAGAGGCAGGTTTGACTCAAGAGGCCTATACTTGATAGAGGGGGAGATTTTATGAAGCTCAGGACTCGAACTTGAGATCTACGGCTCTGATATCATGTCAATTTCCATGCAGTAGCCAACACAATCAAAAGTCCAACCTGATGGAAAGTCGCTCCATCTCCATGCAGAACCATGCAACCACCACCTATGCCATCCACTTGTCCCTCTGAGCAATGCACAACTCAATGGATGATGCACCCAAGGGGGACGACGTAGGAGTGCCACCATCAAGAATCCATGGATCTAGGATTTCCCCAAAGTTAGAACAAGGCAGTGTGGAGCCCCCCCTCCTTGATGATGCATTCACAAAGGGAACGCCACAAATGCATGAGGCTCTGAGCGCCAGTCAAAATAAGGGACCCAGGTTTGCCCCCACAAACCTCCATCCAATGCATCGGAATAGCCACCGGTAGATTCGCGACGATGGCCAAGCCCGACCCAGACTTGACGGAAGCAACCAACACCTAAGCTTGGAGGGGAGGCCTCCAACCGCCCCATCTCGCCGGACACAAGAGTCGTCCCAAGCCCTAGCGCATGCCGCCGTCGCCATCCCAAACATTGCTTGTCGAAGCAGCCCATACATTGGAGCCACATGGTGCACCATGTGGAAGGAGAAGCTCTACCACGCGCTACGCCTCGTCGATCGGCACCGTGAGCCGAGCCACGCCGCACCAGATGGCCAAGACCTCCTTGTGCGAGGAAAGGACCCCACCGCCGCCATCGACCAGCCGGGTTTTTGCCCGTCGGCCTCCTCACGTGACGGCGAGGGAGGCGTGGAGGAGTAGTGGGCCTGACAGAGGCGATCTGGATCGCCTTCTGAGTCGCCTTGCGTGCGTCTCGAGAGGTACCGTTTTAGGTGATACACTACAGTGGATAAGGTTAGTTGTTCTTGCATATGTAGTTCTACAATGAACTTTTTGAATATATAATCCCTTCATATTTTGGCATATATATAGTCATAAAATATACTTACATATCCAAAAAGGGTACTGCTATATATGCAGATACATTTTTTTCCCTAGGTTTTATATCGCCTTTTTGTCGACAAAGTGAATATATTAATATAACAAAATACTTACATATCCATCAAAGGCCGTGCTATATATGAAAAGACATTTTTTCTAGGTTTTATGTCACTTGGCTTCGTGATTCCTGAATGGTTAGACAAGATTATTTGCACTTCAAATAAATAATTCATTAACTCCCTACATCATGCATGTTGTTATATGTATACTTGCTTCTCCTTAATTTAGCAGTTTGAACCAAGACGCACTGTCCATCTGAGGCAGGCAGTTACAATTTTGTTAGATTTAGCCTCACAGACTAAATTTTGACATTGAATTTGAGGGGAATCTTTGTGTGGATATACCATGCTTGTGTCTATGTAGTTAATTGTGTATAAAAATCATTAGTTATTGTTCATTTGTACTATCTTCAGCATCTTATTGTGGTAATTTTCAGCACCCGGACTTATCAGCGATCCTTATCTAGCTAGTGTATTTAATTTTTAAGATTTCAAAGTGAGAGGCCTTACAATTTATTGGAAATTCAGATTTTCCGATTGACTTCAGCAGTAGACGACTTCGTATATATGGAGAGAAAAGGGAAAGGATATATTCATGAATGAAATGTCACCTTTTTACACAAGATAATTCTATACGCAAGTATTTCTCGTTCTTTTCGGTCCCTCATTGCTAAAGAAAATATAGATCTTCCTTAACTATTATCACCACAATGTATGGGTGTTTACCCAACTTATTATAATTAATCTGAATTCGCCTTCATGGAACGGACTGTACGGATGGGCGATGCAAGATTGTGAATCTATTAGTAAACAAAGTTCCCCTTAGGAACTAATGGTGCTCCTGAGAGTTGAGTTGAGATTTTGTTTGAGGCTCTGACCTTGAATCCTCTGACTTCATAGAAAAAACAAGAGCAAATCATTGGTGTTATTTTAATCATTAGTTATTGTTCATTTGTAATATCTTCAATATCTTATTGTGCTAATATTCAGCACCCAGAGTTATCTGCAATCCTTATATAGCTTATGAATTTAATTTCAAAGATGTCAAAGTGAGATGCCTTACAATTTATTGGAAACGCAGATTTTCCGATTGACTTCAGCAGTAGATGACTTCGTAAATCTTATATACGGAGGAAACAAAAGGAAACGATATATTCATGAATGAATTGTCACATTTTTACACAAGAGAATTCTATACACAAAGTACTACTCGTTTTATTTAGATCCTCGCCGCTAAATAAATACAAATCCTCCTTTACTATTATCATCACAATGTACAGGTGTAGTGATTGCAGATTACCCAGCTTATTATAATTAATCTGAATTTGGTTCATGGGACGGACTGTACGGATGGGCGATGCAAGATCGTGAATATATTAGTAAATAAAGTTCCCCTTTTAGAAACTAATGGTGCTCCTGAGAGTTGACTTGAAAGTTTGTTTGAGGCTCTGACCTTGAATCCTCTGACTTCACAGAAAAAACAAGAGTTAATCATTGGTGTTATTTTAATCAGAGCGTCACGATGAAGAAGAAAAGATGCCTGTCTTTATCACCAGTTCTGAAAACTTGAGATCCAATAAAATAATTGGTGTTTCAGATTCACACGGAAACACTGCAGAAACACTAGTTAAACCTTCCATGAGCTGGCCCAGATTGTATACCAGTGCAACGTTCCTATCAGTATTAGATTTAGATTTAGATCATTAGGTACTACCTCCGATCCATATTAATGGACTCAACTTTATCTAGACTAGATACATCCGTATCTAGACAATGTTGAGACCATTAATATGGATCGGAGGGAGTACTATATTTTGATGCTGCATTATGTGCAATCATACGAATATTTTTAGTTTGTACATAAAACTAAGGTGTGTTCTTGGAAAAATATTGAGTTTCTTTCGTCTTCAAGACCAGTTGGCTCTTTGCTATATTTTCCCCAGACGCGCAATTAACACGGAGTTGAGAGACATCCGTACCAGATCCATAAAACTCATGCACGTCTCTGCTGTGAAAGGGAGGTTCTGAAATCAGCAAACCTTGGCATGCCAAAGCTGACCAAACGAGGCTGGTTAGCAACAAGTTGGTGAAGAAGATGCAATGCTTCTTGGCTGTTGCTAGCATGGCTCGTGTCACTGCTCAACTCGGCTCTCAATCACACGCCCTAGCTGAAAGCTGAAAGATATTGTCCCCATTATTTGGCAAATGTTGAAGTGTCTCACTTGCTGTTCTCATTCTCTTCTCTGAACGGGTCGCAGTTCCGCTTTCAATTCTCGTTGTTGGAAACAGAGGACATGACTCATGAGATCCTGCAGTTGGCAGGGCAGAGGTTCCTGATTGATGTGTGCCTGGGGATGCTCAGCATCGTCACATCACATGTGAGATATATTGTCCCCATAAATATATTCGCAGACCCCAATTGGTTTTGTTGTTGTAAGGCCTTGAAAGGCACTTTGTCATTTTCATGTGCCACTTTCATGTCAGGTTTCAGTTACAAACATTGATGAACACTTTCTTGGAACTCTCCTGAACCGTGGAGTCAGGTTTGAGTCTCATGACGAAATTCCACAAAACCACTAACTATTGTGGTAGTAAAAAATTACTCAGTTTTTATGTTTTTACACAAACCACTAACTTTTCGTGTAATCGTTGTTTTATTTTCAAAACGCGGAGCAGATCCCCAGTCTCTGCATCGAACCGATGCACACAACCCAATTTTATTGCACAGTTCAAATAGTATAAACCGTAGATTAATCCGACAAGGACAGAAGGGCAGATCAACAAGGACACATTTTGTTTCGGAAAAGTCATCTTGCATGTGAGGTGGTGGTGTTCTCACGGTTTGCTTTGGCCATATGCATAATGCACGGGTTAACTGTAAGTTGCCCCGATTCAAGAGGGTTTCTTTATTGTGCATTACTAGAAAAATTCGCGCGGCGACACGCCGCGCCCGTGCGGTGACACAACATGAATAAATTGGAGAAGGTCGAATTGTTGCAGCACATCAAGAAATTTATTTACCATGCATGATCGAAATGGTGATGGCACCTAACGTTGTTTCCAGGAGGTACAGAGCCCGAGCGCAGGCTATGGGGAGGTAGTTGCCGACGCGGGCCGCCGACGCCTCGCCCGGCATGGTCGGCGCCACCACCATCATCTCCTGCGCATGCGGCAGCGGCGCGAAGCTGTAGAGCTAGCGGTGGTAGCTGAAATCCCTCGCTGGCAGTGCCCAGAACGTCGGCGCGGGGCCCCCCATAGACACGGCCGCCGAGGAGGCCTCGAGGGAGCTATCGTCGTCGCCGTTGGCGCCACAGACCGCCTGCCGACGATAAAGGACGCGGCGTGCGGGAGGTGCATGTGGTGGGGGGACGCGTCGTCGGCTGGGATGGAGCGGAGGAGGGGCGACGGGGAGAGAGAGGAGGAGGCCCGAGGTCGGGGGGGGGGTGGGCTGGGCAGCGGCGGCAGCGTCGGGCCGGAGGTGGCCGACTCGGGGAAAATGGGGTCGATTTTGGTTCTAGGGTTAGCGTGTGTGTTTTATACCGGAGGACCGATTTACAATTTTTGGAAAAATCGGGGACTTTTCAGCAAAAAAGTGTAGGGTTCGCGTGTGTGTTCCGTATCGGAGGGCCGATTCATAATTTTTGGAAAACGCGGGGTCTTTTCTGCAAAAAGATGTGTGGGCCGCCGGATCTAGATCGGACGGTGCGGAGAAGACCGCAAACTGTAGATGCGCGTACGCCGCGCCCGTTGTATTGGTATGTGCCGTAGTTTTGTAAAATGAATTATTAATTGAGATTGTAGGAATATAATTCGGTTCACGAAAACTTTGTACATGACAGGAGGTAAAAAAATGCTATTCTGGGCTAGATTTAAAAGACAAATTTCTGGATCCAAATACTCGGATTAAAAAATTTGAAATCTGTCAGAATTTGTCTTTTTTGCACAGCGTAAAATACAACGAATTTGAAGATTAGAGAGAACCGCCGCGCCCGTTGTATTGGTATATGTGTCGTAGTTTTGTAAAATGAGGTATTAATTGAGATTGTAGGAATATAATTCGGTTCACGAAAAATTTATACCTGACAGGCAGAAAAAAATGCTTTTCTGGGCTAGATCTAAAAGACAAATTTCTGGATCCAAATACCCAGATTAAAAAATTTAAAATCTGTCAGAATTTGTCTTTTTTCACAGTATAAAATACAACGAATTTGAAGATTAGAGAAAAATATATATATGTCCAGCAAAATAAAACGGTTGAAACATGAAAATTGTTTGGAAGGGTGATATCCATCTACTCATGAAAGGAAAATTTAAACGGATGACTGAGTGCGACGAATTTGACAAAATTTGTCAAATGTTTTTTGCAAATTTGGATCCAAAATTAAAGAGTTAGATTTGACCAAACTCGAAACCGATCACGGGAATGGAACCTACTCGTCGACGCGCATATATTTCATGTATATATTATCATGAAAAGGAGGGCCGCCGGATCTAGATCGGATGGCGCGGAGCGGCCGCGCACTGTAGATGTGGGGGCACCGGTAGATGTGGGGGCACTGTAGTGTGCGCGGACTTTAGATGCACTACAGTGCACGGACTGTAGATGTGCGTGACTGTAGATGCGCTACAGTGCGCGCGCGGTGACATGGCTGCCTCCACCGGCCGTTGAAAGGGAGCGCTTTGATATATTGACTAGTTGGAATCGGCGCGGCCACATGCCGCGCCCTTGGTGACAAATTTGGTGTAGGTTTTTTTTTGTAGCGTGAAACTATATATTATGAAAAAATGTTGGAGAGTTTGAGCTCGGCATCGCGTTTAGTTTTGGCATGCATGCATAACCTATGTCTGTCGTACATACACGAACATAGTGCCATATTTATAGCATAACACCATTCAGGCATACTAATTGAAGGAGCTCAATGGAAAACACAAATAAAACTGAGTCATCTGTTAAAAGTTCAGAAAATAGAATATGAGAGATGATAATATCCGACTGCTGAAAAAGCAATAAAGTAAAATATAGATGTAATGCAACTTTTCATTAGAACCTCAATAACACAATAAGGAGGCATAGCAAACAGGCAAAGAATGCTCTCGCAGACATAATGATCTGTGGAGGCTCACAACCTCAACTATCGAACATGAAAATTCCCGGGCAGTCTCTGCAATCTACAATAGACGTTTGGTCTGCAATACAAACAAAAAAGAGGTTATCGAGTACATCATTGGTTCAATGCGACTGTATGATCACAATATGTTCCAAAATTATTTCATAGCCTATTAATAAATATTTTCTGTTAACGCCTACTTAAATTTGTTCTGGAGTTATATTAATGCTGTCCAATACTAAAGCATGTAAATTTGGAATATACAACTGCCCTCTATGTCAATTAATTGACTACCTTATGCCAGATAATGAAAAAGAAACCAGATAAAAAATAACCTTACAAACAATATGTAGTAGAGGAATACAGCCAGAGGTAAACACAGGAGCAATATTCAGTCATTTCTCAGTATTTACTACATGCTTTCAAGACATTGTACATAAAGGAAGGATAAGAGAAGGGTAATACCAGGGGGCGGCCACCAACTCCTTGCTGGTGCTAATTGTAGTGATTGGGCATTGTTTGGCACCTGGAGAACACTCCAATACAGATGCAAGTGTTGTTCCAACAGAAAATATCAACATGTTGAGTTCGTAGCAGAAAACCCCAAATATCAGTTCAGTTCACACACTATATAGACACCAAAACCACATGCATGACTCTAAATGGAGTATATATCACTACTATCGAAAAATGATTGTCTATGTGTAAATAAGTCAACTAAGAGTGCAATTAATAAGTCATCAATCAATTATGATTATACATAGCATGCCTAATATACAGATTTAGGCTGCAACTCACATATGAAATGAGCGAAACTTACATATTATGAGAACATCAAGTAGAAACATAATCGAACAGAGCGACCATTTTTACCGTAATTGATACTGTGATCTTCGAAGTTTCCTAAGCAGTGCTCTAAGCCATCCATAAAGTTCCCTATTGCATGTAAACTCAATGCAGGTGTTCAAGAAACTCTTGCTTATTTGAGAGTATCCATCTAAGCCCTACAACAAAGAATGGCAACATAAGGAATTAACGATAAATAAAGCTTCCAGCTGAATCATATTCGAGAAATGGATATTCACACCATTCAAGAAAGAATGTAAGATCCCTTACCTGATCAAACTGAAAACTTCTGAGAGTGATTGCCTCTTCAACATCCTGTTTGTCTACATGTGTTACCTGACAGCTTCTTTTTTGTACTTAACTGCATGATTAAGTTTTAGGTCAACGGTAAGCAGGTTATCTGGACGTATTTCAATGAAGTAAATTTGTTCCCCACATTGAAACACAAAAATGAACATGCTATAGTACTAAACAAATATATATAACATGGAATCAAATTTAGATCTGTACATAAAATCCATCAATTCTTATTGAATTGAAAGAATGTGTTGTCATTATCTTTGAATTTAGTAGTAAACTCCGAGCAAGGATCTGAAAGCAACCTGGCAAACAAACATATGGGATCATGCAAAGGGGAAATGGCAGTGATTCATTAGCAAGAGATCCTAGGGTAAATTGAATACCAATCTGCATATTCATACAGAGAAAAGGATAATCAATTCGTGTGAAACATTTAGTAGCCAAATGAAACTATTGATTGTACGATTAATTATTCTCAAAGAACAACCTTTACGGAAATAGTTGTTTCCACAGCCTAATGCATGAATTTAACCATGCATGAATTCAATCAAGCATCCCTTTAAACCGAAAATTATATATACGTGCAAGACAACTACTTGTAGAAGATAAAATTATATGATTACAACATCCAAACACTATGTACATCTAAGAAAGAAGTAATGGAATCTGCAGTATTAAGCCACTACCTACTGAAGCTACTTTTTAGACACTATACATGATATGCAAGAAGAAAGCATGAGCCCAAATATATAGCCATTCCAGATCATACAGTACCTTTAGGATAGAAATGAAATTACTGGATAAATAAGTAACTGCTAACGAATAACATGCAATCCGATCCTCATCTGGTATTTCCTGCAAGCACAATAACAATAGTAAGCAGGTTATCTGGACGTATTTGAAGGAAATAAATTTGTTTCCCCCACTGAAACACAAAAATGAAGATGCCATACTACTAAACAAATATGTAACATGGAATCAGATTTAGGTTTCTACATAAAATCCATCAATTCTTATTGAACTGAAAGAATGTGTTGTTATTATCTTTGAAATGCATCAGTAAACTCCCAAGCAAGGGTGTGAAGGCAACCGGGCAAACAAAGATAAACATAAGAACTTAACCATGCATGAATTCAATCAAGCGTCTCTCTAAATCCAGAATTATATATACATGCAAGAAAGCTACATGTAGAAGATAAAATTATATCGTTACAACATCCAAACACGATGTACATCTAAGAAAAAAGTGATGGAATATGTGTTTGCTTAGACTACGCATGAATTAACTCATCTCCAATCCTTTACAAATAGAAGTAATTTTACTTTGGATACACTATAACTAAATGTTACCAATTACCAAACTCACGCCCAGCTGCGTGATCAGAGAAACCAACCATGGAATCAAGGCTGGAAAATCAGAGAGTAAACACGGTAGAAGAAGCAACCGTCTTGCTGCCAGAAAGGCGACGAACCTCAACAACGAAAGCGGCGATCGACCACCACAAATACCCCACAAATCCAGCGATACAACTGCAAAAGAATTAACAGTGAGAGCTATACATAACTGAAACACCGAGAAAAGAGCGTGTCTGTAAGAATACAGGAGGAACAAAATAAAATAAACTGCATCTGAAGTTTTCTGAATCTATAAGCATTAGAAGAATCCCAGGCTGGGGAAGCAAATATTCATCAATGTAAAAGAAAGTTTCCCACACCTGCAACGCAAATAGCAAATCAGTAGCCAGAGGAAGAACAGGGAGCGACAAAAATTGAGAAGGAACCATAGAGGATATGCTCGAGCAGAGGCAGGAGAAGGGGCGCGGACGGCGCGAGGGCCTGCCGGGGCGCGTCTAAGGCGGCCCGGCTCGGGCGGCACCGGGACGGCGGCATGGGCCGAGGGCGGAGCGGCCGGAGGAGGGCGCGCTCGGGGCGGAGCAGGGAGGCGGCGGGGCGGAGGAGGGCGGGCGGCGGCGGACGCGGATGGCGCAAGAGCCGGCGGGAGCTCGCAAAGGAGAGCTGCCGGCAGCGGCGGCTAACCCTTGCGTAGGGTGGGGAAATCAGTCGAGGAGGAGTGAATCGCCGGGGTAGGAATGGAGAGGTCTTCGAGGCGCGTCGTTTGCGTGACAGCACGGCGGCGGAGGTAGCCGGACCTCGCCGGATTAAAGGGGCGACGGCGGCGGCGACGCGGGAGCGAGAGCGAGAGGAGGGAGGAGAGTGCGAGAGAAATAGCGAGGGACCGATTAACAATATTTGGAAAATACGGGGGCTTTTCTGCAAAAAACGTCTGGTACTGTTCAACACTGTAGCTACTGTTCATTAGAACAGTGCATGAGCGCTGAGAGCTCGCGGAAACGCTTGTCTTTGATATAGTTAGTAATGATAGAATAGATATGGAGTTTGTCAACGCCGCTGTCATCACTGTTGCACGTCCGTTGAACCAGGCTAGCCTAGCTAGCTATACTAGCTTGGTACTATGTCCTCGTTTGTTCTGTGATGATGAAACGGAGAATATCCACTGAATGATGGCATCGCCTTCGTGCCGCTAGTTGCGAACCTCCATGGCTGTTCTTCTCGTGCCGTGGGTGCTTATGCATCACACATTGGCCGTAAAAGATATTACGTGCATCGTACGAAGCACAGGTCGGAAGATCTGCTCCTCTTTTTTTTTTCTAATCCCAAATGAATAAAAGCTGACAACTTGCTGGATTTTTTACTTGACGCGGTGTACGTTGTTCGTTTTTTGCGGCAATAATTGGGATCTTGCTGGGTCAAGGTCGACGCCCAGCCCAGCTGATGTGTCCAGCATCGAGAAAGAGATCCGCCGATAGCTATGCATGCATGTGTTGTTCGATTGTGAACTATTATGTGATGCCAGTTCTGTCAAACGATGTTTGTTTTGTCAAGATTAAACCATGGTAAAAAGAAAAACGCTATCTGGACATGATCTATCAAATTTACTGCAAGCGTGCTGACTTTGTTTGTTTTTGCTGACACCAGCCGGCTTGACTTCTCAGATGGTAAAAAGGAAAGCGCTACCTAAACATTACTTCACTCGTTTAATTTGATCCGTTCAATTTAAGCAACTTTCATCTGTTTTGGAAAGGCGAAGGATGTGGAGGATTAGTATAACCAAATATTTGGTTGTGAAGCTGCTGACAGACAATTCCCTTAAGATATTTTGATATCTCCATTCATCATAAAAAAAATGTTGAATATTTTGAGGGAAAGACATCTGGCGATTTTATTGATGATTGAAATTAGTTACATCATCTATGAGCAGCTCAAAATAAAATTTGGCGGATCCTCCAGCCACACTGACTAAGGTCCCTCCGCCTTTTCAGCTAATGTATGAGCTACTCTATTGGCTTCCCTAAACGAGTGATAAAAATAACATGAGTGAAACCTCTAGCTAAGAAGGCACATTCATTATATATGGCAGCATCAGGACCAATGGAATTTCCCCCGTCTTGCATTGTAGAGATCACCTCCAAGCAATCACTATTGATAATGAGCTTGCTGCATCCTACTTGACCAGCGAGAAGTAGACCATCTCGTAACACTCTAGCTTCTGTAGATGGTGCATCCGACACTGAAGATATGTCACACTTGCTGCATACTTTATTGCATGCAGCAATATAATGGAATCCGGTAGAGACACACTCCGAGAAGAAGTTGGCCTGCTGGCAGGGCAAGCTACTCTTATACGGAGACAGACTTTTTATGCTTATTAATTTTGTCCTTACAAGCCTTCTAATATTCATGCTATCTTTTCGTGTCTACAAATACCGATAGGGGTACGGAGGGGATTGGACTTCTATGGATCTCGTTTTTCTAACAGAGCAATCGGTTAAAACAAAAATATCGCTTGACTAAACGGAGAAGCATTTCCGATCTAAAAATTAATGGGGTCTAGGGGTTGAAGTTATAAAAATGAAAAGCAAGTGTTTACTCAACAAGTAGTTCTTTAAACTACTCAACGAGGAGGGAGTGTGGCATGAGCTACTTCGTAATACGTACCTCCAAAATAAATCTTTGTCGCAAATTACCGTTAAATTTATTCTCCTTTTTGGAAGGGTTTTATGACTATCCATTGATCTGACATCGACTTCCCGCATTCCTGTCGTTGGGTTCCCTGTGGCGGGTTTTGCCTTCTCCCGTGGTGCAAGATGGATGCCAGAACGGCGGCTCTGGAAGGTGTATTGTGCGATTGGCTCTACGGAAATTGTTGCGATGGTGGTGGCATTTCTCTTTGGCCATGTGGATGGCATGGAGCGGGTAGTGCGGGATCATGGTGTTGGTGGCGCTTTGGCAAAGGCGGCTCTTTTATCACGTTATTGAGGCCTGGCTTTGTGACAGTGGGCGGTACGACGTACCGGGTGGTGGTGCGAAGGATTTTTTTGGGTGAAAGCTCAACGCTTCGGGGCCAGCGGCGGTGATGGCTGTGGGTTTGGTAACTCGCTTGGGGGCGCTGTTGTGGTCACTTTCCCCGCCGCATGACGCAGATTCAAAACCCTCTTGGTCTCAACGATCACGACGTATTGTGTCATCACCCTCTTGGGGTCGTCTCGTGGAATTCTGGTTACCTCTCAGTATCGCTCTGTTGGCATCGCTAGGCAAGTTTGGATCCTTTCTTGAGGCTCTTTCGGCGCTGGCGTGGGGTGTCCTCAACGACCTCCTATCTTATACTACATGTGACTGAGTTATCACCATGATCCGTCCTTGTCGTCCGCTGGCAGGATTGGTGCTCCACGACCTTGAGTGAGAAGGCATGCGGCCTTCTCTCGCGACAACTTGGTGGGTGTGGTGCAACATAGTCTGGTGGTCTCAGAAAGAGTGAAAGAGGCGCGGTGACCCATCTAGTTAGTATTTTCGGGTGCTTCATCGGGGTGTGGCTACTCCTATATTCTTTTATATGCTTTGTAAGAGGGTTCTCTCATCACTTTGTATCGGTTCGACCGTGTGGATTTATTTATAAATTGGGACGAAATCCTGTTTCATGAAACGACCAGCAGGTGAGTAAGGTGAGTGTTAACTCAACTCTCAATCTAGAACAAGGCTGTTTTGCCTCATGAGTGCATATGCACCCTTTATTTAAAATGGCATATCAACACATTTCAAAATGTCGGAAAATTGAAAAAAAATGTGCATATATCTTAACATACTATGTGTTCACATAATCCTTTCACGAGAAACCAAAATATTTTGTGGGTTGTTTAAGAAGGCTTCTCACGAGACTTTTTTCATAAAATATTGTTTTTTAGCGAAACGAATTCGTGTGGATTTTTAATTTGGAACTTTCTACATTTAGAAATTTGTTTTTCAAATACCAGATGCATATACACGCAGGAGTCAAAGTCTATTTCATTTCCATTTGGCCTACCTAGCTATATTTCAGGTCACATGCAGACGTGGAAAAGGCACCCTGTCTTCTAATTTGCTGCTTTCTTGGTCTGGTTTCAGTTTTCAGTTATGACTGTGAAAATAAAGAACGTATTTTGGGGGATTAATTGAAAATGAAGAAGTACTCCTAGATAGATATGCATGGTAACATTGATTAACACTTTTTGAGAGCTCGCCTGCGTGTAAGCGATGGAAGCACAATGCTGCGAACCCTCACGGTTAAGGGGCGGTTTGGCAGCTCCCTTTTTTGAAGTATTCTGAGGATACGTCAGTTTCTAGAAATATGTTTGGCTCCAATGGAAACTGTGGTTTTCTAAACTGAAGTATTCTAAAAACTATAGTTTTTTTACCGTATTGGAGACTTCAGTCCTGACCTCTTTTTTTCTAAACGGAGAAACGCATCTCTTCCTCCCTTGAAGAACGCATCTACTCCTCCCGTCGACTTCGCCTACGACGCCCTCATCTTCAGCCAACTGAGAAATAATGCCGTATGATAAAACTGAAGTATTCCTTCACCGGGCTCCCAAACTGGGCCTAAGTTAGAGCGGTATCGTCCATCTATCCTGATTACGAAGCGTCACTCGTGCGGCGTCGAAACAAAATCGAAAACGACGCTATTTTGCTTGGAAAAGTCACGGGTGACAGACAGAAGATCACACGTGTGTTTCTGCAGCATGTGAGGTGTTGTTTGTCCTAGTTTGCTTTGGCCGTTCATGCAGCTGTCAAGTTTCCTGATCGGGATGGTTAGCTTTGTTTTGAATTGTAAAGGGATTAGTCAAACGCTGCCATCACTGTTGCATATCCAATGAACCTAGCTAGCTGGAGCTTTCATAGTATCGGTCCTGTTGTTTTGATATTGGCATCGCCTCACCTCCGGCCAGTTGCGAAGATCCATCGTTTTCCCCCTCGTGACCAACGTCGAGCATCCCGAGGCCTTGTTTACTCCAAGTGTTTTATAGAGGAAGGGAGGAGTGGGGATGAGAGGAGATTTGGTGAACATCCAATCCACATAAATTCTCATAAATACTCTTCCCCTACAATACACTAGTATGAATTAAAGTTTTTGTTTTAGGCAAAAATGAGATGTTTGGTGGGGATATCTAAGGATTATCCCCTCTCATCCCCTAAAATACACTAGAAGTAAACAGACTAGTGAGTATTTTCCGAGATTCAGGATAATCCCTCCCATCCCCTAAAATACAATAAAGATAAACAAGGCCTGAGAAAAGTAGCCGTGCGCATCGCAGATGCAAAGATCAGGAATGGAGAGTTCATACCCTTCAGTTTCAGGGATGAAACAATTTGGCAACGTTAACACGGGATGCATGCAATGTACGCCCCGTGAAAGCTAATGGTGCTCAACTTGGTATGCAAGTCGAGATCAAAAGGTCATATCGCCTATTAATAGTACTAATTATTTGTTTTGATAAAAAGAATCATATCATCACGTGTGGAGCTCATCTGTTATATGTGTGCTTTCCTACGTTACTCGGCAGATCTCCAAGCTGGAAGTACCGCAGAACATCGAGTAAGGGGCAACACGGATTCAGGAGATTGCAATCAGGGCGGCGCACAATACTGCTCAAGGAGCCACTCTGCACAGAGATGGTGTTGCTAACATGGAAGAACAACAATGTTCGTGTCTATGGTAAACCTGAGAAAAGTAGCTGTGCGGTCTAAACCTTGGGCTACCGTCGAGCACGCAGGATGCATAGATCAGGGATGGAAAATTCGCACCCTTCAGTTCAGGGATGAATCAATTGAACGGCGTTAACACGGGATTAATGCAATCTGCCCCCGTGAAAGCAAATGGGTCTGAACTTTGATATGCAAGTTGAAAACACAAAGGTATGACCTTTTTCTTTCATTTTGAAAAGATAACATTTGTCCGAGTTAATAGAAACCTCTAAACTGAACTTTGATATGCAAGTTGAGAACACAAAGGTATGACCTTTTTCTTTCATTTTGAAAAGATAATACTCCCTCCGATCCATATTAGTGGGCACAACTTTGTCTAGATACACATGTAACTAGATACATATGAATTTAGACAAAGCTAGATACATATGAATTTAGACAAAGCTATGCCCACTAATATGGATCGGAGGTAGTAACATTTGTCCGAGTTAATAGAAACCTCTAACGGTATAGGTTGCCTTTTTCTTATCCATGAGCGGGCTGAATTGGATTTGACATTTATTTTACACTATTGGCGATGCATAGTGTAGTAGTGGCATATTTTTCTCAGCGTTTACGGGTATATTTTCTTTCTTTTTTGCGGGGAGGGTATATTTTCTTTCGATGATTCATATTGGAGGTTTGATCTCCAAAGCGGGATGGCAAACTTTGGGAGTTGCTTTTGGAACCTCCTTTTTTGGTGGGGAGTCGCTTTTATGATCTACCCAAAAAATCTAAGCGTGTAAATCATAGTGACGCAAAGTTACTACCTTTTTCTTATTCGGGTGTATCTAGATATAATTTAGTGTGTAGATTCATTTATTCCAATCCGTAAATAGTATGTATTTGGTTCGTATTGAAATGCCCAAAACATCAAATGAGGGGAGTAGTGCATCATTCTCCGCTAGGAAACGTGACGACTCACAAATCATGATTAGACGGAACTAGTCGTCAACCCGTGCATCCGCACGGGCTTGTTTATTTTGGTGTAAGACAAAAATAGTGAAACTTTTAGACTTTACTGCCATTTGGAGCTGTGATTTCAAACTTCTTACTGAAAGCATGTAAAAAAAAATTCATGGTAATTGTATGACAAAAAGTTTAAGTTCCTTAAATTAGTTCAAAAATTGAAGCTTTACATGTAAAGCATGGTTTTGAACTATGTTACAACTTACATATTTGTAAGAATTAACATGTAGCAATATACATATTCAGAATTGGATTGTAGACTGGTGTACCAATGTATTATATCCAAAATATTACTTGAGTGTATAAACCTAGTCTCATCTTAAGGGCTCGAATTATTAGATGATAGATAATATTTCTACAGATACATGGATAACTGTTGTCCGTGAATTAGCCAATAGGATCTACTCATCCTTTGAAAATCAGGCATCTCCCCGTTCTTAAATATAAATTGAGTATAGTGAATTAATGATGACATACCTGAAAAACAAAAGGCACACATCATATATTAGCTTAATTGTCCTGGGCGTTCTAGGAAGCATGCACCTCTCTAGCTCAGAGATGAGATCGCCTGCCCACCAATCATCTGCAACCAACTCACTGATGCTTCTGCTCCAGAATATGATGCCTTCAACATACATGGAAAAGGCAGCAGAGGCTGTTATATATTAATTACAAAGGGGTTAAGAAATTCTTTAGTTTTTTTTACACATAAATATTTATATATGAAGGGGGCGTGGTGGTAGATGAAATTACAGGTAACTAGATATTCCAATGTGAACAAAAGTTTCTACGATGTTCATAATTTCACCATCAACACAATAATTACAAATTTAATTACAACTCTGCACATTTATAATATCCATGATTTCGTAAGAATTTATCTTTTTGTACGGAGGCATGAGCATTCCTTGCCATGAACAAAGTTGACACAAAGCCTGCGAAACAACACAAACAACAAAGCAAACAATTATAAGTATCTTGCAAGGTTAAAATACTTAATTATAGCAATAAGCACTTCGATGCAATATCAAGCTTAAATATAAAATCCAATACATGCAGTTTTGGATAGACTATTGTCTAGTCTAGCTATAATTGGAACGTAGGATCAATGTGCAAAGAAGATTAATTAATATATATATATTATATATATTAAGATAGAGAAGATTTGAGCCCTCACAGCGAGCCAGCGCGATGACACTGTAGCTAGCTACAGTAACGCGAGTTACTGTGCTCCGCTACAGTGCCCGCGGTACTGTAGTACGATTTTTGTTTTTTTCCAGAAAAAAAACACCGCCTTTTTTCCGTCGACGAACAGAGATACTGTAGCACGTTTTTTTTTTTGCAGAAAAAAAACACCGCGTTTTTCGCGTCGACGAATAGATTCCATTCCCGTGATCGGTTTCGAATTTTGTTCACTCTATCTTCTTAATTTGTGATCCAAAATCGTCAACACATTCAACGAATTTTGTCAAATTCGTCGCGCTCAGTCGTCCGTTTGAATTTTCCTTTCACGAGCAGACGCATATCACCCTTCCAAACAACTTTCATGTTTTAGACTTTTAATTTCGACAGACATTACCTAATTACCTAAATATATTAAGATTCACCAGATCCGCGGCCTCTCCGCGAT
This sequence comes from Poa pratensis, assembly GCA_947311845.1. Lineage (NCBI taxonomy): Eukaryota > Viridiplantae > Streptophyta > Magnoliopsida > Poales > Poaceae > Poa > Poa pratensis. Next base: position 45,186,363 of record CAMZMU010000053.1, read on the forward strand.
TCACTGTTCTAAGGAACAGTACCGCGAGTTACTGGGCCCGCTACAGTACACGGTGCATCCCAGCCGTCGAACGTCAATCGAACGGCTCAACAGACGATCTCGCCGACTTTTTGCAATACGATACTCGCAACGCGAGAAATTACCCCGCAGTCCACTTTTTACAGCTGCGAAGGACCTATTCGCTAATTCGGAAAAGCTCAAGGACTTTCCTGCAAAAGCGTCAGCAGCAGGCGCGACCGCGGAGGTCGCCGGCGCCGCCGACGCTCGACGCCGCCGTTCCGCGTTTCCCCGCTTGAATCGGACAGCACGGAGAGCTTCTCCGTCGTGTACTCTACCTCCTCCCCAAGTAACGCCTGCCGGGACGGCCGGAATCGCCGCAGCCGTCTCCTTCTTCGTCGCCTCCGGCCGTCGGTTGCCACCGTCGAATTCGATGTCTCCGGCGACCATTTGGCCACAGCTCCGCCACCATCCGGCTTGCCGCACGCCGGCGCGTCAGACGCGCGTACCCACGCTGCCCCGGTCGCTCTGATTCCAGCGCTGCGTGCTCCACATGGCCGTTGCGCCATTGCTGACGTCATTTGATGACGTCAGCGCTGGCCCACTGTCAGATTCTTCTCCATTTCGCAGACAATATTTGCAATTAATAAAAAAAACTTGCATGTGGACCCCACAGTCAGAATTCTTACAATTACAAAATATTCTCAAACATGTAAAATCCATATATTCTAAACTGCAACTCCAAATATTGCAAACAAAATATGAACATTTGCAAATATATGCAATTTTACCAATATTTCTTCCTCACAAAAGAAAAAAATAAATAAATATACCCGATCATAAAAATTAAAAAAATTCATATATTCTTAGCTGCATTTCGAAATATACAAAAACAGGAAAAAAAAAATACTCAATCTTTCCAATACTTTCCAAATTAGTTTGAAAATAGATTCGAACAATATCACAAAATAAAAAACTTATAAACTGTGATTTACAATAATCTTCCGAACAAAAAAAAATGCAAATCATACATCACAAAAAATAGAAAAAAAAAAATCCCCGAATAATTCTACCTCCGAAAAAAAATTAGAACTAATTTTCAAAATAGATTCCAAAAAATCACACAATTTCAAAATAAGTTTCACGAATTCACAAAATCATAATCTTTTAATCTACGAATTACAATAATGCATGGACCCCCACGTCATATTCTAAAAAATATATATATATACTAACCATTTCAGAGTATTTTCACGTAAAAAAACAAACACATTTTAAATTGAGCTACAATTTTTTTTCAAATTTGAACAATCTTCAAAAAAACAAGCATTTTTAAAACGAAAACATTTTTCCAATTTCACTGATTTCCAAACTTAGACAACTCCAGAACGCCGACATTTTCAAATTCGAATTCAAAAGCACGCGCGCGGCAAAAAGAATATCATTCCTTATTTTCACTAAAGGCGCGGCGTGCAATTCTACTAGTATATATATAGGGTAGGTATATTCTACAACTAGTTGTATTTTAGTTGCGCTACAACCGGTTGACCTATAATAGGAGCGCGATGCGCTGGAAACAAACAAAAAAGCTACCGAAAATTCCTGTCGCCTCGTACCTACGGACCCGACGCCCACCACGATGCCCACCTACCTCGCCGGCGCCGCCCCGCCCCCAACTACCTCTCCGGCGCCGCCCCCAACTACCTCGCCGGCGCCGCCCACCTCCGGCGAGATCCGCCCCTCCTCCACCTTCCCGCGCCGGCGCTGCCCCGCCCCCACCTACCACGCCGGCGCCGTCCAACTCCGGCGCGAGCCGCTCCGCCCCCACCTACCTCGCCGGCGCCACCCACCTCCGGCGCGAGCCGCCCCTACTCCACCTTCCGCCGCAGCGCCGCCCTTCCCTAGCGCGCCGCCGCCCCCGGATGCTCCCTGCCAAGTTCTCGGCGGCCGCGACCTACTCCCCTTGCCGGAGGGCGCCCCACGCGGGCCACGCCACGGTGGCCGCGCCCCGTTTCCCTCGCCGGAGGACGCGCCCTATCCAGAGGCAGTGCTCCGCCCCTCCCGACGGCGGCAGCGTCCCGTTCCCCTCGCCGGAGGCCATGTTGCTCCCCAGTCCCGACGCCGGCCACGCTCCGTTGCTGGCTGTCGAGCTCCTCTATCCCTCACCACCAGCTACTGCCCACCTCTGCCTCCAGTCCAACTGCCGACTCACTCTCTGGCTGCTCATGCCCCAAGCTCCGGCCGCGACCCGGCAGCCCTCTTACTCTGACCCCGCCTCTCCCTGACTGCCCGTGCCGCCGCCGGCTCCTGTCCTGCACCAGCGCTATCGGAGACAGGGCAACGCCGGCCCAGCTCTCTCTTCGCTCTATCTCTCATTTTCTGATTTTTTTTTTGGAACCGGCAGTACAAAAGGTTCAGAAAAGAAATATATTTTCAGCTTGTTCTACAACATGAGGCAGTACAAAAGATTGGTTGATTTCTTGTTGTTTTTCTTGAAAACACAATCACACAAAGCATGGGCAGTACACTATTTTTAGGACGTAATTGTTGGCGACCAACACGACGAGCAGAAAGATAGGACCGTCAAACAACAAGCAAGCTAATCCAAGTCGTCATGGTTCATCTCGCCGCCGCCCAATGAAGTCGACCAACCGTGCACCTTAGACGGAGACGGCGTTCCATGGAGGGAAACATAGAACCGACACCGAGAAGAACACAAATGTTACCCCGAGAAGTACAAGGGTTCGATTTCTAAAGATAGAAATCCCAACGGTGATGTGCACACTGGCTAAAAAAATTCCAATTTTTTATTAAAGATTTATTTTACTTTGGGAATTAAAAAACCCGTCAGGAAGTACGCATAATAATGTCAGGAAGTACATACGCTAGGATTCAGAAGTACGAGAAATAAATCCAATTTCGTAAGTGCAGATCCTGTCGGGAAGTACAAACAATAGCAGCAGGCAGTACAAAATCTCCATTTGAGAAGTACACAAATAACCGGAAGTTTAAATAGCAGTACAATGTCTAACAGCAAGCAGTACAACCTTGGAACGTTAGAAGTACAGATATGCAATACAAACAGTACAAACATATACGTCACTGCAAACGCCATACGCGGAGCGATTTCGATCGATACAACAAAAATTCGGATAACACGCAAGATCTAAACGACAAATAACAAACGAAGTTATCAAATAATTTTTTTATTACATCTGATCGAACAGGAATGCAACAAACGAAGTAAACAAGTCAAACTGGTGAAGTTCACGTGAAGAACCTAAATAATAAATAATAAATAACTAAGTCTTATTGATGGATAGAAAATAATACAATTGAAATGAAGATCAACAAGCTAAAACAATATAACGGGCTCGGCTGAGTCGTCGTCGACGCTTCGCGTCGACGGCGACTCAGCCTCGATAAAACCAATTCTAAAACTATATTAGATCTAAGCCCCCACCCCCAACCATAAGTCACAATGAATACACATTACAGGATTTTGTTGATGCAACGGCTCGGCTTCGTCGCCCGTCGCCGCTTTCGCGGCGTACGGGCGGACTCAGCCTCGGTGGCGTTAGGGTTTGGAGGTTTCGTCGCCGTCAACGCGGTAGCTTCAAAAAATTGGTGAAAAATTTAATATGTGTGACGGCGACGAAACCTCCAAACCCTAACGCCATAGCTAACGCGCCATGCATTAGATATCTCTCACTTAAATTGGTGAAAAGTTTAATATGTGCGTTCAAATAGCTTCAAAAAATATAGTAATATAACTTAGTCAAAGTGATAAACTACAGATATAACGTGGGAAGTTCATTTATGCAAGAAAGTTCAGCTGTGTATCAATATATGTTTACAAGTCGCATAGGTGGGGGTGCTAATTTCATTGGTACATTAAAGAAATATAAAGGAAGTACACATTAGAAGAGGGGAAATTTCGAGTGCAAGTTATAAGGCAGTACAAAATGGGACAAACAATTAATTTGAGAAGTACAAAGGTTAAATGTGGGAACTACAAAGTCACCGTAAAATGCAAAAAATGATAATAAAAATCATCTGTAAAATATAAGAAGTACACACGGTGACTCTAAGAAGTACAAAGCTCGGTTTCAGAAGTACAGTCACACTGAAGTATAAAAAGATAATTTAAAAATATAGTAAATACACGTAGTGACTCCGGGAAGTACAGAGGACCAATTTCGGAAGTGCACTGTCACCGAAGAGAAGTACACATATTCGAATTGTGAAGTTCATATCCTTCACCAATTTTTTTTTGGAAATCCCAGTTAGAAGTACAAATATACAATCTGAGAAGTACAATCCTCACTTTTGGAAAGTACAAATATGATATGAACATGATTTAGCGAATAATACTCGCAACTCTACTACAAATATACCAATCTCCAAATCGTGGGAAGTGCAGGATTTCCCTGGGAAGTACACATGGTTGCATCAGGAAGTACACAATTTGGGTTTGTGAAGTTCACATCACACTACGAAGTTTAAAAAAGATTAAAAATTCGTCTAGAAGTACAAATACATAAGATGGGCAGTACACACTTTAATAACAGGCAGTGCACACCCAAACGGAACTTGTTTGTCTTAGTTAATACTAATCACGAAAAAACCTGACGGCAGTACACTCGTGTGTCGAGGGAAGTGCAGTATCTCCTCCTGGAAGTACACATTGTTGCAGAAGGAAGTACACATTTTTTTTCTAAATTTCTCGTACATAGATCATGACTCCATCTTTCTAACACAAAAATAATCACTCGATTCAGAGGCCGGATGGGTTGTCAAATATTTTTTTAAAGGGGCAAAATAGGTTTGACCGAACTTTGACCGAGAGAAAAACACACTTAGCAATCGATTTTTGTTACCAGTTTTACCGGTAACTTTAATAGATGTGCCTTTCCAATCCGAGCATTATGAGTGGTCATTCACCTAGAACGAACGCCGTATGAGAAAGTTATCGTTATTTTACTGAACACTAATCATGGAAATTCCGTTGGCAGTACACACGCAGATAGCGGGAAGTTCAACCGTGTGTTGAAGGAAGTACAGTACTCTGTTTTTCCGGGACGGAAATAAATCATACTAATCTTGACGGTTTGAGCTATAGATGCATCAAATGTTGGTACAAGTAGCTCCATATGGTGTAACATGAGTGTAGTTTCATTAGATAGTGCATTCCACGACGAATCAAATTGCATAACTAGTCAATTTGGTCTCACCACCTCCGTGAAACACCAGTATTCCATTTTTAAAACTTTTAAAATTACTCTTAAACCGTAAAGCATTTGCGAAAACAACGTGAACGAAAAAGTTGAGTATAGTCGGTATCTTTCCAATGTCATATCATTTGCATCATTCCGATAAGTAGTTCAAAAACAGCGGACGAAATACCGTCCGCCCGTATATGCCTCATTACAGCATGTAGTATTTTTAAAATTAATTTTAATAGTTTACGAATTTGGAAAAACCGTAAAAACAAAAAAGTTGCGCAATTTCAGCAGCTTTCCAACGGCATATCATTTGCATCATTCCAATAAGAAGTTGAGAAAATATTGACAAAATACGTTTTTGTGATATTTTTGGATTTCGGTATTTTTAAAATTGGTTTAAAACCGTAATGCATTTGAAAAATGATCTGAAAGGAAAAGATGCGGAATTTCATTAGCTTTTCAACGGCATATCATTTGCAAATTTCCGTTAAACGATTGAGAAATTATTTGGAAAATACATTCTCTGTGATTTTTTCACAGATTCAAGTTTTTTCAAAATTGTTTTAAAATCATAACGAATTTGCAAAAACTGTATGACACAAAAAAGATGCGGAATTTCATTAGCTTTTCAACGGTATATAGTTTGCTCAATTTGGATAAATGGTTCAAAAACTACGGCAGAAGTACCGAAGAAAATAGCTAGTGAATTTCACAAATAAGCAGAGAAGTACATAGAAAGCACGCAGGAAGTACAGAAGTGGTTGTAGGGCACTATTTTACAACCGGTTGTAGAATAGCTCATAGGAAAGAAGTGTAGTTTTATATATTGGAAGTTCAGCTAATAATGACACCCAATTGTAATTGGAAAGCTTAAAGATACTTCTGTTCAGAATAAATAATGGTGTGTACCGGCAGTTTTGCGAGTGTACTGACCAACTAAATTCAGTAAAATATATTTCCATATACCAAATAGGAAGACACTAAACCTCAGACTAAGAGATACCTAGTAGGAACTACTTACAGATAATGATGGTGCCAAAGCTTTTTGTTTTGCTGCACCAGGTTCACCGTCTCTCTTTTGTCGCATACAAATTTGATTATTGTACCTATTTAAGGAAAAAATGAGCGAGATATATAAGAAAACTAACAAACTTAAATTATATTTTAGAAAACCAACGATATTAAAGAAATGACTGGATTAGAGTTAACATTAAAGAAAAAAACAGGGTTAGTTTTACTCCTCTGGTTAAATCAGTTGTAGACGTGTTCTAGCTAACTGGATTATAGAAATAACTGGATTAAATTTTGCACGTCATTACATCAGTAGTAGACTTGTAGATATGATCAGATGAACTAACATGTGATCACTCGAAAATACAAACAGAGTATTTAACCTTTCATATTTACATACCTGAATCCGAATATTCTATTTGGGATAGGCAAGGAAGCAATTGACCAATTGATCTTGATGCTACAACTGCTCTTATATATCGAGTAGATAGCTTAGATGGAAGATTAGAAATCAAGGGACAGAATAAAGAATAATACTTGACCACAATATACCAAATACTTTCCTTCAAAAACTATAAAAACACTAACAATTAGTCCACAAAAGATTCAATTAATCAAATAGTAAAGGAACGATTCTTCTTTCATGGGTGTTGACATCCTTCAACCGTGACAATCTGCTAAGGGTAACAAATTGCAGATAATATTTGTCAGACGTTAAAACAAACTTCCAATTCCTTGTCCTCTAAGCAGAACGAACTGCACAGAGTAAAGTCGGACTGATGAAAAATCAAGCGATGATTCATACAGAAAAACAATATTATGTGTTCCCGGCCCTTTTGCTGCAGAGAAGAAGCTCATGACGATTTGCTACCTAGCACAGATACCAGCTCGTCCGCATAGGGACATGCCCAAAACCGTGCAGAACAGAACATGAGAATGCTGATAAGAGTGTATAGCAAACCTTTCGGCGAATCACCATATATAGAGCATAAAAGACTCAATAATTGTTCAAAGAAGATGCAGATGTCGTATGTGCTTATGACTGTAGACAATGTGTTAAATCTGAAAAAGTACCTAAACTGTATTACATGCTCTGTTTGATGGAAGTGAATAAGCTCAGGTATCTCAATCAACTGGAACATGACAGGTTACTGTAGATGTACCTGCCAATAATATTTGTACCCCAAATCAAGATGCCATCATTTTGCATAAACTCTACCTCTATAGTCTTTATAAACTTCCTTTGAGCATCTTCTGTTATTGGTCTCCTAGGTGAGAAGGATACCACCAAAAAATCATTATCATACAGGGGCAGAGAAAAATAGAAAAACATTTTTAAAAACATTAAAAAAATATATGTTTTAAGAGCATCTCTAGTAGAACCCGCAAAAGGCCCAAACCCGCATAATAACCGCCCGATGCGGATTTAAAACCGCAAAAACGCGGAGAACAGAACCCGCAAAACTCACCGGCCCGTAAAAGATTTTGCGGGGGCCCGTGAATCCGCACCTCGGAACGGCTTTTTCACGGATTTCGGCGCCGAACCGAGGGGCCCTGCATATGGTGAAAGTACTTGGCGGGCTGAACATTCAGCACCGGCCGGTGACCTTCCGCCGTGGAACTCGCCGGAATCTGGCAAACTTCCGCTGCGCTCGCCGGAATCGCCGGAAATTGAAGCGCGCACCAGGCAGGAGCTGGTTGCCGGCCCAGGGGGCGCTCCGTCGAGCTTCCCGCGGCGGCGTCGGGGGGTCTTCGTTCGCTGCGTCGGGGGCTTCGTGTGCCAGCCCTGTGCGACGCCGGGCCTCCGGGCGCTCGCCCCTGCTGTCCCGCGAGGGGATCCATGAACTGCGGCCCGCCGGACCAGCTGCCGCCGCCGGCGAGCTTCCTCAGCATCAACTGGGACAGCTCCATGGACGCGAACGCGGCAGGGCACCTCGACCCGATGGCATCCTCCCCGGCCGCGTTCAACTCGACGGCCGCCGCGGGGGCGAATGAAGGCCACGCTCTGCATGGGATCTCGCCGCGGCCGCACTACGGCGGCGGCACGCTTCTCGGCTCGCCGCCCAAGCTCAACCTCTCCATGATGGGCCAGTACAACCACCACCACTACCCGGGCGGCGCCGGCCTGCCGACGCTAGAGAACCTGATGCCCATGGCCTCCCTGGACCAGTTCCTCGCCGACCTGGGCTTCGCCGAGCGCGCAGCGAGGCTCTCCGGCTACGACGCCCGCGGCAGCTACGGCGGACAATTCGGCCTGGGACGAGTCGTCGGTGTCTGATCCGGCGTCGGCAAGAAGCAGGGGAAGGATGGGGAAAAATTAAAGAATATTCCAGAATATGCTTTTTTACAGTTTGTGTTTGCAGTGTCTGATCCGTCACGGCTGTTTTCAGCCCCTAAAAGACGCTATCCGCGAACCGTAAACTTCTTTTGCAGTTCCAAGTTTTACGGTTACTGCTAGAGATACTCTAAAGGAAGAATAGTCAAAATCTGCTGTCCTACCTGGACACCTAGAAACATAACCTTCATGGTCAAGCGATTCTTAGGTTCAGTTTTTTCCTGTAAAGCATGATAAGAGGCAGGGAAAAGCACAGATTAATATCATAATAATATAGTGAGGATAAATGTACAACTTAGACCAACATCTATTCCATCAGCCATCGGTCTTCCATTGATCCCATCTCATTGATTATATGCATGGCTATACGAATATGCTTGCATGGTAAACTAATCTGATGCACCTACGTGCATGCGTGCTAGCCGACACAGAGACGTGCGTCCTGCTGCAGCGTGCGATGTACGTCGACGTCAAACTGCACCTCAAGATGGCCAATTATTAAACAGCGCTGCAAATCAAGAGAAGGTAGCAAGAGGCAATTAGACTGTATACATGGGGCGGATCGATCTGATATCCTCAACGTCGGCCGCCCTGTGCTCATGTATATCTCCGAAGCCTGCACGGACAACAGCGGACAGATCTGTGGTGCAGCATCGTTAACTCTACCTGTGAGATTGCTAGCTGTCGCAGGGCATAGCCGGCTGGGAATCGGTAGCGGTGGTGAAGCTCCAAAGAGGTTCCTGTGTGACGGATTGATCTTTCTCCTGGGTGATAATTAACGTGAGAGTTCCTACCAGCCTGGCGGCAGGACGGCCGCCGGACTCGCCGCTACCAGATTGGTTTTCTTTAGGGAAGATGGAGACGATTGGATTTTTTTATTACCTAGCGAAGAGATGAGGAAATAGAGTGGTTAACGATTGGATTTTTTTTATTATGCGGGCTGGTGGAGGCGAGGGACTCGCGTGCTTTATCTTACTGTCAAAAGCAACTCTTAGATTAATCTAATGGCTGAAGTTCGCTTAACTCCAGGATTAACGTGGTGTCTCGCAGTAAGTCTCCAATTAGTAAATATATAAGATATAAGATGTTGGATAATTATGCAATAATTTCATGATTAATTCTAGAATATTAATGATGACAAACGTAGCTACTAACATGTGAAATACGAACATACTAGATGTACTAATCAACATGAACAGCAGCAACACATACGCCAACATATCCATAGTAAAACAATTCAGAATACGCCGCACGTACCGAACGGTTGTAGAGGAAGTAGCAGTTGATGTAGACAGGTTCACCGCGTCCAAAGCAGCGGTGATGTTGTTGAAGATGACGTTGGTGAACACGGGTCGAAAAAGGCGACGGCTGCGGAGACGATCCGCAGCAGCAGCTTGAATACGACCCGTGGTGGAATCAACGAGCAGTCGCGCATAGCGCTTCCCAAAAACCTAATCCGCCCTCTCCCGTACAGGATCACAAGAGCAAATGGTTCTGGAGACCTGCTCTCCCAAACGCCGGTGCACGCCGGAGTTGGGGATGGAGTAGATTGGTTCGGTCTGTGATGGCGCACGCAGTGCAAGGCATTATATAGTGCGGTTCGGGAAACCCTAACGGGCACAACGTGGGCCGCCCACGTCGCACACGTTCGAGTCGGTGCAGCAGCCCATGATCCGGGAGTGACCCGAACTAGCTAAGCTGTACGCGTACGCTAGCGACTCGATCGATATTCCTGAACAGCAAAAATATAGGTGTCGGCTCGGCTCATTCCCGTAACCCGCGGCGCGCCGTGATGAGACGAGCGAGCGAGCGGCGGCGGAGGAGGAGTGCACGAGAGAGAGCCTTCTGTTCTCACAAGCACACCAAGTAACACAACACTCCACCTTATAAGGTGGTACAACTCTCATCCAACTAGCTATGTGGGACTAAACTTTAGCACTCCCACAAGCTGCCATGCACATGGGCCATTTGAAATTTCAGATTTTGTCTATTTGGGATGTCCCATATTGGGACCAAATTCTAACAATCCCCACCATATCTCAAATTCCCATTTAGAGATTTTGTCAAACCTCGTTTCTTGTCTATATACTAGTGTTTCAGCAGAGACTCTTAAGTTGAACTTCCGTCTAGAGGCTTAAGCTACATCTACCAACAACTTGAACAATGGACGGACCTTGAATTGTAAGTTTGGTGCTAATAGATTTCACTCAAAGTCATAACCAGTACGTGGCTGCCAGTAGCCTACCCCGCGGGTGGAGCATATTCGTCATACTCTCTGGTCTCTTCATGACCTTACTAGAGATCACCCAAATCTCATAGACTGCGACGTTTAACAGTCGGACTCATATATGTGTGTTCTTTCAAGACTGCTCTGTAAGACAGCATCTTTGCTACGAATAGCCAACAAAAACACATTAAGGCATGTTGCCAACCTGCCTTACAGAATTTGAGAGTTATGCATCTTCACATAGAGAGGGTTAAATAAAAACTCTACTCCGTTAAACCACTAGCTTGTTCTTCCCAGATCCTAATTCACGGGATCTCCGATCACATAGGTTGGGTTACCACTATGGTGTTACGGTCACGGGTCTCAACCCCATCTCACTTGATGCACTATCTATCACATTACGTGATAGTCCCTTCGTAAACGGATTTGCCAGGTTTTTGTCTGTTTGAATATAACTAACATTTATTACTCCGGAGTTTCTCATTTTCCTGACAGACTTCAAATGTCTTTTAACATGTCTTGATGACTTCGCGTTATCCTTAGCATTGTTCACTTTCATGATAACTGTTTGGTTATCACAGTTCATAAGGATGGCCGGTAAAGGTTTCTCAACCACCGGCAAGTCCATCAAGAGCTCACGCAGCCATTCTGCCTCAACAGAAGCTGTATCTAAAGCAGTAAGTTCTGCTTCCATGGTTAACCTTGTCAATATGGTCTGTTTGCAAGACCTCCATGACACTACGCCACCTCCAAGGATAAACGCATATCCACTTGTGGCGTAGAGCTCATCAACATCTAAGATCCAGTTCGAATCACAATATCCCTCAAGCACAGCAGGGTGACCTGAATAGTGAATCCCATAACTCATTGTACCGTTCAGATAGCGCATGACCCTTTCAAGTGCATGCCAATGATCAATACCCGGGTTAGACATGAACCTGGTCAACTTGCTCACAGCAAAAGAGATATTAGGTCTCGTCGCGCTCGCAAGGTACATGAGTGAACTGATCACTTGAGAATATCTTAATTGATCTCTCAAGTCCTTCTGGTTCTTTCTGAGTGTCACACTGGGGTCATGGGGTGTTGGAGAAGGCTTGTTGTCTATAAAACCAAAGCGGCTCAAGACCTTCTCAACATAGTGTGATTGCGTTAACGTAGTCCCACTCTCATCTCTAATCAGCTTAATATTTAGAATCACATCAGCTTGTCCCAGATCTTTCATATCAAAACTCTTTGACAGAAAAGACTTGACCTTATTTATCACTATCATGCTTGTTCCGAAAATTAGTATATCGTCAACATACAAGCACAATATAACGCTATCGCCCCCACCATGGCGATAAAACACACACCTATCAGCCTCATTAATGGCAAAGCCTGCTGACGTTAGAGTGCTGTCAAACTTCTCATGTCATTGCTTAGGTGCTTGCTTCAGCCCATATAAAGATTTTAACAATTTGCACACCTTTCTCTCTTCACCTTTTACTACAAACCCATTAGGCTGATCCATATAGATTTCCTCTTCCAACTCTCCATTAAGGAAAATTGTCTTTATGTTCATTTGATGAACGATAAGAACCCATTAGGCTGATCCATATAGATTTCCTCTTCCAACTCTCCATTAAGGAAAATTGTCTTTATGTTCATTTGATGAACGATAAGACCATAGGAGGCAGCCAGGGAAAGTAGTACTCGAATGGTGGTCATTCGAGCGACAGGTGAATAGGTGTCAAAGTAATCTTCGCCTTCGCGCTGGGTGTAGCCTTGGGCCACAAGCTGTGCCTTGTACTTCTCAATAGTACCATCAGGCCTTAGCTTCTTCTTGAACACCCACTTACAACCCATAGGTTTACAACCGTAGGGTCGTTCAGATAATTCCCACGTTCCATTAGAAAGAATCGATTCCATCTCATTATGGACAGCTTCTTTCCAGTCATCAGCATCAGGAGATGCAAAAGCCTCTGCAATGGTCGTGGGAGTATTGTCCACAAGGAAATCATCACCAAAGGATTTTTCAATCCTCTGTCTTTTGCTCCTCTTGGGAGCTTCATTGTCATCCTTCTCTAGGACTTGTTCAACATGTGGTTGTTCAGAATGATCAACAGATGTACTAGATTTAGTAAATATCTCAGAAGAATTTCTAGCAGTGCTATGCATATCCTTCATAGAAAACATGTTCTCAAAAAATGTTGCATCACGAGATTCCATAATAGTACCAACATGCACATCAGGTACCTCTGATTTTACCACTAAGTATCTATAGCAGATGCTCCGCTGAGCATAGTCTAGAAAGACACAATCCACTGTCTTTGGTCTGAGTTTATGTTTCTTAGGAATTGGAACATTGACTTTCGCCAACATCCCCAAGTGCGTAAATAAGAAAGTGATGGTTTTCTCCCAGACCACTCCTCGTAAGGTGTCTTCCCTTTATCCTTGTTGGAACTCTATTCAGGACATGGCATGAAGTCAATAAAGCCTCCCCCACCATGCCTTAGATAAACCAGCAGTGTCCAACATGGCATTCACCAAGTCGGTCAGCGTGCGGTTTTTCCTCTCGGCAACCCCGTTTGATTGGGGCGAATAGTGAGGCGTCCTCTCGTGAATAATACCATGTTCCTCACAGAATTCATCAAATACGTTGGAGAAATACTCGCCACCACGATCCGACCTGAGACGTTTGATCTTTCTCTCTAACTGATTTTCTACTTCAGATTTATAAATTTTAAAGTAGTCTAAAGCTTCATCTTTAGTTTGCAACAAATATATATAACAGAACCTAGTAGCATCATCAATTAAATTCATGAAATATCTCTTTTCACCTTTAGTCAATACGCCATTCATCTCACATAGATCTGAATGTACGAGTTCTAGAGGTGCCAAGTTTCTCTCCTCGGCTGCCTTGTGAGGCTTTCGAGGTTGCTTAGATTGCACACAGCTATGGCACTTAGAACGTTTGGCAACGGTGAAAGTAGGAATTAAGCTCAAGCTGGAAAGTCTACTCATTAAACCAAAATAACATGACATAAACGAGAGTGCCACACATTGGCATCCGAATCCACACTGCCACAAATATGGTTTACTGACTTATTACAGAAATCCGATAATGAAAAGCGGAACAAGCCTCCGCACTCATACCCTTTACCAATAAATTGTCCAAACTTTGACACAACTAATTTATTAGACTCCAAGACTAATTTACACCCATCTCTGCAAAGAAGAGATCCGCTAACGAGATTCTTGTTCATAGTAGGGACATGTTGCACGTTCCTCAGCTGCACGATCTTCCCCGAAGTAAACTTCAGATGTATCGTGCCAACACCACGAACAGAAGCATGCGACCCATTCCCCATTAGGATGGAAGAATCCCGTTCGACCTGATAAGAAGTGAACATAGAAATGTCAGCACACACATGAACATTAGCACCCGTATCAATCCACCAACATAGAGATTGAAATACTGAAAGCACAATCGGTAAATTACCATACCCATCAGTATTGCTAGCGGTCACAATGTTGACAGTCCTGGCCTTCTTCCCTTTCTTGTCTGCATGATTTGGGCAGTCCACAGAGAAGTGGCCGAGCTCTCCACAAGTGTAGCACTCTAGGTCAGATTTGTTCAGCATCTTCTTCTTCTTCTTCTTCTTGAAAGAAGTAGTCTTGGTAGGCATGTTAAAAGCGGCTTGCTCTTGGCCCTGCTCTTGTCGTGGTGATGGTTTTTCTGCACCATGTTGGCGCTAGACTGACCTTCACCACCTCTCTCACTAGTGTCCTTTGCCCGAGCCTTCTCCTCAACATCAAGAGATGTTATCAGGTTTTCAACCGATATTTCATGTCTCTTGTGTTTGAGACTGTGGCGAAGTTCCTCCATGAAGAAGGTAGCTTTGCAATAATGCACCCAACCACAAACTTGTCAGGTAGGGGAGACTTGAGGAGCTCAAGCTCTCTCACAGTGCATTGTATCTCATGAGCTTGCTCGACCACTCCACGGTTATTAACCATTTTGTAGTCGTGAAAGCTCTCCATGATATACAGTTCAATGCCTGCATCAGTTGCTTCGAATTTAGCATTCAGTGCATCCCAGAGCTCTTTGCCGTCTGCTATGTGCATATACACATCACACAGACGACTATCAAGAACAATCAGAATGCATCCTCGAAAGATAGTAGTGTCTTTCTTGAACTTGTTCTGAGCTTCCTCAGATATAGTTCCTTCAGGAAGACCTTTACTAACTTCCCACACATTCATGTCCTCGAGCCAGAGTTGGCACTTAATCTGCCATCTCTTATAGCCTGAACCGGTGAACTTCACCGGTTTCATTGCATCGGTATAACAACCATATTTAAATCACGAAATGGCCCACAATTAGGTTTTTTGGAATGTTGGATAATTAGGCAATAATTACATGATTAATTCCAAAATATTAAACATGACAAACGCAACTACTAACATGTGAAATACGAACATACTAGATGTACTAATCAACATGAACAGCAGCAACACATACGCCAACATATCCATAGTAAAACAGTTCAGAATACGCCGCACGTACTGAACGGTTGTAGAGGAAGTAGCAGTTGATGCAGACAGGTTCACCGCGTCCAAAGCAGCGGTGATTTTGTTGACGATGACGTTGGTGAAGATGGGTCGAAAAAGACGACGCCTGCGGAGACGATCCGCAGCAGCAGCTTGAAGACGACCTGTGGTGGAAGCAGCGAGCAGTCGCGCAGAGCGCTTCCCAAAAAGCTAATTCGCCCTCTCCCGTACAGGATCACAAGAGCGACTGGTTTCATAGATCCGCTCTCCCAAACGCCGTGCACGCCGGCGCTCGGGATGGAGTAGACTACGGTGGCGGCGCAAGGCACGAGATTGGCAAAATTTAGATTGGTTCACTACCACAGAAAGGGCTATCAGTGGCGCACCAAATGACAATTCTGTGGCGCACCCCCAGGTTTTCTGGGTGCGCCACAGAATTCTCGCCACAAAAATTATTTCTGTGGCGCACTTGGCTTGGTGCGCCACAGAATTCTCACATTTCTGTGGCGCACCTGGCCTGGTGCGCCACAGAATTCTCAAAAAATTCAAAAAATGCAAAAAAATATAAAAAGTTTCAGAAAATCAGAAAAATCAGAATATGAAATAATATAAAAAATCCTAATTATTGAAATTATTTTCATATTTTTTGAATTTTTTGAACTGATGTGGCGGCGCAAGGCACGAGATTGGCAAAATTTAGATTGGTTCACTACCACAGAAAGGGCTATCAGTGGCGCACCAAATGACAATTCTGTGGCGCACCCCCAGGTTTTCAGGGTGCGCCACAGAATTCTCGCCACAAAAATTATTTCTGTGGCGCACTTGGCTTGGTGCGCCACAGAATTCTCACATTTCTGTGGCGCACCTGGCCTGGTGCGCCATAGAATTCTCAAAAAATTCAAAAAATATAAAAAGTTTCAAAAAATCAGAAAAATCAGAATATGAAATAATATGAAAAATCCTAATTATTGAAATTATTTTCATATTTTTTGAATTTTTTGAACTGATACCTTCCTGCTAGGTCACCCATCCTCAAATTGTTCCAACCCTAGCACCCTTAACTTCTATGTTCCATCCAATCCACCTACCCTTGTGCTACTCAAGTTCTTATTGATATATATATCATATGAACCCTCTTAAGTCTTGTATGTGTACATGTGGTATATGTTATAAATGTGTATTTTTAAATATCAGATTTTCCAAAAACTTCTAAAGTTTCAAAAGGAGATTCAAAAGTTTCAAAAGATCCAAAAAAATTCAAAAAACTTAAAAAAATTCAAAAAAGCCAAAAAAATCCAAAAAAGTCAAAACACTTCAAAAAAATCAAAAAAATTCAACAATCTTCTTTGTTATACATTTCTGTGTCTTTTTTGGACTTTTTGAATTTTTTTTATTTTTTTTCTTTCTTTTTGATTTTGCTGCGAAAAATCGTCTGTTTGAAATAACTTTTTTTTTTCTTTTGGAATTTGAGGAATCTGTGAATTGCTGACCGGGTAAACCCGTGGATTCGAACTCGGATTTTTCTCACGTTTTTTTTGACATATTTTTTGCGTTATTTCGACGTCGTATGCAAAAGTTATGGCCGTTACAAGATTTTTTTCCTGTTTGTTGCAGAAAAGGTCAAAATTCATATTTCAAAATTTCTATACCTACTAGACACTCAAACCTAACTACATGTCAAAGGATTTTATTTATTGAAATTTTATCATTTTTCTTTACTTCCTGGAAGACTAAAAAGGCGATCCACGGGGGGTGGGATTAAAAAAAAAATCTGTGGCACATGTGTTTTAGTGCGTCACAGAAATGTGACTTTCTGTGGCGCACCAAGCCTGGTGCGCCACAAAAAATAATTATGTGGCGCACCAATTAAGGGTGCGCCACAGAATGCCAACCTCCCTATAAGGGTTTTCCTAGTAGTGGTTCGGTCTGTGACGGTGCACGCAATGCAAGGCATTATATAGTGCGGTTCGGGAAACCCTAACGGGTACAACGCTGTAGCACAATGGCTCGGCTCATTTCCCGCAACCCGCGGCGCGTCGTGACGAGCGGCGGCGGAGGAGTGCGCGAGGGAGCCTTCTGTTCTCACAAGCACACCAAGTAGCACAATACTCCACCTTATAAGGTGGTGCAACTCTCATCCAACTAATAATGTGGGACTAAATTTTATCACTCTCATAAACTGCCATGCACATGAGCCATTTGAGATTTCAGATTTTGTTGCCCAGACCCAAATTCTAACACGGAATCGGCAGCCGCTCGATCGCCGCTTGTTTTCCAAGAAGGAACGCAACGAAACCCGTTCATCTTTCTGTATCTTGCTCGTACGTAAGCAGAGAGCGGACAACGGACAGAGTTGCCTGGAAGACGAGGGAGCGCTTGGGCAACAGTGCCGTGTGACGACGGAGGAAAGGAAAATGGCGGCGGTCCACGGGCACGTGCGCTCGTCGCTGTCCGGCTGAGGGCTGACGTCGACGCCTTTCCTGTTCGTCGCTTTGTGGCTGCTACTTGCTGTTACGTCACGACAGTTTACATGCTGCGCTGTTGCTGCTGCTGCATGCATGTACAACACGTGCCGCCTTGACCGAAGCACCATGGAAAGCGCAACGGAGGAGACCAGAGAAAGAGAGTGGACTTCCGGGTAGCCATGAGCGTGGTCCATCACTGGGTAAGGAAATGGAGTAGTAAGATTTTTGCCTGCGAAAAAAGAAATACAGTTAGATTCGGAGAGCATAATCGAAAGATGATTGTTTTCGTTCACTTTGTTTGGTTGCATCTGGTGGTTGCATTGTTGCAACAGATGTCTTTGGGCCGTTCCTGCACAGCCTGCGCTTCGTTCGCTGCACTGAAAAAGGTCACATTAAGAGCCTTAGAGGAAGTAAAAAAAAAGCCTACGAGGAAATAAGGTGAAAGATAGGCAGACCGCTAGCAAGCTTAACTGCACACACCCAGTATATGCACTCATGAAGTTTTTTTTTTTTTGAATTTATGCACTCATGAAGTTTTGTTGGAAATGCATTCGTGAAGTCCTGATTGTCCGTTTTGTACAAGGCCGAAACCCCATTGTAGTGATGAATTAGTTAATGGGCCGATCGAGTCCATGGTGGCAACTAGATAGGACGACGTGTGACTTCAGGATTTGATCACCATTTGGCCATCTATACTACTATTAAAAGAGCAAACTCGTGTTGATACATTAAATCGAGCCTTCAATATTTCTGCCACCGCTAAAAACAAAATGTTCCTTCACCAGCAGTCTGAGGAACCAGCAGGCCGACGCTGAACCCAGTGAGCGCCGCCACGATTCTTCCGGGCTGCCGCCTAATAGCTCGCACCGCCGCCGGATCCTCTGGCTGTTCCCGCGGCCGATTCAGTGAAGCTCGCCATCGAATCACGACCCCTTGCCGCCGCCTCCGAATCAGTTTGCTCTGCCGCCAGGACCTTGGTCCGCCGCCGGGAGATCGCTGCCACGACCTTTTGCCGCTGCCAGGAGGCAGGAGCACCTGACGGTCGTGATAGTCCTCCACAGTGAGCAGTTGATCTACTCCAGACCGTCCCGTATGGCTCTCTCTATAGCTTCTGTACGTCTTCTCTCACTAGCACCAACCTGTACATCAGCCATAGGCCACGCCGCTGCCAGACCACGCTCCGATCTTCAGTACAAGACCATCCTAGGCCGATTCCTGGTGGAATTGTGTCGCCACCGCCGCCATCGTCCTCCCACGCCGCCGCCACGAGCCCTGCGCCGACGCCGTGGCGTCGCCAAGTAGAACAGGCACTCGGGCAGCGTTCGCCGTCGATTCAGGAGTCGTCGTCACCATGCAGAACAACATCAGGAGCTTCCTTTGTGCAAAGCTATGGCGCGATTTCGCTGGGCAGACAGCTGGGCTACTTCCAAGATTCAGTCCACGGAGGCTGCTTGCTTTTGCGCCCCTTTGGTGCTGCGGATTGAAGACTGTTGCATGTCGAGGCTGGGCTTCTGCTTCGCTGAAGAAGGTGAATACTCAAATTTCGGTAGCCCTTCAGGCACTCGGTTGCGGAAAGAAGTTCAGATAGCCGCCGGCTGTCGTGTCATAGATTTCTTGTACTTATCAAGCTCTGGCATTAAAAATTGCTGGTTGTTGCACGTGATGTATGAGATGTCGACCACCCTGTTCCAACTTGCGGAAATTCGTATTGCTGCGACCCAAAAATTGTGCCCTTGAATGTTCGGGTTTTTCTTCTGTCAGTGAAGTTCAGACAACAACAACAACAACATAGCCTCACTATAATGTTCGAGTATCCTTCTGTAGACTCGGCTGTGATCTAGGAGCAGCAATGCAAGCTGTATATAGGTTCTCGAAAAATCCCCTCATGTCTTTCTTGACCATCTTCTCTCTCTGTCACTAATTATTTGAATTGTACCTAATGTATGGTGCTGTAAAAAGCTAGATGCAATCAAGACACAACTATTGTGCAGAAATAAAGATGATGTACTGAACTTAATAATGTAGAGGTTTTCCCTCAAAAGAAAAAAAATGTAGAGGTTTTGCGCATATCAAAAGATGAAGATTAATCACATGAGAGGGTTCACATAACCCAATCAGTCTATAACCCTTATCAAAATATACAATCAACAATGTTGTTCCTTCATATAACACCATCACGAGATTGTTTGGACAGCTGATTTTTCACAATCTAGATCGGAAGAAAGGACACATGACTTTTATGTTTGTGGTGTGTGATTTACAAGTTCAATTTTGGCTTGTGCATTGTGCTTTTCAGAAATTTGGATCAAATAGATTTGGCGATTACGGCTTTGCTTGGTGACTAGAGAGCTTGTATTTGTCTTTATTTATTTATGCAGATTTACTGTCCAAGTCATGAAATCAAATTTTTCCATGGGATCAAAGGAGAACTTGTATCTCGAAGCAGCTCGACTTGACGTCCCCAAATCAGCAGCTGCAACAAGAGGCCATGGAGAAGAATGGGAGAACTCGAGTTTTTTTTAAGATGGGAAGAGAGATCCCCATGTACAGTGGTGTAGCAAAACGGGTCAATATGGCCTGGATAACATCTAAACTTAATGCAATATAGTGATGAATCATGTTGGTCGAATTGTAGTTCTAAGTTTTCCTTTTTGACAAATTATGTGTGTTTTTTTAGAGAAAGGTAATATTGATTATATGAGACGTGCGTGCACGTGCAAACTCACTAGTTACAAGAAAAGAGAAAACAGAGCATCTCCTTAAAAACAAATCTACTCCATTGACGTTATGATTTGTTTGACAACCCATTTGTCTACGAAGATACGTCCACAGATATTTCGCGCCTCCTTACATTTTCAAAGTTTATATTTGTAGTTTGTTTACACCAATAAGCCTATTTTATAAATAGAAATCATGAATTCTCTGTACTGTAATATAACATGTTATTACAACAAGGTTAGAGGGTGGTTGTACGTCCAGTCAATAAGAGTTCAAATTTCAGATTTGTCACTAGTGTTTCTCACTGAAGGCCTATTATTTTTAAGTAGGAGACGATGTTCCTGTCGATACCAAGGCGTTTGTGCTGACTTTATCAATTTTAAGACTCGACCGCCTTCTTAGTCTTTCGAAAGTGCTCATAAGAGTAGGGTGTGTGTGCACGTTTACAGGAGTGAGTGTATGAGCGTATATGAGCCTGCGTTTGTAGGGTGTTTCGTAAAAAAAACTCTATTGGTTGTAACACATCTTATATATTATGGGAGAGAGGGAATAATATAACAAATGAGACCAAAAATCATAAACAACAAAACACCTTGACAAAAACAAACCTACAATTACAGTCTTCCTCTATAGCTCTCCTCTTGCTTCTTGTGTTTCTCCGTGACTTTGAGTAGAAATAAAGAGTAAACCTACAAAGTTGTCACATTTAATAAGCGCGCGAATCTCTCGTGTTCGAATTGCGTCACTGCTCTTCCTCCCTCCTTTTGTCTCTCTTGGTGCCAGAAGGGAGGTTTGGGGGATGCAAAATGGGGCAGATGGACTTCGAGAGCACGCAAGATGGTGGATCTATACTTCGAGAGCAAAATTGGGTGGACTGACTATGGTGCCTCTTGATTTTTGCCCGACCTCCGACGATCTTTTGTTTCCTTAGGTCGAAGGTCAACTAATATCTTGGAGGTCTTGCTGGCCAAAGTGGTGTTGCCCCGACACCGACGAGACGGGATCCACGAGGAGGCAGATACAGACCTTGATTGCAATCTACTTTTGTTATTCAGGTTTTTATTTTTCATTATGTAGGGCCTTGTTTGTAATTTTTGTTTGTGGGGTCTTGTTTCATAATGTACGCTAATGTTTGTCAATGGATGAACGGGCCCTTCTAAACCCTCTATCTTGTTCAAAGAAAAAATACACTCAACACATTTTTGATGTAGAGGCTGGGGGTTTCAACCTCCATTTTGAAAAACAAACATAAAGATAGCTCTCTATTTATCCCTTTTCTAGATTTAGCAAAAAAACATATTTCTGTGTTATTAAAATCATAGATAAAATCACGCACATAGATGTTGAGCTGAAGCTTACCATGCATATTTTTGCCAAATAATATATGCTATGTTTTAAAGAAGAAAAATAAGAAAGTAAATATTAGGTTCTAAGTTTTTAGATAAATCTTATAATTTGGTCCCAAAATAACGTTATTTTGATGTAAGTTTGGCGTACATTACAAGACTTGCCCTGCGAATCAGGAGATAATCCACGATTGAAATGTTGAGCACATCCGCCACGGGGTTTTGAAAATCCGGTCTACCTACTAGTGACTGTTGCATTTCTAGTTGTTGACTCATTGTTTCTTGTGCTATGTAGAAAAAAAATCCCACACCGGGCGACTCGAGGGAAGCCAACCCCCGCACCACCGCCAGGGAATCCCGGCGCCTCCTCTCCTCCGCCGCTGCCGCTGCCGCTGGCCTCGCCGCGGTGGCGGCGGCTCCCGCCACCAAAGGTGGATGGGGGTGACCCGCGGTGGACGCGAAGATGAAGGCCGACCCGTCGCTCTTCTCTCCCGATGCGTGCAGCGGCCAGGCGGCGGCGCTACGTTTGATGGCGGTCTGCAGCGACGGCGGGCGGTGTGGTGCGGCAGTTGGCGGCGACGGCCCCTCAGCTTGGCTACCGGCAGCAGCGGTGCGGCATGGGCCGAGGTCGTGTGCGGCGCTTCCCCTGCGCTGCGCCGTCGGGTGCGGAGCGTGGTGGCGTCCGGCTGTCGCGTGGTTGGGCGTGTGGGGGATGCAACGCGGTCAGCGGGATGTAGAGGCTTCCCGGCCGGCTTCCCTTTGACGGCACGTCGCGTCGGATTTGGGAGCGGCAGCGCGCGAGCGTGGCTGAGTGTGCAGCTGTCCTGCAGCACTTGGACGTCGGGGCGGCGGCCCCGGACTTGGTGGTGGCGTCGAGCTGAGCTAGGAGGTGGCTCGGCTCGAGACAGACCTAGGCCCCGACGCCTAGCTTTGTTTGGTGGCCGTGGAACGTCGGGCGCGAGGGGCTGACGGTGTCCGCGTGCGGGTCTGTGATGGTGGGCTGGTCGGTCCCCGTGTAGGCGGGCGGGCGGTTAGTGTTGCCCCGCCGGGTGAAAACCTTGCCTGGGTCATCGACCAAGACAGGCGACGGTGATGCCCTCGGGCGCCATTTCCTTCTTGAAGGCGTCGTCATGGCGGTGCTCTCACACCTCTGTCCGGAAACTTCCGGGGGAAACCCCAGATCCTCCGTGGATCGGGCGAGGGCGGCGGTTCGGCGTCGTATTCCCCTTGGGGCCTCGTCTTGGATGTTTCGCTGGCCAGAGGGACCCGTGGATGTTTTGGTGGTATGCGGCAACGGTCTTCTCGTCTTCGGCTAGGTGGTGCGTGGCCCTGGGGCCGGCGTGGATGTCGGAGCGGCGGCTCCGATCTCGCCTCCGCTGCGTCGCGTTGAGGTGCGTGGTGTCGGGGGAATACTTTGTGGATTAACTCGCGGCCCATATTGATAAGTGCGACCCACTTTACTCGCACGAGCAAAGGCCTACATGAAAAGCAAGCCCAATATCGCACCGCCACAAGGAGAAGAATCTAGAAGACATATCCTGAAAGACGTGAGGACTAGTTAGTCTCCAAGTAGGTTCCAGTTGTTATATTCCTTGTGGAGGAAGTTTCCTTTGTAACCTGGCAAGTCTCTGTGTATATAAAGAGAACTCGCAGGACTTAGACAGGGTCAAGCCCTCAAACCCTAGTTCATACGGCGAGTACCGAGATCGGATCGCTTCCATTGTAACACCTCATATATCATATCAATACCAATTTAGGGTAGGCAGGAAGTAGGTCTTTACCTCACATTGAGGGGCCGAACCTGGGTAAATCTGTGTTGATCTTTGTTCCTGCGATCCCAAGCTCGGAGACGATTGACTCGCGCAATCCCACACCTACGAAGTCATCCATGACACCTGACGTGACAAACCCACGATAGTTGGCGCCCACCGTGGGGCCTGCGGTCAAGAGCATCACGTTCCGCGCAGGATCGATGAAAGGAGCTGAAGATCTCGCCATCAGCCACATCATCACGGTCGATGGCATACCTCTCATTGACGATTCAAGCTGGGGGCCAAAAGTTGATTACCTAGAGACCGGCCACATCATCCCGTTTGGATCTATCCATGTCTTTGTCGGCTTCATCGGCGGCGAATCAGAGGATCTGTCGTGGGGTAGATAACACGGCAGATGCTACTTTGGGGTAGCTTGAGTTGATGGGCAAGGCGACACTAGCGTCTCGGAGATTGTTTAGCATTGCAGGGACAAAGGATTTACCCAGGTTCGGCCTCTCCATTGGAGATAAAGACCTACTTCCTGCTATCTTGTTATTGATCTTGATCTCGATAACCCGGCTACGACAACAGAGCCGGATCTTGATCTAGGTTACAAGGTTGTGGTGTCTCTCTCAATGGTTCTCTCGCCTAAGCTTGAATCGTAAAGTTCTCCCTCAACTAGGGCTCAGGGACCGGTTTATATAGACTACCGGGTCTCCTGGCACTTTACAATACGAACCCGGGCTCTACCCAGACTCGGAGTCCTATTCTAGCTCTTCTAGCCTTCGTGTCCTCCAAGTCCTGAACCGCCTCTGGTCTTCTAGAAACTTCCTTTCCTGAACCGGATTACCGCCAAAGCCTCTGGCCCAGCAACATAACCCGGCCCATGCTGATGGTTAGCTGGCCTGGCCGGGCCTCCTGCCTGACGGGTCATGCTTCCCTCTTCATGGGCCTACCGGGTTATTATCCCCCCATCAGTAGCCCCCAGATTAACTTGGTTGCCAGGTGGGCATGCTCTGCTTCTTATTCTTGAATATTGCTTCTTTGAGCAGAGCTGATATCCTGGCCAGCCGGGTTAATCACCTGAAACATAAGATAACAGATAACAAATTTAACATTAGAACATGCCTCTTTTCTCCTTTGCTTGGCCAGTTTCTTTGGCGGTTCACGCCGTAACCCGGTTATCTCTTGCCGGGTTCCGACGCCCGGGTTTCGCTTTCAACACTTAGTCAAAGATCCTTATCTCTTCACTTTTTACCACAACACCCCTAGGGTTTTCACTGCGCCTATAAATAGGAGACCAAGAGACACCACGGTCATTTTTCCCCATCCAGTTCATCTTCTTCCTCGCGCGCGCACTGTAGCAACCGCGGATCCAATCTCAAATCGAGCCTCCCAATCTCCTGCAAGAAGATCCACAGGTACGTTTATCCCACACATCCGCGCTCCGCACTTGATTTCAACTCGAATCTCGTCCAGATTTGCTTCGCATTTCCTCCTCTACACATCTACATCTAGAACTAGGGTTTCTTATCTCCATTGTTGTGCTCAGAGAACCTCGAAGCTTCTCAGCCATGGTGAAGGACAAAGCCAAGGCCGGAGCTCCCCGTGCGGCGAAGAAGCTCGCGAAGAAGCCTCACAGCACCCACGCCGGTGCGTCTGGCTCCGCCGCCCCCGCTGCTACTCAGGTCAACTGGACCAAGTCCACAGTGACCAACTTAATGCTTCAAGAATATGTGAACTGCGGCGAGCTCCCTCCGAAGGATGAGATCCAATGGCGCGCTGCTGGAGAAGAAATCCGCCCCAGCCCCAAGGAAGGTGAAGTGGTGGTTTTCCTCGACCACGTTCAGCGCGGCCTTCGCCCCCCGGGTTCCCTATTTTTTCGCCGGGTCTTGAAGTACTACGGCCTTAGGCCTCAAGACATCGCGCCCAACTCCATGCTGAACATCAGCAACTATGTGGTGTTCTGTGAAGATTACTTACAAATGGCTCCAAGCCTCGAGCTGTTCCTCGAGTTCTTCCACTGCAACCCCTCTCGCAAGGATCAAGTACTCCCATATGGGGGAGTTGCCATCCAGCGCCGAAGGGAATGCGATTTCCCGGCTCTCCTCCTAGCCAGCCATCCCAAGGGGTGGCAAAACACATATTTTTACTGCCAAGACACTTCACCAGAGTCTGATGATGCCCGTTACCCGGCTTTCCGGAACTCGGGCTTAACATATGATGCCAAAATAAATAGTTATGCCGATGACGCCGAGCGGGTCAAGCTCGAGCCCATTCTTCGCCGGGCCAGAGCTTTACTCGCCCATGGCCTCAAGGGCACAGATCTGGTCAAGTGCTGGATCGGTTGGTTCATCCAGCCACTCAGCATCAGGACCCGGCTAATTTGCCAGTACACTGGTGAAACTACAGACAACTTGCGTTACTCTGAGATGACGCTCACTGATGATCAGCTTGTGAAGAATGCCAAGAGATTGCTTGGCGAAAAGAAAGATGCCATTGCACTGAACGGGCTCGCCCCGTTTAGTGCCAAGAACAAACCCCCCACGGTAATGCCAATACTCAATCCATTTTGTTTACTTTAACCCGGTAACTCATCCATAGACTGTTATTTACTGTGACTGCTTTTTCTCAGGACTCCAAGTGGTGGAGCGTGGATTTTACCCCTACGTCCTCTCCTGATGGGGAGGACACAGAAAGTGAAGACGACGAAGAAGAAGAAGAAGGTGAGCTAGACTCCGTAGGCCGGCTCTTCCTCCAGTTGATTAACAACGAAGTCCCCAACAAGGACACCTCTACTGAAAACCCGGCAAATTTTATTCCAGGCCCCACTGACCCGGCTTCTGACGTAGCGCCGGTCCCCAAGCTACTGCAGCTCCTACTCAGAAGAGGACCCGGGCCACCATTGCCAAGGTACCACATTCTCTTTTCTCAATCTTCATGATGAACTCATCTCAAACTTAAGCACAATCACAGGAAAAGGAGGCTGAGAAGGAGGCTGAGGCGAACAAGATACGCCGAACCCGGTCTTCTACAAGCCAAGCTTCCCTGAGCCCAGGTATCCCTCAACGCTCTTTATCAAGCTGGGCCAAATCCATCCAGAAGACGCCCAGCAAACAGTTCCCTTTAGCTGGCAAGATCCGGGTTCCTAAACCATCTCGTTTGTCAGATTCTTCCTCGGATGGTGTTAGCACACCCGAGGATTTCCAGATCAACGCCGGGTTAGAAATACTTCACACATCTTTTTCATATCTTTACGCTTCACTGTCCCATTCTTGTTTAACTAAGACATTATCTTGTTCCAGTGCCAGGGCTTTTATGGATGAAGACCCGGAATCTCCTCCCACGGCGTCTCCTCCTCCAGCAACCACAGAGCCTTCTCCCATGGAGGCACATATTGAAGAACCAGAGGACAAAGACGAGCCAAGGGAGCAAGCAACCCCCGCGGCTTCTCCAAAAAATGTTGTTGACCCGGTGCCAGAATCCTCCCCAGCTGCTCACTCGACCGGGTTAGGCTCTGGGACTAAAGAAGATGAAGTGCAGGTTACTGGGACCCGGCACGTTCCAGTGCAAAATGCTCCTGAGACTCTGGCCAAGGTGCCAACCCCAGATGCTGACCCGGCAACTCCTGCCAAGAACAAGAACCCGGCTTCCTCCTCAAACTCACCGGCTCTGGACACCATGTCTGTTCCAGCACTTTGCGACGAATATTTTTTCTCGCCTAGCTCAACACAAGACCCTGGAGACAGAACTGGTCGCTCTGATCCAAAAACGATATCAGGTACCCATTTTTACTTCTTGCCAATATATTTTCTTGCATAACTATACCCTAAGTAGCCCCCAAGCTCTAAGTTCATCACTTGTGATGAGCTTGGCGCTTATAATATGCATTCCTTAGGTAAAAACTTCAAACCTGTAGCCCCCAAGTGCCGGGTTGTCTGTTTACAGCAACCTGGGACTAAAAAACTTCCATCATTTAAAACTTGCCCATTTTCACATCGAAACTTTGAACACTGTAGCCCCAAGTGCCGGGTTGTGTGCCTGCAGCAACTTCTTTATTACGTTGAACAACTAGCTGGGTGGCCCGCGCAATTGCGCGGCTAGCGTTGATATAACGAAATACTGTTATCTAATGTATAATTTTTCTTATAGATACTATATTCTATTTTATATAAATTAGAATATATAAAGAATGATTTTGGATACTCAGCTTGTTGAGCTTCCAACTGCTTCCACGTTATATTCTACTTCCTCCGTTGCTAAATGTAAGATGTTTTAGATGTTATACATGTTGTTTACATGCATAATAAAATGTGTGAACATACACATGAAACATGTCGAGATACATTTGTGTGCATATGAATGTGGACAAAAAAAAATTAAAATCTTATATTTGGGAACCAAGGGAATACGTGATAAAAACATATGTGCATGTTAAAAATAGCGAACATGTATACCTTCGTTGTTTAGACATCCAAGTTATTTTATGCCGAAGTGGACTATTCCATTAATGTTCTTATTGTTAGATGTTATACATGTTGTTTACATGCATAATAAAATGTGTGAACATACATTTGTGTGCATATGAATGTGGACAAAAAAAAATAAAATCTTATATTTGGGAACCAAGGGAGTACGTGATAAAAACATATGTGCATGTTAAAAATAGCAAACATGTATACCTTCGTTGTTTAGACATCCAAGTTATTTTATGCCGAAGTGGACTATTCCATTAATGTTCTTATTGTTTCAAAGTCGCAATCAATTATGTCTTAGGGCTTGTGCAGTGATTTTCCCATGTCATGTAACATTAACTATGGGTAATATACCAGATAGGTACATTCAGAATATTACTTACCGATTATGGTGGTTACAGCAATACCGCCTCTTCCTTGCATATCAATGACCAACACGTTTCTTCTGGTGGTGGTGGCCTTCCTCAGGCGGGTGGTGGTACGGCGTCGCCGGTGCTGGCTAGGTGTTTCGGGAGAGTGGTGGTGGATCCAATCGTGATTCTTCCAGGGAGCTCAGGGGGTTTTGTGCAATTTGCAGGGTCTTCTTTGTAATTTCTTTTCTTTGTTGGACCTGTTTGTAAGTTGTACTCAGTTCCCTGATTATAAGTGTTGGATCCTTTCCTCAAAAAAAAAAAAAAAATGACCAACACGTTTCTGCTTGTTGCGGGTACTTATAGTGCCCAGCAATCAAAGAATTCTTGTCTGCACAGCAAATTATCAATACTAACAAAACAATCATGTCAGGGTATATCGTAGCAATGAAGTGGTTCCAATAAAAAATATTTACTCTCTCAAGAAACGCCAATCTAATAAAAAACAATCAGACCTTGACCCGTAGCAAATACTACATGACTTGATAAATCTACTCGTGGTTTTCAGATGCTCTAGGCACCGACTTACTTACACCTATTTTTCTAGGGAATAAATAATTAAGTATTCTCCATGACATAGACCTCTCAACCCACCGGACGCTCTGCCTCATCGACGGTGACAAACTGAGGCCACGCTCCGTCTGCATGAACCCATAATTTCTTGAGTTAAAATGACTATGAACCAGGTGAACATTGTCTCACCCTCGTGTTCTTTCTTAACAAAGCATCCGATTCAATATGTTTCCAATATAACATTTCATTCTCCTGCAAGCAAATGAAATGAATAGTCAGTGATTTGCTGATGTACGATGATGATGCCTTGTAGTAGGGAATAATTTAAGCCCATCCAGAATTTAGGCCTAGCTGATGTACGACGATGATGCCTTGTAGTAGGGAATAATTTGTGTCGAGAAAAATACATGGTACCAAAGATAACATACCTCTGAACCTGAAAAAAAAAACTTGATGAATCGTATTTTTATCTAAGATATTTTCTTTTACATGTACAACCCAGATCAGTATTGAGCCTTCTATTTTTTTTTTTTTGGAACCACAAATTGTTAGGCGTTGCCTGATTATCCTGAAAGTACTGTTTTTTAGACTACACGACCGTGCACAAACTTACTGAAACAGATAAGAGAGTGTACCAATTAAGTAACAGCATATGTGGGAATTAGATATAGCGTGACATATATTATTTTGAACAGGCTCATGGAAGATCCCGATTTTTTTTTTACCATTGCAAACTCTACAGATATTTCCTATATTCTTGAAAGGGTTTAACAGTGCCATCGGAGATGAGTAACTTCAATAGAGAGTGCAATTTCCCCATATAGGAACCAACGGAGTATGGCATATGAAGCAAAAAAGAGGAGACATACAGTGTTGAAAAACAATATAGTCTCTCGTCAAGACTGCAGCTTCGTGAGATGATTGAACCTTCAACTTGCATCTAAGTGAAGCATCGACATAACCTTGATCAGTCAGTTCATCCCTGTGCGTGGGTGATGGCTTCTGTGAGCTTGCTCCGACGGCTAGAACCCTGCTGCGCTGCCGCCATGTCATGTATCTACATGAGCGACCATCATGAACACCAGCAACTTAGATCGATCTAATCGTCAGCGTAGCTATTTGTCGCCGTAACTTCAGTCTGCCGGACGTTGGAGAGTCGCCTATCCAGCTGACTGATCGTCAGCAACATAGATCGATCTGATCTTCAGTATGGCTAGCAGCAGATGATGGAAGTTGGTATCCACGAACCTGCATAAGGAAACAATCTGTTGGTATGTAGCGGTAACATCAGTAACAATCTATTAGATGCAAAATCTGAATTCTAACCTGATGAAACGATCTATTGCTTAACGTGATCTTACTTTTTGCTAGCCGGAGGTGCGGTGAGGAGCTGCGGCCATGGCGGCGGCCGGACCAGGAGTGAAGGCGAGCTCAGTGGTAGGCGGAATTCTTCGAGGTGGCGATGGCCGAAGGAGCGGCGAAGGGAGGCCGTGGAGGAGGCGATCGTGGCCACGGCGGCAAGGTCAGCGAGGAAGCCGAGCTCCTTCATGTTTTTGTGCTCCGCCTTGTGGTCGCCGGCCGGAGTCGTCCCGCACCTCCTTCTTCACGTAGCATACCAGCCGCAGCTGGTCGCCAGCCAGCGTCGTCCTGCAGCTTCTTCTTGACGTAGCAGCTCGTGTTTGATTTCCAGGTTCGTTGCCGACGTCTGATTTGGTGGTGTCCAGGCGTAAGAGGTTCCTTCGGGCCTATATTAGCTGAGGGATTATAGGTACCGTATACTTCCTAAACTTAGTTTTTTTCTTTCCAAATTCTTGTACGTGTTGAGGCCGGACAACTATCCGCCCGTTTCAGCTTCCATGTGGAATTGCGTAAATCTACACCGTTTGTACATCATAGTTACGTGGTGCTAAATCTTCACCGTTGATTGTCTTGTGCTTTAATTATATAATAGATTGAACTTCAAACTGAGTAGCCCCCAAGTGCCGGGTTAGCTGTCCACAGCTACCTGGGACTTACAGTTAGTAAATTTTCAGACTTTTTGCGCATGTAGCCCCCAAGTGCCGGGTTGCACGCCTGCGGCGACCTGGGACTAACACAACTTTTTGCTTCTTAACAGGAAGACCATGCCAAGGCCCAGGCTGAGATCACCCGGCTCACTGACGCTGCCAAAACTGAATCTGAGACCCGGGCTGATCACTCAGCTCAACTCCAGGCCTTGGAAGAAAAGATTACTGCCTGACGCAAGAAAACTCCGATCTGAAGAAAGACATGCAGGAGAACGAGGAGAACTTCCAGGAGCAACAGGAAACCCTGCAGAAGCAGCTGGATGAAACCAACAACGAGCTGACCCGGCTAAAAAGAATGATCACCTCTATGGTTGAATCTTTAGTGGGTAAGCACTACTCCTTTGAATTTCAACCTAAACTGATCAAGCAAACCCGGTTTTTGAAATTTCACTGTTACACTTTTCCTTACACAGGCCCTCGTGATGGGAACCTCCGCAAAACCGCTGCAGAGAAGATCAAATGCATGTACACGCTGACACGTCAGCTGTACTTTGGCAGCTGCGAGGTCATCAAAGCCGCTAGGCTCTGGGAGAACCCGCCAAGCAAGTACACTGAAGTCCTTGGGCATCTGTCAACAATGCCACAATGGATCCATCTGCTCAAGAGATCAGCTTGCAGGGCCGGGGTGATGCGAGGTCTTGCCTTGGCAAAGGCCTACCATCCCCAGCTAAACCCGGCTCCACTGAAGAAGGGCTTTCCTCAGTTTGACACTGATGGCAAAGAGTTCGATAAGAAGTGCTACGCCCGGGTTGTGAAGCAAACCCGGCACGTTGCCACTGTAATTGCCAGCAAGATGAAGCTCACCACTTTGCAGCTTGGGTATACTGAAAATGATGAAGAGATCATGGATGACGAGCCACAACGCGTCGATCTCCTCCAAAGCTATAAGGATTCCATTGACCCGGCAAAAAATGCTCCTGGTACCTCCACTGCTCCCAGCTCCTCTACGCCAGTTATTCCTCCTCCGTCACGGGCGATAGCTGAAGAAGATGATGAAAACTTCTTCCAGCCACTTCGAAAATCACCCGGCGCAAGACCAAGGCCAAAGAAACCGACGAGACCAAGGAGCCAGAGGCTAACCCGGCGGCCGCCGAAGAAGAAGACCCGGCAAAGACCGTCGAAGATCAACCAACCGGCTCTCCTCCCCGTGACCCGGCTCCTGAAGCCAAAGCTTGAAAACTTACGCAGATGCTGTTATCTCTGCAAGAAAACAATCTTTATTCGGCCCTTTGGGCGTTTATTGTAATAACTTTTGCACTGTCTGCACTATGCCTGTGATGGTGCGCCTATGCACCTGATGAAACTTTTTATGCTACTCTCAAACTTTTGCTATGAAATATGCCTCTTCTGTGGTTTTGATGACCCTTTTGATTTCTTTAACTGTGAGCCGGCTTTCGCATGGATACCCTGTCGCTACTTCTCTGAGAAAAACAGGGTCGAACCAAGTCCCAATGGGCTTCATGGTTGATTGAATTTCCAGGTGAGCAATCAGGCCATAAAATTGCGAGTCACATCAGCTCAACAGCAAGATAACCAAGAATAAACTAGTGGCATAAAGCCGGGTCTTGGGATTGCAGCTGCAAACTATTGTAGTAGGAGCCCCCAAGACCTGGATCAATGTTTATAAAGTAATGGCTTAACTATGCAACATTACCCCATTGATCCTCATACTGGTGGGACACGCTCTCTGGGCGTCCTCAAAGATAACTATGCACTTATTCTTATGACAAAAACATAAACAACTAAAACGTAAACTTCACCTTCATACCTCTGAATCCAAAGTTATGGATACTGTAACGAAAACTGCACAGCCGGGTCACGAAACATCGAGACCCGGATGACCGTAAAAAGCCGGGTCTTGGGCGAGCCCCCAAGGACAAGCCCCCAAGACCAAACTTAACATAGAACTATGCAACACTACTATCAAACATCAAAAAAGAAACGAAAAGAACACAAATTTCTGTTCAACCTTCACTTTATTGATAGAAAAGGTTAGGTCAGCAAGCCGCCTCATTAAAAACCTTCCAGTCCCCTTAGGTACCCTGGTAA
Organism: Poa pratensis; assembly: GCA_947311845.1. NCBI lineage: Eukaryota > Viridiplantae > Streptophyta > Magnoliopsida > Poales > Poaceae > Poa > Poa pratensis. The sequence continues at coordinate 45,219,487 of CAMZMU010000053.1, forward strand.
GGAAAAGAGCGCGTCTGAAACCTGCTGTTACATCGTGTTTTACATCTCATATCTCTCTCTCATGCTAAGTATAATATGGGCGCAGCTGCGCAATATTCCATGGCCTCTCACGCTCTTCCAATGAAAAGGTAGAGTGCGATGTGTCATTAACAGACTCGGACTTTTCTCTTGCATCCACCAAATAATATGAACCATTGTTCAATTTCTTGCTTATGATGAAGGGCCCTTCCCAAGGGGGAGATAACTTGTGCATCCCTTCTCTGGATTGCACCCATCGTAGCACTAAATCTCCCTCCTGGAAAGTGCGAGTTTTAACCCGGCGGCTATGATACCGCCTCAAATCTGCTGATACACTGCTGATCTCTCCAGTGCTTGTTCTCTGTTCTCCTCAAGCAGGTCCACAGAATCCTGCCGGGTCTGCTCATTTTCTGTTTCAACATAAGCCGCCACGCGAGGCGAGTCATGAATTATATCACTTGGCAAAACTGCCTCTGCCCCATACACCATAAAGAAAGGGGTCATCTTTGTGGATCTGTTTGGTGTTGTGTTGATTCCCCAAACTACTGATGGCAACTCCTCAACCCACGCTCCAGCAGCTCTGAGACATGGGACCCGGAGACGTGGTTTCAAACCTCGAAGCAACTCCTGATTTGCTCGTTCTACTTGTCCATTGGCCTGTGGATGAGCAACTGAAGCAACATCTAAACGTATACCCTGATTTCCACAAAACTTTGCCATCTCACCAAGGGACATGTTAGTACCATTATCTGTGATGATACTATGAGGATACCCAAACCTGTGTATGATCTGCTTCAAAAACTTGACTGCTGTAGCTGCTTCACAATTAGTAACAGGCATCACCTCAACCCACTTTGTAAACTTATCAATGGCAACCAAGAGGTGGGTTTTCTTGCAAGGAGACATGCTAAAAGGACCCACCATATCAAGCCCCCAAACTGCAAAGGGCCAAGTCAAGGGTATTGTTCGCAACTCCTGAGCCGGCACATGAATTTGCCGTGCATATCTTTGGCAACCATCACATCTACTCACCAAGCGCTCTGCGTCTGCCTGAGCTGTGAGCCAGAAGAAGCCGTGTCTGAAAGCTTTTGCTACTAAAGACCTTGTTGAAGCATGATGACCACAATCTCCCTCATGAATCTCTTTCAAAATTTGCCGGCCCTCCTTTCCAGACACACATCTCTGAAATACTCCAGAAACACTTCTCTTATATAACTCGCCATCAATAACTACGTAGGCCTTAGCCCGGCGCACAATTTGCCGGGATATAACTTCCTGCTCTGGCAGCTCTCCACGCAAAAGATACGCCAAATAAGGTTCTGTCCACTCTGGAATTTCATGAGTTGCTGCTACCAATTGCGAATCCGGGTCTTCCTGACCCGCCAGTTCCTCTACGCCCTGAGGCTTAACTGATGGAGTCCATAGCTCGTCCAAGAAAACGTTAGGTGGAACCCGGTGTCCTTCCTTCATGCGGCCCAGCTTCTGGACCAAGGGAGCGTACTTGCAAGTTTTCTCCATCGATGAAATTGCATCCTTGGGCTCGATACCTGATGAAGAGTGTAGGATCTCGGTGACCCGGCCCATCCAGTGACGAGCTGACTCGCCCTTCCTCTGTACGCAACGATCAAGATCTTCTATGGAAAATAAACGCTTGCACGTGCCCTGAAAGTGTTTGATGAAAATTGTTTTCAACTCATCCCAAGAATTGATAGATTTCTCTGGCAAATTCTTGAACCACAACTTTGCTGCACCATCACTCATCATCAAATACATATATTTTGCACAAACGTTTTCTGTGGCATTGCGTATGCACATCGCCATCTCATAGCTGCTCAACCAACTCGTCGGGTCTGTGCTCGGCTCATAATTGGCAATCTTGCTTGGCTCCTTGAACTTCTCAGGGAAAGGCTCTGCTCTAATGGCATCTGAAAGACACTTGGGACCCGCCAAAGTGGAAGAACTTGCTAAAAGATTAATGTTACCCGGCGAGCTTGCAGATGCTGCTGGCACGGGACCCGGTCCTCCTTGTGGTGCTCCAACGGCAGGTACTGCCGGGTTTGCGTTAGCTGCACTTCTTCCCGCTCGCGATCTATTGACTATCTGCTGAGCCACAGAAATTGCGGGGGCGGGTTGATACTGCTGATTATTCTGGTTCTGCAGGGGCGGGTTTTGCTGCTGTGCCGCGGCAAACCCGGCCACAGGCGGGTTTCCCCCATGGCAACTCTTGCTACGATATGTTGTGGAATGAAGCGCGCTTTTCTCTTTTGAATACTGAACTTGCTGAGCAACCGCAGTGCGTAACATGTCAATGGCACGCCGAGCTTCAACCTTTGCTGGCGAGTCTCCTAATGGAATACGATCAAGTGCTAAAGTTGCGGCATACACGTTGTCTGCTGGATTGGAATAGTGACCTGCTGGCGTGTGAAACCTTGGCGTCCTGGGCGGCAGGCCCGGATTTCCCCTGGCTCCCCCAGCGAGAAGACCCGGCGCCGCTGCAACTGCAACTCCAGCTGCTGCTGTTCATCTGTCTGGTTCTACATTTGCTCTAACCACTGGTGCCACCTGCGTTACACCAACTGGTTGATCTTCTGGGGTCCTAAACAATACTACTGGATTTATGGCGTTTTCTCCAGGAGCCAGCCGGCTCTGGTGCCTCCTCCGGTGTGCCCTGGTCATCTCATTGAGACGATTTTCCTCATTCTCTAATTGCTTTCGCCTAATCACCATATCTTCTTTCTCTGCCATTGTGTCTCTGCGCACCTGCTCCAAGGCCCGGCGTGCTGTATCCAATTCTATAGCTCTTGCTGCTGCGTTCTCTGGAGTAACAAGATGAAAATTTGCTTGATGCTTGGATTGAAGGATAGAAGGATAGAACTCCTACGCTGGATACTTAAACCATCTTTAATGAACCTTGTACGGTTTCATGTCTTTAAAGCGATAATTCATGAAAACTTTTAGCTTGTTTGACTCTTGCTTTATTATCTCTTATATCAACTATAGACATTTGCTTTGAATGATTTGATCTCAGCTCACATGCCTTACATTATTATTGGATCAAGATTATGTTGGTAGCATGTCACTTCAGAAATTATTTTCTTTTTATCGTTTACCTACTCGACGACGAGTAGGAACTAAGCTTGGGGATGCTTGATACGTCTCCAACGTATCTATAATTTCTGATGTTTCATGCTTGTTTTATGTATCATTGTCACATGTTTTATATGCATTATATATCATTATTATACATTTTCTGGGACTAACCTATTAACAAGATGCCACAGTGCCAGTTCCTGTTTTCTGCTGTTTTTGGTTCCAGAAAAGCTGTTCGGGCAATATTCTCGGAATTCGACGAAACAAAAGCCAAACCTCCTATTTTTCCGAGGGACACACGGAGCCAGAAGGGCAAGCCAGGGAGAGGCCCACGGCCTCCAAACCACCTCTTGGGGTGGCTGGGCCCACAGGCGCGCCGGGCGGTGAGGAGGGAGCCCAGGACCTCCACCGACGTTGCCCCTTTGCCTATTTAGTCACCCCGACGCAAAAACCCTAAATATATATCTAATACTCCAGAAAGACTTCCGTAGCGCCGTCGCCATCGCGAGACCTCGTTTCGGGGGTCAGAAGTTCCTGTTCTGGCACCCTGCCGGGACGGGGATTGACCCCCGGAGCCATCTCCATCGACTCCACCGCCTCCACTTCGACTCCATGATGGTTTGTGAGTAGTTCCCCCATGGACTACGGGTTCTTGGCTGTAGCTAGTTGGTACTCTCTCTCCCATGTACTTCAATACAATGATCTCATGAGCTGCCTTACATGATTGAGATCCATATGATGTAATTGGTGTTGTGTTTGTTGGGATCCGATGAATTGTTACATTATGATCAGATTGTTCATCATATTATCACTATTGTTTATTTAAGATCTTGCATGCTCTCCGGTACTTGTGGTTACCCTGATCAAGTAGTTGCTTGTATCTCCAAGAGGGAGTATTTATGCTAGATAGTTGGGTTCAGCCTCTATTTAACCTGGGATAGTGACATCAAGTTCTAAGGTTGTAGATGTGTTGTTGCCACTAGGGGTAAAACAGCAATGCTTTGTCTAAGGATGAATGTGTTGTTTACATTATGCACAATACTTAATGCAATAATCTGTTGTTTGCAACTTAATACTGGAAGGGGTGCGGATGCTAACCGGAAGGTGGATTATTTAGGCACAGATGCATGCTGGATAGCGGTCTGTGTACCTTGTCGTAATGCCCAATTAAATACTACAGTAAACCTTATCTTATCATAAGCATGCATTGTCATGCCCTTACAATTATCAATTGCCCAACTGTAATTTGTTCACCCAACACCTGTTATTTGTTTGGAGAAGTTACCACTAGTGTAGATAGCTGGGAACCCCGGTCCATTTGTCATCATCATTGCTCTCTGGTCCTATATGTCATTAGAAGTAGTATCAACTATTTTCTGGTGCCATTGCCTCCGTGTTACTGCTGATGTGTTGCTGTTACTATTGCTCTCATATTACTGCTGCTTTCACATCACCCCTGTTACTAGTGCTTTTCCAGGTGCAGCTGAATTGACAACTCAGTTGTTAAGGCTTATAAGTATTCTTTGTCTCCCCTTGTGTCGAATCAATAAATTTGGGTTTTACTTCCCTCGAAGACTGTTGCGATCCCCTATACTTGTGGGTTATCACTGGTCCATAAACTGGGTCGCATGAAGGACAAAGTTAAGAGCCTCAGCGAGGTGATGGCAGCGGCTAATAAGTATGCCAGCTCGGATAAGACCAAGGATGCATCTGATGGAGAAGAAGAGGAAACTGCTGGCAAAGGAAAAAAGAGCAGTAGCAAGCCTCAACAGCAGCAAGCTATCAATAGTAATGCGAGTTATAACAAGCGCAAGAACGAGGAAGGAAACTCGGGATTAGTCGCAAACACGAACACTCGTTACAAGCAAAGCAGCGGCAGAGGAATAAATTTCTACCCAGTTAACCTGGAAGAGGTTTTTAATCGCCCCTGCGACATCCATGTAGGAAAAGATGGAAAACCACCCAACCACACAAAGGCACAGTGCTATCATTACAAAAAGTGGAAGGATGGGCAGCCACTCAATGGGAATAACAACCATCAGAACAATGAGGGAGTGATACGTGCATTTTATATCATCATCTATACCACTTATACCACCATATTAGGATGTTATTTGCATTACTATATCATTGTTTTTACATGTTTTAGATGATTTAGGGGACTTTCCTACAAAGTCCCTATTTTTAGTATTTAATTTCCGGGAGGCAGAAAACCTCCTTTTTCATGTTTTTATTGTTTCAGGAGCTACGAAGGCCCAATTAATAGAAGGAAAATTGCACAGCTGGTTTTTATTCGGGAGAACACCAGAGGGAAGAAGAAGCAAGCGAGGAAGGCCACGAGGCCCCTGGCCGCGTGGGACCCACCAAAATGAGCCTCGGGCACTTCCTCGCCTGGGGCTTTTTAACGAGGTCTTCGTCTCGCCCGAAAAGGAACGCCCTAATTTTTACGAGACTATCCGAGGTCGCGGCGGTGGCGAAACTCCTGATTCCCTCCGAGGGGGATCAGATCCTGCTGCTCCGGAGCTCCAGAGAAGGGGAAATCATCGTCATCATAATCACCTCTCCTCCTTGGCGTGGGAGGAGGCCTCTACATCATCACCATCACCAAGACCAGCACCATCTCCATCATCATCTCTATGATCCACTCCGTCCCCCTCTTAGTTTGAGAGTTGCTATACCCTAGATACTTGTCTTGTGCTACTATTCATGTTTGTGATTGAGTACTTGTCATTATTTGGTGGTGAAGTTATATTTTCAGATTGTGTTGTACCACTTATGCCACTGAATATCACCATGTTTGCACGTTGTGAGTAGTTCCTGTATGTTCCTGAGGGCATATGATGAATTGGCAATGATTTATATATGACATGTGTTGGTATTTTGTCTAGTGTTTATCTTTTTGTGTGATTCTATGATGGTGTTGTGCGAACGCCGACTGCACAACACTTCACCTATATGGGCTCATAGGAGAACACCGTAGTGTAATGGCGTGAGGGAGACTTGGGAGGACACGAAAGCCTGAGACCGAATCATTAAGTTACTTTACGGGGTATTAGTATCGGGGACCTAGAGCATAATGCTATGGTGGGATTTTATATCTTAATAATTCTTGTGCTGTCATTTAATTGGCCACATGATCCATCATAAGGGGTTTAGTCTATTTATTTAGCTGTACCTAATAATAGCTCCGTCCGAAGAAGATTAAAACTAGACAAGATATTCAACGTGTTGTTTAATAAATCTATATGCCTAGCAATATCCATGCCGCCCTCCGGAACGTTTTCCACATATAAGTTACACATCACTTGAGCTTGTCCTCTTACACATAGAGGATTGGGCTTTCTCTCTCTTTGCGAGCTTTTACTTGTTACCATTTACCTGCTGCATTGTTACTGTCTTGCAATTATACAATCAAAAATACCAAAAACACTTGCATCTTTTATTGTCTATTTATCATTTCTAATAACCAATACCTTTAGCTCCTCGTGGGTTCGACAACCTTTTCTATTCGAAAGGTACTACAATTGATCTCCTGCACTTGGGAGTCATCAAGATACTTTTCTGGCGCCGTTGTCGGGGAGCGTAGCGCTATTGGTAAGAAGTTTGGTAAGGAAACTTGAAAGGTGAATTTTATTTACTGTTTTATCTCATTGCTACTATGGCATTTATGAATCATGCCTCGCTGCATCTTGCTTTATATGAAAGTGCTTATGCTCCTAAAACTGTTGAAATTACTGTGCCTGAGATACCTAAAGTGGGATATAAAATTCCCGTTGGTCATGTTAAAAGAGTTATGAAAAATACATTTACAGGAGATGGAACTAAATCTGCACGTGAACACATGGAAACAATTGAGGCTATATGTGGTTTATTTAGACTTCCTGGTATTTCTGAAGATCGGGTAAAAAGGAAGCTGTTATATCTGTCTTTATCTGGTAATGCTCGCATTTGGTTCAGGTCTTTAGATGAAGAAGTCACTATGGACTGGAGTATTTTGAGGAAGGTTTTCTTTCTTAAGTATTTCACTCCTAGAGAAGCTTATGAGAACCGCTGCTATATATTTAATTTCTGGCCACATCTGGGAGAAAGTATTGCTCAAGCTTGGGGGAGGTTAAAGGAATTCCTCCGCAAGAATCCTTGTCATGATCTTACAAGGAAAATTATTCTGATAAACTTTTATGTGAGGCTACCAAGGCAACAAAAGGAATTTCTGGATAATTCATCTAGTGGAAGCTTTACAAATAATACTGAAGAAGAAGCATGGAATTTATTGGAGACTATTTCTAAGAATACTGGTCATTGGAATCTTGATAAAGGTAATGAGCCCTATCTGGACTATGAGTATTCATGTGTAGAGAATTTCTCTACTTCTACCTTGTTTAAAAATCTGAGTGATACTTTTAATCTTGATCCTTATGTTATAATTGAGGTAGCTAAATCTTTTGCTAATCATATTGGTATTCCTAAAACTGGGTTTGAAGCTTATGTTGAACCTGTTAAACAATCTATTGTTGTAGCCAAAGTTATTAAACAGGTAGAACCAGTGTCATCCTTGACAATTGAGGAGTATGTTGAGGCACCACCATATCCAAACCAAGTCAAGGAAAATTTACTTATTGCTGTTTCTAACAAGAGTAAAAGAAGGAGATCTCAGCCTTATGAACAGATGGAAGTCAACAGTCAAATCACTATTATCAAACAATTAAATGAAGAAGATCCTGTTGAGGTTTATCTATGTGAAGATGCTACTAAAGTTGTTAAAGGCAATTCGGCCAAGGTTGGTAAGCCTGTTATATCATGCACTATTGGGACTTCTAGTTATCATGGCTTATGTGATATTGGAGCAAGCATTAGTGTCATTCCATATTCTCTGTATCTTGAAATCAAGCCTGATATTGATCCTATCAGTATGGAAGAGACAGCTGAAGAAGAAGAGAAATTACTTGATGTGCTTAAAGCTCACCGAGCAGCCATTGGATACTCTCTTGATGATCTTAAAGGTATAAGCCCAGCTCTATGTATGCATAAAATTAATTTGGAAGAGGATGCAAAACCTGTTGTTGATTAGCAACGCCGTCTCCATCCAAAAATGAAAGAAGTGGTAAGAAAAGAGGTAATAAGACTTATTGAATCTGGTATCATTTATCCTATAGCTGATAGTAAGTGGGTTAGTCCTGTTCATTGTGTGCCTAAAAAGGGGGGAATGACTGTTGTTCCAAATGATGAGGATGAACTTGTAGCTCAACGCACTGTTGTTGGTTATAGAATGTGTATTGATTTCAGGAAGTTAAACAAAGCAACTCGTAAAGATCATAACCCATTGCCATTTATTGATCAAATGTTAGAAAGGTTATCTAAACACTCTCACTTTTGCTATTTAGATGGTTATTCAGGTTTCTCCCAAATTCCTGTTCATAAAGATGATCAAGAGAAAACCACTTTTACATGTCCATTTGGTACATTTGCTTATAGGAGAATGCCATTCGGTTTGTGCAATGCTCCTGCTACTTTTCAAAGATGCATGAATGCTATATTTGCTGATTATATTGAAAAGATAATGGAAGTCTTTATGGATGATTTTTCTGTGTATGGTACTTCCTTCGATAATTGCTTGTTCAACCTTAACAAAGTTTTGCAGCGTTGTGAAGACCAACACTTAGTTTTAAACTGGGAGAAGTGTCACTTCATGGTTACCGAAGGTATTGTTCTTGGGCATAAGATTTCTGGAAAGGGAATAGAAGTTGACCCAGCAAAGATAGAAGCTATTGAAAAGCTCCCATTCCCAAGGGATCTCAAAGTGCTAAAGTTGCATCACCATGGTTTGCCAACTATGCAAATTTTATTGTTGGTAAGGTTCTACCTCCACACTTCACTTTTCAACAAAGAAAGAAATTCTTTTATGATCTTAGACATTATTTTTGGGATGATCCTTACCTTTATAAGAAGAGTGTGGATGGTATTATTAGACGTTGTGTACCTGAGTATGAACAACAGGCTATTATAAGAGATTGTCATGACAGTCCCTATGGAGGACATCATGCAGGAGATCGTACAGGTGCAAAGGTATTACAGTCTGGTTTTTATTGGCCTACTTTATTTAAGGATTGTGCTGAATATGTTAAATCTTGTGATAAATGTCAAAGAGTAGGAAATATTGGTAGGAGAAATGAAATGCATATGAACTATTCCTTACCACTTGAACCATTTGATGTGTGGGGTTTTGACTTTATGGGACCTTTCCCCGAATCAAAGACAAAGCATACTCATATTTTGGTTGCTGTGGATTATGTTACAAAATGGGTGGAAGCAATTCCAACCAAAAGTGCAGATCATGCCACGGCAATGAAGATGCTTCAGGACATCATTTTCCCCAGGTTTGGTGTTCCTAGGTTTTTAATTACCGATGGTGGTTCTCATTTCTTACATGGTATTCTTAGGAAAACTTTGGCAAAATATGATGTTAACCATAGAATTGCATCACCTTATCATCCCCAAACTAGTGGACAAGTTGAATTAAGTAACAGGGAAATTAAACTCGTTTTGGAAAAGACAGTGAATAAGTCTAGGTCTGATTGGCCACTTAAAATTAACGATGCATTATGGGCTTATAGAACTGCTTTTAAAAATCCTATGGGAATGTCTCCTTATAAAATGGTTTATGGAAAAGCTTGACATTTACCTGTTGAATTAGAACATAAAGCTAGATGGGCTATTAAACAATTGAACTTTGATTTTAAAACTGCTGGAGCGAAGAGAATTCTTGATTTAAACCTACTAGATGAATGGAGAAATGAAGCTTATGAAAGTGCCAGGATGTTTAAAGAAAAAGTTAAGATTTGGCATGACAAGAAAATTAAAAAGAAAGAATTCAAAGTAGGTGATCAAGTGCTATTATACAACTCTCATTTCAAGTTTTCTGCAGGTAAGTTAGCTTCAAAGTCGCAGGGACCATTAGTGATACAGGAAGTATACCGTTCAGGAGCTATCCGTCTTCATGGTGATATGAAAGGTAAACCTCATGTGGTTAATGGACAACGCCTTAAACATTATATTGTAGGAAAAAGCTTCATTGAAAAGGTGGAGGAATTCATTTTACAGACACCGGAGGAGGTAATTGCAAAGAAGTTTGCAGTTTCAGAAATCCAAAATCAATAAAAGGTAACTTTTACTCTGGAAAGTTTCTCGGAATTGCGTAATATTTTACGGACATCATTTTTTAGGGAAATTAACGTGTGGGACAAGAAAACTTGACGTGACGGAGCTTCGAGAAGTAAAAGAGGGGGTCCCACACGGCCAGATTCCCTGACCGCGTGGGCTCACTCCTTTTGCCCGTCGGAGTCCCGTTTCGTCTCGTTTTCGACTCCGACGCTTCGGCTTGACCTAAAAACCGTCAATATATACCCCTTTTCGTTGATCTAATCTCGCACCGAGCGTTCTCGAGCGATCTTTGCTTTTGCTGTTTCTGCCTGTCAGGTTTTTAGCTATGTCTTCGGGAGACTCCTTCCAATGCTCCTCCATGGACAATGATGATGATGAACTCGAGGGCAACAGCCCCACGTCCATGTGAAGAAGGAATAGGAAGAGGAAGGACTACTCGGATGATGAAGCGGAAGAGAAACAATACAAGCCCTTCGTCGACATCGCACCTATTGCAACAGCACCACCTTCTCCTATCTCCGTTGCTGGTGTGAGGGTGAACGTGTCTCTTGGAAACAAGAGGCAGACGGCTCGCATGAGCACAGGAGGGAAGGCTCCTAGGCACGCACTTGCTAGCAAAAACGTGGTTTCTACTCTTATTGACAGGGAATTCAAGCGTGCCACCCAAGAGAACTATCCTGGTGAATGGGATCGTAAGATCCCTAATGTTAAAGTACCAAGCCCGGAGTGGAAGCCTCGCAAGGAGACGGTGGAGAAGAATCTCATGGAAAAACTGGGAGAATCTGCAAGGGAGTTTGAAAAGGCCTACAACCTTATGATGAGCATTGTTGGAAAATTTGAAGATAATTATTATGAAGACAAGAAGAAAGAGCAGAAGTGGTTCTAGCAAGACGTCAAGCTTGGGGGAGTTCCACTTAGTATTTATCTTTACTAGTTTATCATATCTATCTAGTCATGGTGTGTTTTGCTTTTATCATTTAGTTATCAATCTCTTTTAGGTTTGTGTGAGCTCATGGAGCATTATCATGTATCCCTATCTTATGGTTTATCAATGAATATTAAAGTATGGTGTCATCCATGATTCTCTTGTTTGGAGATTTATGGGTAACACTCATGCAAATGAGCGTGGTTTATTTTAGAGGTTTCAGTCACATCTTGCCTTGAATTTAATTAACTTGAGTATGTTGGACAATTGTAGAATCTAGCTCAATATAAATAAGAAAAGAGTGAATCATTATGACTTGAGAATTAATAAGTTTAAGGTTGAGATATAGTCTTGTAGCATAAAAAGTTGGGAATAGTTAATGAAAAGGATATGAAACACTCTTGTTAGAATCTAGTATCTTTTGAGCAAATTAATGATCATGGATGTGTCAATACTTATGCTCTTGTAAAGTGTATGAAAGGAAGGCACCCGAGGATTCGGTTAGCCATGGAAAGTGTGAGATAAAGGTTGTTTGAGCATAAGAACTTGATTGAAACATCCATGACTAAAGTTTGCACTAGTTACTAGTGAAGCAAAGGTGCAAATAATTTTATATCTGTCTTTTCATTTGTATTCTTTAACTTGTTATCCAATGAGAGTTTATCTTGTCTTTAAACTTCAGTAAAGTATTAAATATTTTGATGCTAGCCATAAGAGCAAAAGCATGTTAAAAATAGTGTGATTCAATTGTCCAACATACAATGGTTATTTGCTTTCAAAGTGTAAGGGTGATTGCTAGAGCTTCTACTTATGCTGCCCTTATGTGTATGAGTTTTTATTCATTAATCTTACATTGCAATTGAATATGATGATGATACAATGCTCGTATTTATTTATCAACCATAAGTCCATCGATGCATGTAATGATCTATGTCCTTACTTACTTGAGGACAAGTAAGGGTTTAAGCTTGGGGGAGTTGATACGTGCATTTTATATCATCATCTATACCACTTATACCACCATATTAGGATGTTATTTGCATTACTATATCATTGTTTTTACATGTTTTAGATGATTTAGGGGACTTTCCTACAAAGTCCCTATTTTTAGTATTTAATTTCTGGGAGGCAGAAAACCTCCCTTTTCATGTTTTTATTGTTTCAGGAGCTACAAGGCCCAATTAATAAAAGGAAAATTGCACAGCTGGTTTTCCTTCGGGAGAACACCAGAGGGAAGAAGAAGCAAGCGAGGAAGGCCACGAGGCCCAAAATGGGTGGGCCCACGCGGCCAGATTCCCTGACCGCGTGGGACCCACCAAATGAGCCTCGGGCACTTCCTCGCTTGGGGCTTTTTAACGAGGTCTCGTCTCGCCTGAAAAGGAACGCCCTAATTTTTACGAGACTATCCGAGGTCGCGGCGGCGGCGAAACTCCTGATTCCCTCCGAGGGGGATCAGATCCTGCTGCTCCGGAGAAGGGGAAATCATCGTCATCATCATCACCTCTCCTCCTTGGCGTGGGAGGAGGCGTCTACATCATCACCATCACCAAGACCAGCACCATCTCCATCATCATCATCTCCGTGATCCACTCCGTCCCCCTCGTAGTTTGAGAGTTGCTATACCCTAGATACTTGTCTTGTGCTACTATTCATGTTTGTGATTGAGTACTTGTCATTATTTGGTGGTGAAGTTATATTTTCAGATTGTGTTGTACCACTTATGCCACTGAATATCACCATGTTTGCACGTTGTGAGTAGTTCCCGTATGTTCCTGAGGGCATAGGATGAATTGGCAATGATTTATATATGACATGTGTTGGTATTTTGTCTAGTGTTTATCTTTTTGTGTGATTCTATGATGGTGTTGTGCGAACGTCGACTGCACAACACTTCACCTATATGGGCTCATAGGAGAACACCGTAGTGTAATGGCGTGAGGGAGACTTGGGAGGACACGAAAGCCTGAGACCGAATCATTAAGTTACTTTACGGGGTATTAGTATCGGGGACCTAGAGCGTAATGCTATGGTGAGATTTTATATCTTAATAATTCTTGTGCTGTCATTTAATTGGCCACATGATCCATCATAAGGGGTTTAGTCTATTTATTTAGCTGTACCTAATAATAGCTCCGTCCGAAGAAGATTAAAACTAGACAAGATATTCAACGTGTTGTTTAATAAATCTATATGCCTAGCAATATCCATGCCGCCCTCGGGAACGTTTTCCACATATAAGTTACACATCACTTGAGCTTGTCCTCTTACACATAGAGGATTGGGCTTTCTCTCTCTTTGAGAGCTTTTACTTGTTACCATTTACCTGCTGCATTGTTACTGTCTTGCAATTATACAATCGAAAATACCAAAAACACTTGCATCTTTTATTGTCTATTTATCATTTCTAATAACCAATACCTTCAGCTCCTCGTGGGTTCGACAACCTTTTCTATTCGAAAGGTACTACAATTGATCTCATGCACTTTGGAGTCATTTGGGAGGCACACGGCGGAGGCAACAACAATGCTTCCCCAAACCCACGGCCAGACCAGCCGCAGTTCCCAAAACAGTTGGGTCAATATCACACAATTGTGGTTAATACCTCAAGGAGGGAGCAAAAGCTGCGACGACGCACTCAAGCTGTCAACGCCGTAGTGCCAGCCATACCACAATGGCTGAAGTGGTCCGAGCCGCCAGTAGTTTGGAGTCGCGAAGATCACCATGGAGAAATAAACGAAGGAGGCAAGCTCGCGCTTGTAGTTGCCCCTCAAGTCACAGGATACAAATTAAGCAAAGTACTGATGGATGGAGGCAGCAGCATCAACATATTATACTATGAGACTTTCAAGAGAATGAATCTCCAAGAAAAGCAGCTGCATCCGTCCAGGACAACATTCCACGGTGTCGTGCCAGGCGTATCAACCCAACCATTAGGGCGAATCAACCTGGAAGTCGCCTTCGGGACACAAAGCAACTTCAGAAGCGAGTACATCTGGTTCGAAGTTGTAGATTTCCAGAGCCCATACCACGCGCTGTCTGGCAGAGAAGCGTTCGCAAAATTCATGGCTAGGCCGTGCTACGTGTACCTGAAGCTAAAGATGCCAGGTCCCAAGGGAGTCATCACTATCAATGGCAAAAAAGAGATAGCACAAGAATGCGAAGAAGGCGACATGGCCATGGCTAGAGCTGCTTGCATCGCAGAAAGCATGCCCGTTCGCGAACCGCAGCAAAATTTTGACGACATCGTGGAGGCCAAAAGGCACCTGCCCGATCTGCAGCTTCAGATTACAGCCGCAAGGGAAGCGAGGAAAGCAAAAGTTACAGGCCATCGGCAATAAGGGTATATCCCAAACATCGCGAGTCCCCACTGGCGACCGCAACAGAGCCACCAAGGGTTCACAGTACCAAGCTGGCCACTCAGGGCTCAAACATCAAAATTCTGGTCGCCACCTAGGCGCGACCGACCCCATGTATCAAAAACCGGCCGCCACCTAGGCGCGGCCGTAACCTATGCATCAAAATTCTGGTCGCCACCTAGGCGCGACCGACCCCATGTATCAAAAACCGGCCGCCACCTAGGCGCGGCCGTAACCTATGCATCAAAATTCTGGTCGCCACCTAGGCGCGACCGACCCCATGTATCACAAGGGATCGCCACCCAGGCGCGATCCAACCCCATCTGTACCACATCTGGTCGCCACCTAGGCACGACCGACCCTATGTATCATATAATGATTCTGAAATAAAGCCGGCACCCCTACTATGTAGGCGGTTGTCGTTTCGCCTCAAATTACCAATTGAGTTGTGAGTCTTTTATTTTTTAATCATTGGTTCCTTGGGGGTGCAGCAGCTTTATGAGCGTGGCCTATTACCTTGAAATCGCCAAACGAGTGACATTTATCGTGATTATACTCAACCTTCACTTGGATGCGACTTGCATTATGCGGCCAAAGTACTGGGGGTGCGGTGTCAATCGAGCTTGATCGCCTATCATGGCCGCTCTCGACCCTGAACACGCATTTTACCCTAGGAAATACTGAGCCGCGCAAGGGCCTAAGTAAGGAAAAACCGAGACAAATCATAAGGACCATCCTATTGGTCGAAACCTGTACTGCCAAGAGTACTTAACAATCATAATATTGTCTCCGACACATAATTCCAACGATTATTACAAGCCGCTAAGGGCTAAATTCACCATATCATTGTTTTTCTTCACTTTTGCCCAGCTTTTGGCTTATGGGAAGGAGGAACAGGCGGCTTACCAAGCTTGGCAGAAGGAGCAGTCGCAGGCTCGTTGGAAGACTTATCAGTCGCAGGCTTGGGGGCTGCAGAGCTGGAAACACCTGGAGAAGATTTCTTATCTTGTGGAGTCACCAAACTGGTTGACCCAGCGGGTAACCTCTCAAATCTCTTCCCATCTGGATGATATTTTCCCAGATAGGTCGCCAGGTCCACTCCGTCCACAAGTTCAGTCGCATGACCACGCATGCTCTTCCACGTCGCCGCGTACTCCGAGGGCGTCAAAACAGTGCCATCTGTATTCTTTGAAGGCCTGCCTTGCGCAACCTTGGCAGCATCAAAAGACGGATCATACGTCTTGGCCAATGCAAGAATGTGAGCCGCGCCGCAGCGAGCTGAGGATTCCTTCCAGTCCAAGAAGTACTATGGCGCCTTAAGCAATCTCTTCAACAGTCCTTCAGCATCAGAAGGGACAGGCTTGGTTGGCAGGAGGCAAGCAGATAATGGCTTCATGGCATCGCAAGCCTTCCTCGCAAACTCGCGGATATAATCTAGCTGCTCCTGGGTACTACCACGCTGCAATGCAGCATCCTCGCCTGCTACATGGCATCTATCAGTTAGCTCAACTACATACAAAGGCAGGTAGCCAACCAAAGGTGCAGCTGTGAGTTGCAAAACGTATCAGTCCACTCTTGGGTCATGATGCAAACCTTGGCATGGACAAGGTTATGGGCGTCAGATATTTTCGCCAATTTTTTCTCAAGTTGGCCAATCTGAACAGCCTTTAGCCGCGCGTCCTCGTTGGCGTGAGAGATGGCGTCCTTTTGAGCACTGATTTGACGCTCCTGCTGCTGGATCCTCTCATGGGATTTCTCTTAAACCTTTTTAAGCCGCAGCTCGGTGGCCTTGGCCTGTTCAGACAGTTTAAAGCTCTCGTCAGTAAGATCGCCAATCCTGGCGTCTTTTTTCTTCAATTCAGCATCGCGTTGGCGAAGGAGCTCGCGCAGACTCTCAAGTTCAGAGGGAGCATCCTGCAATTGCTTCTCCAAGGCATGCTTCTCCGCCGTCACGGCATATAGTTCCTCCTACAAAGTAGAAGATTAAGCAGATCAATGGCAATGGAGAAGTTCGCAATAATTTGCGAGAGGTTACTACAAAAGATAACAACTACAAGAAGTATCAAGTTCCCCTTTGCATCAAAGAAGAAGCTCGATCCTTGGGGGCTAGAGACAGACAGGCCAAGATAGATAATTACCTTGTCAGCCGCAGACAAATTAGACAGCGCTTCACGAAGCTCCGCGGCTTGTTTATCATTTGAGGCAATGATGGCCCGCGATAGCTGTTCGGCGCGGCTCAAGGAGGAGGAGGAGGAAGCAACCTCAAGATGCAGTGTTGGCGACTGCTGATTATCAGCCGCCGGCGACTCAACCAGCGGTGCTTCGGCATCCTTAGCTACCACAACCGCGGCTGTGGAATTGACTTTTTCTGTGTCCTGGGCGACAAGGAGATCCGTCCCGTCTTCCAGGGCCACCTCTCGGGCAGCCATGTCAGGAGCAGGGGCCGTAGCCAGATCATCAGTGGTGGCCACGCCCTCCACCATGGGAGCATAAGCCGCAGGTGCCATAGGCGGCTTAACCGCAACCTCGGAGATAACTCCCAGATCAGCCATGGTTGCAGCATCAACCGCACTTCTGCAAGAACAAGAGCATTGTATAAAGAAGCGCGTATGGCAGAAAAGAAACACTATAAGCGCGGAGAAAGTTACTAACTCTGGAGCCATCTTCACGGAGGCCATAAGGCCGTCACTTGACGGCGACGACAGACCCTGGAACCCTGAATCTACAATCAGAAGTCTATGTGTTAATAAAAGGAAGGAAAAGAATGTGCAGTCAGGATGCCAAGGCAGCAAGAGTTACCAGAATTGGGTCCCATGTCTTCTTCAGCCGAGGCAGTGGCTCTAAACACACGCTTGGCAGCAGAGGGAGTCGCGCCCACGGCAGGCCTGCGACGCTTGGCGGCCTCTGGATTTTCCAGAGCATTAAGCTCTGGCTCCTCCCGGGATAGCCTCTTCGAGGCCCTGCGGGGAGTTGGGCCAGCCGCAGCAGGAGGACTCGCGGCTGGCACAGGACTGTCGTCTTCATCCAACTCAGTATCCTCATCATCTTAAGCCGCAGTAGCAACAGATGGAGTAACAGCAATCTCACTGCCCTCTAACGCGGGCAGCAACTTCTTCCTTGTGGCACGCTTGGGAGCAGCAGCGCCCACATCAGTCGCTGGAAGCGACCAATAGTTCTCATCAGCCTGATCCAGAAAAAGGTGGATTTTAGTATAAAAAGGGACGCAATTCTGCTACAAAGGCAAAGTACTAGAGAAGAAAAGTTACCTCGAAAGGCTTGTTATTAACACTGAAAGGGGCAAGCCCCACCTTGTCAAAGGAGACATTTTTCTCCTCGGTTACACGGGCGACGAACTCCACCCACTCTTCAGGTTCCCAGTCAGCAACTTGGATGCGATCAACATCAGCAGAAGTGCCAGAGCACTCGAGAAAGGACCGCTACCGGGGACTCACTGGTTGGATACGCCACTTCGTCCAGCAGGAGAGAAGATCAAGGCCAGTAAGGCCATGACCGATCAAGGCACGTACCTTGATCAGCGACTCATTGATAAAGGCTGTGGCGGAATCCCGAGCTTTGGATTTCAGTGCCTCAGTAGGCACGAAGGTGGTGTTGGACCAGGAGGGGAGGCGAGTTTCGCCCTCCGGCGAAGTATCTTGGCAGTAGAAAAAAGATTTTTGCCAAGCCCTGGGCCGATTCGCCAGGGCTAGCTTGGGAAGAATGGAATTTCTGTGGCGCTGCAGGGAGATGGCCCCGACCTGAACATAGGCGCCTGATGCATGTAAAATGCATACATGAACTTTACATTTTATTACATGTTATTCCATGTTATTTGCATCATATAAGGGTTATATTCATGATTTATATTGAGTTTTGGGGATAATTAACAATTTCCCCATTTTTCTGGAATTAACCCTGCACTGTCAGAAAACCCCTTTTCTATATTTTTACGTTTCAGGCGACCAAATCACGTCATAATGACCTGAGATTTTACGGGGATCACTTTTTTTGGAAGGAACGAAACGTAGGCGCAAAGGAAACGAAGAAACGGAGACCAGAAGGCCGAAAGAGGTGGGCCCACGCGGCCAGATTCCCTGACCGCGTGGGACCCACCAAAATGGCCCTCGGGCCTCCGCTGTCGTCGATCCTTCTTCCCGAAGCTTCGTCTTGACCTAAAAACGACTATATATAGACCCCCCAGGGCTTTCGCGAAAGAGAGCGCCGCCGAAACACAGAAACCACGAAACAGAGACCTGGAGCTGAAGATTGGAGAGGGAAAACTCCGGCGGGGCGCTGCCGGCGTGGTCTCCTTCTCCTCCAACAACATCTCCACCGACACCATGATGAAGAGCGAGTAGTCCACCCCTGGACTATGGGTTTCTGGAAGTAACTTATGTATCTCTCCTCTCTATGAGCTTCACTAATTAGTACCGTATGAGCTGCTGAACATGATTACGGTCATCTATGTAATTCCTTTGTGGTGGATCTTTATTATGAGTTAATACATGTTTGAGATTGCAATGGTTTTGTTTCAGTTATGAAAGTAGATGCATATTATGTACCCCGTTCTTATTAACTTGTCATGATCAAGCATGTTTATGAGAGCATGTGAGGGCGAACGTATGCATTAGTTGGAGTAACGGGGGGTGGCTAGTGCAGTGAACGTGACAGATAGTTCTGCGATCCACTTGGGTTTTCTACCTTACTTTGTTGCCTCACTAGGGATAAACAAAAATACCATGCTACCGGAGAGTGGATGTGACCTTGGCCACTACCTCCATGACTAGATCTAGCATGTTCTTATTTTAACTTCATGTCATTGAACTTATTGCTATGCTCTGATTTATCTTAATTACTAAGGTGTTATGATTTAGTTCGCATCTTGGTGGAGCATAAGAGCGAGAACAACTTATACTTGAGATCTCTATGTTAGGACGTGATGCCCATATTATTAATAACTTGTCAAACCATGTCTTGCCATCTTACATGTTAATTTTAGTGTTCCATTGTCTACCACGTTATCAAGAGAGAGTGCATTTGTGAAACCATGAACCCCGGTCCATTTTTTATCATAAGAAACACCTTTCCAACACTTTTATCACCACTTTTGTTTGCTGCCATTTTTAATTCCGAAATACAAAAACACTTTCACATCTTGCATACTGTCGTGTCTCGTTGCACGGACACCGGGAGTATAGGATACCCCCTTTTAGGTTCGGCACGGGGCGCGAAGGAGGCTGAGAATCGTCTTCTTGGGCGGAGTCTAGATCAAGCTCTCCTCTCCACGATCAAAGCATGCAACCAAAGGGACACAAGGAGCTACCCAGGTTCAGGCCGCCCGGAGGCTAAAAGCCCTACTCCTGCATGTTTGGATTGATGGGTTCTTCATAGTGTAGCTTACAATGGAACCTCCCGGACAGGGTACCCGAAGGGTTTTGGCTGGAGGTAGAAGAAGGACAGATCCTGACCCGGAGGAGATCACCTTCCTCTCTACCTTCGCAGCCCTAGTCTAGTCTTGTTCTGGTTCTAGCTTGTGTTCGTCCTTGGTTCGACCTCCTCCTCCTCCGTGCCTTGGTCCTCCTTTTATAGGCTAAGGGGTTGCCACAGGGTCACGTGAGGGGCGTGAGGGACCTTCGGGGTGAAGGACCCTCCTCATCTAGTTTAGGGGGAGACGTGGCCTCTCCTCAGCCTAGCGTCTCCTTTGGGTTAGGTGGAGCGTCCGTCCGCCTTGGGGGTGGACAGGAGCTGCCACCACCACGGGACGTGCTTCCCGCCCGCGCTGCCTTCGCCTTGCTTCCCAAGTCTTCCGCGGTGAGGTGGAGTGCTTATCCACAGGAACGTGGGGAAGTACCCGAGAGGGAGCCTGGCCTCCTGCCGGGAACTCGGGCTCTCGGGTCCTTCCTGGCCTTCTCGCTTGATTCGGGTACCCGGAAGGTCCCCAGGACCGGAGCCCTTAGTCGACGTAGGCCATGCGTGTCTTCCTGGAAGGTCAAAGTGGGTCCCGGGCACCTGGTCTTCCTTGCTCTACTTCACTGATGGCCTTGAAGGTCTTGGAGTTACTCCGCTCGGGGGAATAACTGCGGGGGGTCCTCGATTCCCACTAACGGAAGAACCGAGGAGACGCTTGACAGCGGCACCGCCGTGGCTATAAAAGCGAGTGCACCCCTGGCCTTTCCGTTCATCTTCTTCCTTAGTTCAACTCCAGGCCTCCCCACAAGCTGCCAGCGCCAATGGCGAGAGCGAGGAGAGAGTTGGGCGCCCTCGTACTTCTCAGCTGCTGCGAGAGTGGCCCCTCCACTCGTGGTCGAGCTGTTCCGCGAGGTCGTGGGATTCGCGGTCGCGGCGGCCGTGGAGGCCGCGGCACTGCTGCTCCCCTTCCTAGGAGCATGGTTCATACCAGCTTCGCGTCGTTCGAGTTTGTCGTGGATCTGAACCGCAGGCCTCGCAGCCGGCTTCTCCTGTCGGATTCCTTCGCGATGGCGACGGAGGACATCGGACCCTCCGGCTTCTGGCTGCAGGTGGAAGGCTGCCCCAATGGCCCCTCCTGGGCCATGGCGGAGCGCACCACTGACGGCGCCCTGCTTCTGGGTCCGGGGTGGAAGTCGTTCTCCCGTGCCCGCCGCCTGTCCAGGGGGCAGTGCTTGGTGTTCCGGTACGACGGAGATGCTACGCTCTCCGTGAAGATCTTCGGTGTCGATGGCGGACGCGTGGAGTGCTGCATGGAGAGCAGCAGCGGCAGCTCGAGCTCCTACGATGAGATGAAGATGAGGAAAACTCATCTGACATCAAGGTCGAGGGGAGCTCGTCTTCCTGAAGGCGAGGAGCTTCGGACGGGCGCCATGGAGATCTCGTTGACCTCCTCCTTGGCGGCCTTGACGTCGTATTTCTGGAAGTAGCGTCTTCCATTGTACGGCGGTGCTCCTTGCTCGGCGGGAGCCAACCTTTTTGTTGTAAAAAAGATCGTCCCCTTGTAGTCCTTGTAAATGAAGAAGATCTTGTTTTCCTCCTTGTCTTCGTGTCGCGTCCGTGTGAATGAGAACGAGTTTTTTGCAAAACGCGCTCCCATTACTGCAGCAGCCGTAGCGTCAAGGGTAGGTGGAGCGTGGGAGGCCTATAAAAGACCATCCAGACTCCACCCCTTCGCCACATCTTCTCGCCTTGCTCCGCTCCTCTTCTTCCTTTGCCTCCCCTCGTCCCGCAGAACAATGTCCGGCGAAGCAGAGAGGGCCTTGTCCGATGTGTCGACGGCGGAGTCCGTCTTTCGAGGAGCGGCGGAGGCACCCAGCGAAGCTGGAGCCCGAGCCACTGACGGCGAGGTTGCGTCCCGTTCTTCTGCTGCCCAGAATGTTGCTCGCCTGGCGGCCGTCTCTGGTCCTGTTGCCCAAGAAGAGGCAAGGATTAGGGCAGTAAGGAGGACGCACCTGTGGTCCATCCTGAAGGAAAGGACTGCCGGTATTCCGGAGCTGTCCTTGGTTGTGGCTGAACTCGAGGCCATTGAGCAGGTTCACTGCTTGCTCTTCTCCATTTTTCCGCCTTTTCTTCTTGGATGACCTTCTTGATCTGGACTTTTGCAGGCCGAGAGTCAGTCCGTAGGCGAACTGGCGGACGGAATCTTCCGTCTCTTTGGCCCTGGAGCGCCCTGGTCGGCAGAAGGGGTCGAGCTCTTCGACGCGCCTGACAAGATTCTGCACGCGTGTTATCTTTTCACCCAGGCGTCCCCGGAAGAAAAGAGTGCACCCGGCAGGCAATAAAACAGAAGACAGAGCTGCACAGCCAGGAGCCCTGAGCTGGCCTTAGTAGCATAGGCTAGATATGTATCCAGGAAAAGCTTCGACTGAATGTAATCAGAATTGTAAATCAGAATGTAAGTTCAGATGAATGCAATCCTAGGGCTCAACTCCCGGGGTCATTTCCCAAACCTCCCTTGCACTAACGCGCCGTCAAGTTTTCTGAGGAGATCTCTTAGGTGACAAGTACTCTAACCGCCCGCACCGTAGCAGCACCCCTAAGAGCACTATGCCTTCCGGGAGTCCACTCCACAGCCACGGGTACTAGGCCAGAAGGGAAATCTGACCGTTCGCCGGGAGGACGCATTACCCCCGCAAAGGTTCTCATCAACTGTCAAGCATGCGCAGGTTGGTGGTATATTGACTCCGAGCGAGATATTATGCCTAGAATGCAATGCACATGCAAAGACTTAGCTGGTTTTTGCCGTGCCCTTGATCTACTCTGTCCTTCCCGGGTACCAGCTCCTGAGCCGCTCTTCAGCATCCATTCCTGTCCCGGGAGAGGCGCTACACACAACACACTTTCAGTAGGAAAAGAATGGACCCTCCCTTACATGTCGTGAAAGTGTTTCATCCGGAGCAACCCGCAAGCAAAGTTGAATGTGCATTTCTGTGTTTAGGTTCTTTAAAACACAGCACTGCCCGTTCCACTTCTTACCGCGGCAGTACGGCACGATCAGGTGGCAGCGCCTACTGATAGCTACTCCGCTCGACCTGTCAGCCACCGGCACCATGTCAGCCCCCTGCTTGGGGGTTGTTACGGATAACACACTTCACGACAACAAGAGAGGCTCACGGAATTGAAAAACTTATCTTTTATTCCTTGGCGACGATTCTTACACCCTTATACAGAACACTAGCCCCTTGGGCGTGCTTAGTTGACTCGAACTATCTGCGATTCATGTTCGTATTCAGGGGTAGAATTTCCGGAGATTCTCGATGTTCCAGGCGTTGCCCTCCGGCCTGCCTTTCTCGTCCTCCAGATAAACAGCTCCGGGTCTCAGGGTATGCGTCACCCGATAAGGTCCTTCCCACTTGGAGGACAGCTTGTTCATGTTATCAAGCTTCTGCTTCTTGCGGAGAACCAGGTCTCCGGGTTCCAGTACCCGTGAACGGATATGGCGATCATGATAGCGGCGGAGCCCTTGCTGGTATCGAGCAGATCGTAAGGAAGCTCGGCACCGCACCTCTTCCAGGAAGTTGATGTCATCAATCCTCCTCTCAGCTTGTGCGTCTTCATCATAGGCAAGTACCCGGGGGATCCATGCCTGAGCTCTGTTGGCAAGACGGCTTCTGCTCCATAGACAAGGAAGAATGGTGTTTCTTGAGTGGCTCTGCTTGGTGTGGTTCTGAGGGACCACAAGACACTTGGTAGATGCTCAATCCAGTTCTTGCCCTTGTCTTCTAACTTGTCAAAGGCCTTGGTCTTCAAACCCTTTAGGACCTCCGCATTGGCTCGCTCCACTTGCCCATTGCACCTTGGGTAGGACACCGAGGCAAAACACACCTTGATTCCCAGCTCTTCACAGAAGTTGAGGAAGGATCGGCTTGTGAACTGAGAGCCATTGTCCGTTATGATTCTGTTGGGTACTCCGAAGCGGTACACGATCCCTTCAATGAACTTGATGGCTGCTTGAGCTGTCTGTCTTGGTACTGGCATCACTTCCACCCACTTTGTGAACTTGTCGATGGCCACGAAAAGGTATTCATGGCCCCCGACAGACTTTATCTTTCCCACGATGTCCAGCCCCCAGACCGCGAACGGCCAGGAGATTGGAATTGGCTGCAGAGCTTGCGCCGGCTGATGTATGTTCTTCGCATAGTATGGCAGGCTTCACAGGTCTTGACTAGCTGCTCCGCATCACTGAGGACTGTTGGCCAGTAGAACCCGTGACGAAAAACTTTACCCGCCAGTGATCTTGATGCCACATGACTTGAACATGTGCCTGGATGTCCCGTAGCAGTACTTGGCCTTGTTCTTGAGGGATGCAGCGGAGCTTGACTCCGTTGTCCCGTCGCCGGTAGAGCTCGCCGTCGATCATGACGTAGAGCTTGGCTTGACGAGCCACCCGCTCGGCGTCGTGATCGTCCTCCGGGAGGGCGTGCTCCATGATGTACTTGACGATGTCCCGGGCCCAGGGTGGGTGGGTTCCTTCCACCGGTAGCACCATCCGACGGAAAGAAAGCATAGCTTCCTCCGCTGGAGGGGCTGCCGGGTCTTGAGCTTCTGGGCTGGCTACCCGTGTTGTCGAGGTAGAAGGGTCGCCAGCCCCCGGCGCAGATCTTGTCGCGAGCCTCTCGGGGGATCGAAGGTCGCCTGAGGACCTCGATGTAGATCCCGGGAGGCACTGGTTCTTGCTTGGACGCCACCTGCGATAGCTCATCCGCGGCCGTGTTTTCTCCCCGTGGGACGTACACAGCCCGGAAGTTGTCGAAGCGCCGCTGCAGCTTCCAGACCTCTTCAACGTATGGTGCCATCTGAGGGCACGCGTACTCCTTGTTCACTTGTTTGATGACTAACTGAGAGTCACCCTTGACGACGATCTTGTTGATGCCGAGGCCGATGGCAGCACGAAGTCCTGCGAGCAGGCCCTCGTACTCCGCCGTGTTGTTGGAGATGTTCCCTTGGTAGTGCATCTGGACGACGTACTTCAGCCGGTCCCCGGTTGGTGAGGTTAGGACAACCCCAGCACCTCCTTTCCCCTTGGTGTAGGAGCCGTCGAAGTGCATGGTCCAGGCGCTAGGATCTTCCTTCCCGGGGAGGCAGGTTTCCTCTTCCGGGTCGTCGAACGCCGTCTCGGTCCACTCGGCCGTGAAATCCGCCAGCGCCTGACTCTTGATGTTGTCCGTGTGCTCGAACTTGAGACCGAAACCTTGAAGCTCCCCCACCATGATATGCGACCAGTGGCAAGTGGGTTCTCCAGGGGCTTCTTAGGTTGTACTTGGACACCACCGTGATGGGATGGCTTTGGAAGTACGGCCTCATCTTGCGGGAGGCAATGAGGATTGCCAGCAGCAGCTTCTGCATCATGGGGTACCGCTCCCGGGCGTCGCGCAGCACTGCGCTGACGAAGTAGACCGGGTGCTGCACCTTGCGGGTCGCCGAGTCCTGAGAGGGCTCGGCTTCCTCCACGTCGATGTCTTGGGGTGGGGACGAGGTAGCCCCCGGCGAAGTCTCGTCGGAGGGAGATTCTCCATTCCCCGACGGGCTCCGCGTCGCCTGGTGAGGTTGCAGTGACGCCAGGATCGTGAGACCCCTGGTCACCCGGCAGCCTTTTCTTGCACGGTTGCCCCGGAAGAGTTCCCGGGTCGCTTGCCCTTGATCTTGCTTGACTTCTTCGGAGGAGCGTCACGCTCTACCACGAGCACAGCGCTGATCACCTGGTTGGTGGCAGCAATGTACAGTAGTAGGGCTCCTTCTCTTCTGGTGCCACGAGGATTGGTGGCGAGGCGAGGTAGCGCTTAAGGGACTGCAGGGCTTCCTCGGCCTCGGAGGTCCACTCCACGGGGCCTGATTTCTTGAGCAGCCTGAAGAACGGTAAGGCCCGCTCCCCAAGCCTTGAGATGAAGCGCCCGAGTGCAGTGATGCACCCGTTGAGGCGCTGTACGTCCTTGACCCCCGGGGCGCCTCCATGCGCTCGATTGCCTTGATCTTGTCCGGATTCGCCTCGATCCCTCGGTGAGAGACCAGGAAACCCAGCAGCTTGCCGGAGGGGACCCCGAACACGCACTTGTCGGGGTTGAGCTTGAAGTTGACCCGGCGGAGGTTCTCGAAGGTCTCGTGTAGGTCTTGGATGAGGGAGTCCTTGTACCGGGTCTTGACCACGATGTCGTCGATGTACGCTTCAACGTTGCGGCCCAGCTGTGACCCAAGGCATGCTTGCATTGCGCGCTGGAAGGTAGCGCCGGCGTTCCGGAGGCCAAAAGGCATCCGGGTGTAGCAGTAGCAGCCCTTGGGAGTGATGAAGGCCGTCTTCTCTTGGTCCTCGAGTGACATCATGATCTGGTGGTACCCGGAGAAGGCATCCAAGAAACACAAGCTCGCACCCGGCCGTGGAATCCACGATCATGTCGATCCGCCAGGGGGAAAGGGTCCTTGGGACAGGCCTTATTCAGGTCTGTGAAGTCGATGCAGAGTCTCCACTTGAAGGTCATGGGTTTTCGGTACCACCACGGGGTTGGCCACCCAGCTTGGGTGGGGAACCGACCGGATGACACCAGCTTCTATCAACTTGTCCACCTCGGCGATGATGAATTCCAGCTTTTCCTTGCTTTGGTTCCGGAGAACCTGCTTCACGGGGCGAGCCCCCTTGACCGCCAGTTTGTGCTCGATCACCTCCCTTGGAACGCCGGGTAAACCTGATGCCTCCCACGCGAAGACGTCAGAGTTTTCCCGAAGGAAGGCGACGAGCGCGCTTTCCTATTTGTCGGTGAGGCGGGCGCCGATGGTGATGGAGCGAACTCCGTCACTGGTTAGCGCCACCTTCTTGGTCAGCTGCGGATCGCCATGGAATGGCGCCTTCTTGGGGGAGTAGATGTGGAGCCCCCGGGTGCCCTTCGCCCCCGGGGAGAGCCCCATCATCATCCTCCTGTACACCTTGAGGGATATCCGCCGTGGTTGCCACCGTCTGGTTCAGCTGGTGAACGCAGTAGATAGCATCGTCGATGTCGGCCTTGACCTTGATCACGCCCCACGGCGCCGGAATCTTCAGCATGTTGTAGGCGAAGTGGGAGACGGCCATGAACTTGGCCAGAGCAGGTCTGCCAAGTATGCCGTTGTACGGTAGCGGAGTGTCGGCGATGTCGAAGACGATTTCCTCGGTGCGGAAGTTCTTGGAGTCGCCGAAGGTGACCGGAAGGGTGATCTTCCCGAGGGGTCGAGTAACACTTCCGTTCACGCCTTGGAACACCCCGTGTCTTGCAGGCGAGACAGGGGGATTTGAAGGATAGCCAGGACCTTCGCCGTCAGCAAGTTGAGGCTGGAGCCTCCGTCGACCAGCATCTTGGTGACCTTGTAGTTGTGGATGACGGGCGACACGATCAGCGGCAGGGTCCCGACCCCGGCAGTGTTTGCAGGGTGGTCTTCTGGGTCGAAGGTGATGACTTGGCTAGACCAGTCCAGGGGCTTGGACGGAGCAGAAGCAACCGCGTTCAGCTCCCGGACAAGTCTCTTGCAGGCGCCGTTGGAGGGAGGCAGAGAACCCTCCGTGGATGCACCCGACAACTCCCATGACTTCTTGATACTTGCCGCCGTTGCCTCCTTGGGGAGCCGGAGCTTCCCCGTTGCCGCCGTGGGTGGCCTCCGGAGTGTGGTACCCGGACCACCTTGGCCGCCGCGTCCTCCTCCACGGCCCCCGCGGCCACCGCCTCGGTTCCATCCACGGCCGCCTCCGCCTTGGCGACCCGTGGGACAGTCACGAGCGATGTGCCCGGCAGTGCCGCAGTTGTAGCAACCGTCTTGGCTGACCCATCAGCTCGACGTTGCTCCCGGATGGCGAGGTTCTTGAGCATGCGGCAGTCCTTGAGCAAGTGGTTGCCTTCTGGATGGATGTGGCACCAGGGATCACCTTCACCTTCTTCCTCGGAAGTCGGCGCGGGCTTGGTCTTCTTCGGAAGAGGCTCGGTGACGAAGATCCGCTTGTCGGGTCCAGGGTCCCGCTTCTTGTTCTTAGCTGGAGCGACCTTGTCCTCGGGTTCATCCTCCCCGGGGAACTTGGCTCCTTCTTCAGCTCGAGCGCACCGATCTGCAAGCTCCCAGAGCTTACGAGCAGATCGACGCGATGGATGCTCAGCTTCTCGCGCATCTTGGGTTGCGGACGTTGGCGTGGAAGGACTGGATCACCAACTCCTCCTTGATGCACGGGATGGTGTTCATCTTCTGGGTGAAGCGCTGGATGAACTTGCGGAGAGTTTCACCCGGCAACTGCTTGAAGTCGTGGAGATCACTGGGAGCCCCCGGGCGTCGTACCCGCCTTGGAAAGCCCCCAGAAACTGCTCCTTCAGTGCCCGCCAGGAACGGATGGAGCACTTGGGAAGGTTGAGAAGCCAAGTCTGGGCGTCTCCCTTCAGGGCCAAGGGAACCAGTTGGCCATCATGACCTCGTCGGCCCCGGCAACCATCGCAGCAAGAGAGTAGATCTGCAGAAAGTCCCGGGGTTCGTGGTGCCGTCGTAGCGGAGAACGTCGATCTTGAATTTCTTGGGCCAGTTGAAGTGGCGGAACTCGGGAGCGAGGGCGAGGCAACCTTCGGCGAGGTCGATGCCCCGATCTTCCCGGTGACGTTCTCGGCGACGCTCGATGCGGGTGCGCATATCCTCGTTCTGACGGCTGTTGAGCTCGTCACGAAGATCTGGGTTGCGCGAGGTAGACGACCCGATGGAGATGGCCTCGCCGTGATCGCGGTTTAGCCGATCAGCCATCGGTGGCGCGGTGCGAGGAGGCGCCGTCTTGGCTTGACGTTCACACGAGCTGGCCTCGCGGATCACGTGTCTTGTCTTGCTGCTCCGGGATTGTCGACGGTGGGGTTGAGTGGGTTCGACCCACGGACCACCATCGGCGAAGTCGAGGAGCCTCTCGACGCGAGTCCTCCATTCTTGGTAGACCTTGGTCGCCGCTGCTTGGAGGGAACTGCATCAGCCTTGGCAGCGACTAGAGCATCATGGCGAGCTTGCACGTCCGAAGGCGAGTGCGCGGAGGTCTTGCTCTTGGATGCTCGTGGATCCCCGCTGGGGCGAACGTCGTGGTTCCCTCCTCCAGCGGTGGGCTCCTTGCCGGTGCCGTTGCAGACGCTCTTCTCCCCTGAGCGAGGAGGCATGGTGGCGCCCTTTGGAGCCGCCGCTCCGCCAGGGCCGTTGTCCTTGTCGCGACCGTCCACCGTCCGGCCCACCCTCTCCATGGGAGGCGGGGACGGAGAGACGCTCCGCCGTGCGCCAGCAGCACGACGTTCAGCTGAAGCTTGAGTGCGTGAGGGAGAGACCGGCTTGGACGCCGCAGGATCTCCCTTCTTCCTTGGAGGCATGCTTGACGAAGAACTTGCCGATGAACTTGATGAAGATGAATCCAGCACTTGCGCCCCCTACCTGGCGCGCCAGATGTCGTGTCTCGTTGCACGGACACCGGGAGTATAGGATACCCCCTTTTAGGTTCGGCACGGGGCGCGAAGGAGGCTGAGAATCGTCTTCTTGGGCGGAGTCTAGATCAAGCTCTCCTCTCCACGATCAAAGCATGCAACCAAAGGGACACAAGGAGCTACCCAGGTTCAGGCCGCCCGGAGGCTAAAAGCCCTACTCCTGCATGTCTGGATTGAGTTCTTCATAGTGTGGCTTACAATGGAACCTCCCGGACAGGGTACCCGGAAGGGTTTTGGCTGGAGGTAGAAGAAGGACAGATCCTGACCCGGAGATCACCTTCCTCTCTACCTTCGCAGCCCTAGTCTAGTCTTGCTCTGGTTCTAGCTTGTGTTCGTCCTTGGTTCGACCTCCTCCTCCTCCTGCCTTGGTCCTCCTTTTATAGGCTAAGGGGTTGCCACAGGGTCACGTGAGGGGCGTGAGGGACCTTCGGGGTGAAGGACCCTCCTCATCTAGTTTAGGGGGAGACGTGGCCTCTCCTCAGCCTAGCGTCTCCTTTGGGTTAGGTGGGAGCGTCCGCCTTGGGTGGACAGGAGCTGACACCACCACGGGACGTGCTTCCCGCCCGCGCTGCCTTCGCCTTGCTTCCCAAGTCTTCCGCGGTGAGGTGGAGTGCTTATCCACAGGAACGTGGGGAAGTACCCGAGAGGGAGCCTGGCCTCCTGCCGGGAACTCGGGCTCTCGGGCCTTCCTGGCCTTCTCGCTTGATTCGGGGACCCGGAAGGTCCCCAGGACCGAGCCCTTAGTCGACGTAGGCCATGCGTGTCTTGACGGTGAACCCGCCAGCTTGACTTGAGTCTTGGTCTTGTCCATCTTCATCTTGGGCCCACATGGGGTGGACCCACTTTGGCAGTACTAGGGGAACCCCATGTTCCACTGTTGCGACACATACATATAAAAAAAACCAAAAATATCATTTACCATTGTTTCCACCATCATTGCATATTTATTTTACCATCATTGCAGATTTACTACTGTTTGCATATTTATTTTATTATCATTCTCACACCTTGTGCTTGACAACCACTTGTGAGGTCGAGGGCACAAAACAATTTATTTTGTTGCAGTTCTCAAGAAAAGGATAAGGAGATAACACCTGAAATACTGGTTCCCCGAGAGTTCGATATTAAACCCTCGAGTCACCCCTCGTGGGGAAAACTGTCTTCCACTACTACATACACTCTGCACTTGGAGTCTCAACCTAACCCATTTACTTTTCACGCAGTAAACCACGCGAAGGGTCAGTAAAGTGTTTTCTGGCGCTGTTGTGGTAACTACGTGAAGGGCCATCACGCCACCTTTGGAAGTAAGCTGGCTGTTGCAAGAAAAAGAGGCCAGCCACAGATCGATGTTGGGGGCTACGCCAAGGTAGTCCTCACATAGTACGTGATAATTGCTCACTTGGAGCATTGAGTTAGGCCCGATGTCGTGAAGACGGAGGCCCAGGCGTTGCATCAGATTGTGGAAGAAGAGGGAGCCGCGGCATGAATCCACGCTCCACGTGCTCCAACAACACAGTTTCGTGGGCTTGGGGCCGGCTCGATTTCGTCACCTGGCGCTCGCCAGACGTTGATCTCCTTCGGCGCAAGAAACCTTTGACGGCCAGATCCGCAAGAACTTCCTCCGTAACCCAGGATCCTTCCTAGTTGCTGGAGATCTTGCGCTTATCCTCTAGGATGCTTTGCCTTAGGCGCCATTACGAGAGGAGATTGGATCGGGGGCTGGGCTCGGAGGAAAGAAGGCGGCCGGCTAAATGAGGAGAGAACAGGCCATTGAATATTGACCTAGGCCGCCGCAGCTTATAACTGAGGTGTCCGAAATCAACGGAACAATTTGCGCCCCACAATGAGGAACGGTCCGCAATTGAAGGAAACAATATTTCATACAGAAAGGATGAGTCGCACAAATGAATCGCAGTTTTGAATCGCATCAGTCAGAGATTGGTCAGAACACTCACAGTGCGGCTCAACAACCATTTCAAGTAACCAGAAATCCTCACCATGAAGTCCTAACCAATCTTGGGGGCTAATGTCGGGGGAATACTTTGTGGATTAACTCGCGGCCCATATTGATAAGTGCGACCCACTTTACTCGCACGAGCAAAGGCCTACATGAAAAGCAAGCCCAATATCGCACCGCCACAAGGAGAAGAATCTAGAAGACATATCCTCGAAGACGTGAGGACTAGTTAGTCTCCAAGTAGGTTCCAGTTGGTATATTTCTTGTGGAGGAAGTTTCCTTTGTAACATGGCAAGTCTCTGTGTATATAAAAGAACTCGCAGGATTTAGACAGGGTCAAGCTCTCAAACCCTAGTTCATACGGCGATACCGAGATCAGATCGCTTCCATTGTAACACCTCATATATCATATCAATACCAATCTAGGGTAGGCAGGAAGTAGTCTTTACCTCACATTGACCGAACCTGGGTAAATCTGTGTTGATCTTTGTTCCTCCTGATCCTAAGCTCGAGACGATTGACTCGCGCAATCCCACACCTACGAAGTCATCCATGACACCTGACGTGACAAACCCACACACGTGGGTGTCGGCCTTTCTGCTTGGGCGTTTCGTCGTCGACGTGTGTGGAGCGTGGCTCGTGGCCAGCGTGGATGTCGGAGCGCGGCTCCGGTTTTTGCCTCCGCTATTGCCTTGAGGGCCTCCGCTGTTGCGTTGAGGGGTGTCGGCCTTGGCCGCTTGGGCGTTAGGTCGTCGACTTGTGTGGTGCGTGGCCTCGGGGCCGGCGTGGTGTGTGTGTTTGTTGTATCCGGTTTTTCGGCTAGTTTTCCTTATAAACTGGTCAATTCACTTCTTCTATATAAATGAAAAGGCAAACCTCTGCCCGTTTCAAAAAAAATGTAGTGCCCCACAATTTCAACATTAGTTTATGCAATTTATAGTACACGTAATTATATTCGCAAGCGACAATGATAGGACTAGGTATCCCATGTTAACACAATATATATTGGTTAATTTTGTTTGTAAAAGAGAGCCTGGTCCTTATCCCTTCCCCGCAACAGTAACGAAGGGCGATTTCTTGGATCCCGCTGCTCGAACCACCTCGCCGTCGAAGATTCGCCCGTTCCCTCTCCCCCGCGGCCCTCCCGGCGGCGGGAGGGTGGTGGAACATCGGATCTCTTCGTATATAGTGTAGGATGTAGTAGTTGGCCAGACGGCGGCGTTGAGGAGATGGCGGCGCTGCCGGAGTGGCCTTTTGGAGCGCGCTTTTCCTCTTTGGCGGTGGAGCTCGGTGGAGCTTCGCGGCGGAGCGGTCGCTCGTGCCATCTTGCAGGTCTGCGATCTGCGATGTGTGGCCTCCCCCCTCGCCGGATTGTGAGGTGCGGCGGATCCGGCTGTTGAATAACTCGAAGGTGAAGGCGTGTTGGAGCTTCGCGACGGCGGCGGCGTCTACGAGCGTCCGTCGTGGGTTGTCCGGTGGTCTCCCGACCGTGGAGGGGCTGACTCCGAACCAGGTACAAGGTGTCTTGTGGAGCAGCGGCGGCGGCAAATCACCGGCTGCTGTTCCGGCCGACGGCGGCGTCGGGGTCCAGGGGACCTTTTTGTAATATTTTCTTGTTTCTGGACCTTTCTGTAAGGAACGATGCTTCAATACTACTTTCCTTTCGTCAAAAAAAAAATATATTTATTGGTTGATGACGTCGATCCTATGAAACCGGGCTCCTCCGTGTATCCCTGCATCCGAGCGCTAATGACCGCCAGATCTAATCATAGCGTGAGAGATGGATCAGCGCTAATCTTCCCATAACACGCCCGCAATCTATGTACGTTAGCCCTGTTAATTTGCACAAACACCCATGTCCACCGCCCACTACTCCGTGCGATCGATTGCAGTTGAGATTTCCAGTCGATCTCTACGGCGGCGACCCGCAGTAGAGACGGAAGAACTCGCCGTACGCCCTAAACTTTCATGCCACAAGATTCTGATCGACCGTAGTTTGCTTAAGCACGATCTCCTGACGCGGCCGCCGTTTACTTCCTAGCAAGGTACGTAAGTCAAGGGCTGATCGATTTTCTGCTGATGCAAAGACGCCACACGATCTCCTAGTGCTGGTGCCTAACATAGGACTACCAAAAGCTAGCTTGCTACGGGCTGGTAACAGGCAAACACACACATGCGGAATTAGTGTGGATATGTGAGAAAACAACAGACAAATCCATCCATGCTTTCAGGGTCACCACCATACACGCATGCAGATTGTAACCTTGCTATGATCTAATAATTTTTTTAAAAAAGAAGAGGAATGGGTGTGGATTGCCAAATGATAGATTGATATGCCGTACACGAGTGCTGCTAGTTTCACAGACTAATTATGTACCTATTTCTGGCTTTGTGCAGCCATGCAATCTACCAACAGCTTGCAAATTCAGATTAACGAGGAACGGTTTAGCACACCCATAAACAAAGCAAGTGTTCCTCTCCCTGTAAGTCGATTGCTTCTGGTTGCATTCTGTTCATTTTATTGTACAAAATGGTGCTTACTGATTCATTGTTTATGTTCAAGTGTTCGTCTTTTACACCGGAATGTGAAGATAATCTGAAGCCTAAATTAGGATGACATTTGAAGGACTTGAGGCTGTAGAGAAGTTCTACAAGTACTATGCACATGAATCTGGTTTTGGAGTTCGTGTTGGGCAGCAGAAAAAGTTAGATAATGAAGTAGTTCGCACTAAACGATACATGTGTAACAAGGAAGGATTCAAGTCTGAGAAGGGTAAAGAGATTGAAGATCCGTCAAAGAAAAATCGTAAGAACACATCCACAAGGTGTGGTTGTGATGCACATATATTTGTGAAGTTGTGTGGTAATGATACCTACAAGATAGAATCATGGGTTGAGCACCACAATCATGGTCTTGTGTCACCTGATAAGCGTCATTTGATCAGATCGAATCGTCGAGTTAGTGAGAGGGCAAAGAATACACTATACACATGCCACAAAGCAAGCATTGGCACATGCCAGGCATATAGACTTCTCCAAGTCAGCGAGGGTAGGATTGAAAATATTGGATGCATGAAGAGGGACTTGCAGAATTACTACCGTGATCTCAGGTATAAAATCAGGAATGCAGATGCCCAAATGTTTTGGGTCAGCTAGCAAGAAAGCAGGAAGTTAATTCAGCATTTTTCTATGATTTTGTCATGAGTGATGAAGGAAATTTGATGTATGTATTCTGGGCAGATGCCACAAGTAGGAAGAACTACAAACACTTTGGGCATGTGGTATCGTTTGATTCAACATACACTACCAATCAGTATAACATGATATTTGCACCATTTACAGGGTTAATCATCACTTACAAAGTGTGTTTTTTGGTGCTGCTTTCTTACTAAATGAGAAGGAGGAGTCATATGTTTGGTTGTTTGAGACCTTCCTGAAGGCAATGGGAGGTTCAGCGTCAGGGCTTATCATAACCGACGAAGCTCGCAGCATTAAGAATGCAATTGATATAGTTTTTCCAGGCATCGTACACAGGTTATGCATGTGGCATATAATGGATAACTTCCAGAGAAGGTTGGACCGGTGATCAGAGAAGAACCTGAATTCTGGAAGAGGATGAACACATGTGTATGGGGTTCAGAAACCCCGGCCGAGTTTGAGTCGGAGTGGAATTCTGTAATTACAGACTTCAGTTTGGAGGATAATGAGTGGTTTACTACAAGGTTCAGCCTTCAAGAGTCATGTATACCAGCCTACTTTATGGACATATCACTGGCAGGCATTCTCCGAACAACTTCAAGGTCGGAAAGTGCAAATTCTTTTTTTAACCGTTTCATTCATCGCAAGGTTACCCTTGTTGAGTTCTGGCTTAGGTTTGACATGTCTTTAGAATGTCAGCGCCAAGAGGAGTTAATTGCGGACAACTCAAGCATCCATAGGACCCCTCAATGAGTGACACCATGGGCAATAGAGAAACAAGGCCGTGAAGTATTCACATATGAGGTGTTTGAGAGGTTTCAGAAACAAATTGTTGCTGCCAGAAACCATTGTTGTGTTCAAAGCATTACACTAGATGAGGGAATAAAAATAGTGACATTCAGAACTGGTGCTAGTAAGGTAAGGGAGGTCCGCTGCAACATGACAACCATGATAGCTAATTGTTCATGCAAGTTATTTGAGTCCCATGGAATTCCATGTCGGCATATTATTCAAGTAATGAGGATCAAAAATCAGCAAGAGCTTCCATCCTTTATATTATGGAAAGATGGCAGAAAAGGTGTAAAAGGTACAAAGGAAAAATCATAACGTTCGTTGCTCTTACTTTCTCACAAATCATATAACTGACATTTACCTTTTTTTCTCTAGAGAAAGTGTTTACGATGTACAAGGGAATCTTCTAGAAGAGATTCCCGCTGACTCCTTGGATGCCGCTGCGAGGAAGAAGATTTCTGCCGTACGCAACAAGATGGAATATCTTATTCAAACTACCAAACAATCAGATGAAGGCATAGACTTTTTAACTCTCAGGTGTATTGAGCATTGAGGAGCCTCTGAACCAAAAGGTTCCTGCAACAGTCAAGCATACTAGGCAAAAAGAATATGAGGCATTTATTGGTTGTAACATTCCTACTCAAATTAACATACACCCGCCAAATGATGTTCGTTCGGTAGGGAGAACTAAACGAATAAAGAGAGGAAAGGAGATGAATGGGGAATATTAGAAAAAGAAGAACAAAGAAGCCAAGGCCAAGGTTGCACGCTTGTGCAAGACGTGCAACCAAGTAGGGTTTCATGATAGTCGCAATTGCCCAAGCAAAAAAGGTCAAGGAAAAGAAGCCACTGATATGCATGACATACATACAGATGGTTCATGATGAATGCAACAACTCTTGCAAGAAAAGCATGGCTTATCAGTAGTACTATTTTATTCAGTGTTAAACATGTCTTTGCGTAATGGATCATAATTTTTATTTTGTCCAACTGTTTGTCTTAGTTGTGAGCAGATTAGAGCTTGTTTTCTGTTAATCTAATTGCAAATGAATTATCATGCTTCTATGAACATGAGGTGATATGTAGAGGACAATGATTCAGTCATACTGCCTCACACATCCATTTTTAGCTTTCACTGGAAACTGTAGTGTTACTGTTGTTTGCTTTCACTCGAAACTGTAGCTTAGTGTTGTTTGATTTCACTGGAAACTGCAGGATTTTGTGATAGCAACATTGCTGGAATCTGTACTGTACTGCATAATGTTACTGGAACTGTAGCTTAGTGTTGTTTGCTTTGAATTCTTATTTGAGTGCAGACTGAACATTGTAGCAGTCATTACAAGTACGAAGATGGCAACCAGAAAATGTTTCTTCCTTAATTTCCATTCACAAAAGCTTATACAATAATCTGTAGCTACAAGCACAGCGTAAGCTGCGTCCAAAGAAGTACTTAGATACATACAGGAACAAGAAAATTCAGAGATACGATCAGCATTGCTCTGCACGAAATCCTCTGTTCTGCTCTCATCCCACGCTAGTCTGTAACCTGCCGGACGAGGGCGCAGTGCAAGCCGACCGACCAGAGGTTGCGGACGCCGGCGAGCTTGGCATGAGGGACCGGAAAGAAGGAGTACGTGCGCTGAGGTGGCCACAAGCCGACCGGCCGGAGGTTGCGCATGCCCGGGCTTGAGATGAGGAACTGGCGAGCAGAAGCACATGCGCTGAGAGGGCCAAAGATCTGCACGGCAGTCATGGCTGGGCTGTCGAATGACGTCTCAGTTCCGGCGACGGCGAGCGCGATGGATTTTAACGGGGCCGCGTCGTACAGACTTCGCCGAGCCAGCCGCCATGGTCGTCGCCTTTGGGAGAAGACGAGGGTTTGTGATGTTAATTAGGTTGTGATATGTTAAGGTGTTTGAGGGTTAATTTGCAAAATACATAACCCTAATGCGGGTGTCTTTGAGCATAAATATTTAGGAGTGAGCAGACACGTACGATTTTGATCGAACGATTGAAACGCTTTGGATGCAGGGATACACGGAGGAGCCTGGTTTCATAGGATATGACGCCTTTGGTTGATTGTCCATTTGATATCATCCCATGCAACCATGAGTGTGCTAACAACGAGATCATGACTTGCAAAACATATTTCATCCAACAAAAAACGAAAAAAACTTATCAGTTCTAAAATACCCAATTCTCGAAGAAAAAAAGCCTGCCGAAAACCCTAAGCAACGTCCAATGATTTACCTGCCGGCCCGAGAACCACCAACACGTCGAAAACCACAAATAATGCACTGAGAGTGAAAGGCAAAAAAAAGAAGTAAAGAAGTAGAAATAAAAAAACATGAGCACGCTACAAGACTCCACACTCCAACAACCCAAACCAACCAAAGCGAAAGGGAACAAAACAAACGCCCACACACACACTCCAACGCCAACACCAACGCTTTTCTCTCTCTTCACTCCCCTCGCTTCTCCACCTCCGCCTCCTCTCCCTCCCCACACCAAAAATTCCTCTTTGTTTTTACCTCCGGGTACCAATCCTTACACCTCGCCTTCTACTACAACCCAATCCGGGCTGGTCCCTGGGATGGACTCGGGTCTCGACTAGCTAGGCTCTGCTCGGTGCGGGAGGCGCGCCACGCTGTTAGGGTTCTTGGCCCGGGGCTTCTCCAATGGTGCTGCGGCGCTTCGCCTGGCCCGTCGGCGCCCAGCGCGCCCTTCTGCGCAGCTTCACCGGGTGGGACGGAGAAAGATTCGATCTTGCTGGCTAACGCGGGATCTTTCTCCGGTGGTAATGCTGATTTCATCATCTTTTTCCTCTGTGTCCACCCGCAGGTGGAGGGAGTGCCCCATGGGGCTCGTCGGGGCCGAGTTCCAGGTGGTGTTCGATCTCCCACCCGGTTTATCAGGTACTGCGGTATGCTCGAATTGCTCCGATTACGCTCGCTCCTCGCCCCGATTATGTATTTTGTGCCCTGTGGCACTGTTTATGGGTTAGCTAGGCTTTTAAGTTATGATTGGCGTGCTTGTAGGAGCTATTAGTGATTTTTAGACCGCGAGCAGGATCGAATTGCATGCCGGGACGGCTTATCGGTTTGCATGTCCTGGTCTCCATTTTTTCCTGATATTCTAAGGTCTGTTGGTAGTTGTGCTGAGTGGCCATGGACAGGTGCACGGAGGAACTAGTGAGGCGGTGATCGTTGACACACAAGTGGGAATGTAGCCGGTTCTTGCCACAAGCTATTTTATGCACAGCAGTTGTACCAATTTTGCCAGCAGCGTGGAGGTAGAGAGCTTACAGAATTACAGTTAGCCAACTTGGAACTTGTGACTGACATGAAATGCACGCAGTGACTAAAAATCTGCATATGGATCATCGGTGGTGGTGTACTAATGTCTGGTGCTTTTAACTCTTATGGCTTTATGTGACCCTTTTGTTGCTTTCGGTGAATGTATTGCAGTGTAGCAGGAAGCAGCCCTATGTTTAGATTTAGGATCACAAGGACTAGGTCTGAAATATTGTACAACTGGTCAACGTGATTATGTGATTGATGTCGTGTTCAATAACATATGCTGCTGAAGTCCCATGAGTGTACGCCCTGTGCACCAGCAGATAAATCAGGTGTGACGGTAATAAATGGCGTCTTCTATTTGGGTGCCAGATCATATATGCCATATTTTTCATCAAGAAATTCTGGTAGCTAACAATTTCTAATCGTACTACAATTCATTATAGAGCATATACCCCCCAAAAGGGAAATTTCTGAAAGTTGGCCTGTCACATTTACTTCTTGGGATTTGAGGGAAAAGAAAATTGGGTGACTGTTACAGTTGTTTCAGCTGCAGCTGCATCATCCGTTAACTTTGACCGGCATGAAATTAAAATCAAGTTACCCTTTCATAGTCTGCAGTCCTACTGGTTTCATAGCAATAGACATGCATATCTATATGTGAACATATCTGGGGGGAATTACTATTTTAAGGCTTAAAAATATCATACAATACTAAAATCAGGGGCCTACTTACAGTTAGCATTCCTTGTTTCCATAAATCCAGATAAGAAGCTCCAGACGTTACACAACGTTGTTGCTCTAGATTTGAGTATACAGTTGCAGCATAATTGCCTCTAATGTCATTGGTAATTTGTAGTAAGTAGTGGCCACTGGCCAGGATTCTATTTGCCATTTATTCATCCTTTCTAGGCTTTTTTACCGAGCATCGTTTTTGCTGGAAGCTATTAACACTTGAATTATACCAAATTTGTCCTAGACATGCCTTGCATTGACATCCCTTCACCTTTTTTTTAGCAATCAATAAGGTATTTTAAAACTATCTCCTAGTAATTAATAAACTTTGACTTACCTTTACTCCTATAAACATGTCAACTTGTGGCAGCGCCATCTGGCCACTTTCAGGCCATGCCACCTAATGGATCTGTCACAAATGTTGCTGTGAGAGCAAATATAGTTGGTCCAACCTGACTCTAAATTATTATATTTCCGTAGGAGCTCAGGGGCATTGTGCTAGGGATGTCCATGATGTGATTGTACTATTCTGTTCTTAGGTTAGCAAGCAACTCTAACATGATCTTGCAGTAGTAAATTATTTGATAGTATATTCCTTCTATGCTTTCTCTACCACTGCCCCGCTATTTCGCACATTATTCTCCTGCTTCTATGTTTATGTATGCAATGATGTGGTCTTTTGGTGTAATCCAGTACCGATTTTTGGTGGATGGTGTCTGGAGATGTGATGACACAAAACCTATTGTACGCGATGAATATGGCATGATCAGCAATGAAGTGCTTGTCACACCTATGGAGAATAATACAAACCCGGTTGTGCAGCTAGAGCCATCTTCAAATAGAAGAATGAATACGAACGAGGGTACTATTTTGACTACAGTACGTGCCAAAGTTCCATATTGTATTTTTTCTCTTGCATAATTAGTGCAATCTCACAAATGCCTAATGCTTAATTATCTACTATGCAATCTACTAACAGATGCCTCCAGAACCACCATCTCAAAACTCGGGCGTGCAGATTGCAGTTTTCGCCATCGAGTCTCTGAAATACTATTACATAATACCATATATGATGTTGTTCCTGTTTCTAGCAAGGTTAGGGTTTTCTTTGTGGTCAACAATTTCGTTTTAGACCATGCAGATAATCAGTTTTCACATAAGCATTTCAGATAGCAATTTTGGATGCTCGGCTTCCTGTCAAACAAGCATTTAATATTATGCATGATGAGGTATGTGTTTGCAAGAGTTGCTGCACGTGCTTAGTTCTTCTTTATGCTTATTTGTATCCTTATTCTCATCCGAACTTTCCGGTGTAGAATCATGGTGCTATCGAGGAATTCTAAAAATAGGCTTGCAACCATTACCCTCGCTGTTAACTACAATCCATAGTTGTTCCTCATATCTTCTGCAGTTTCCCAAATTCTTCGTGTTGCAGCAAACCATTTATATTGCCACTAGGATAACATAATTACTATCACCATCGTACCTCTACTTTGGAAAGTAATACATATGAGAAAAATAATCAACAGTTCCCTATTAAGGTTCTATTTGTCTTGGGAGTTGTGCTTGGTGCATTCATGTTGGATGTGGCCACTAGTCAAAATGATTTACCTTGTCACTTAGATGCCGTAAGTGTAGTACACAATTTAACCCTTCTTGTTTTAGGGCCTTGCTTTGGTTCCTCTGTGGATGATGGCCAGGGAACCATAACAGGCATGCTAACTGCATCTGATTTGTATTAATTTTGAGAAAGGTGAGATTTGATTTACTGTATTTCTTCCTCTGTCAGGGAGTTTTTACTAATCCTTGCATCTGCTGAGTTGCAGAGGAACATTCGAGTTCTTGGCCACGAAGAGCTGGAAA